>VYZM01008096.1:208584-239185 GCA_013398915.1 Dromas ardeola | reverse complement strand
AGGGAAGGGAAGGGAAGGGAAGGGAAGGGAAGGGAAGGGATGATGAGAATGGTCAGAGGATGGTCCAGAAAATATGAATTGGAGGCAAAAGATGACAGAGAATCAGAGTACTCCAATATACAAAAGTTTTGCAGAGATAAAGAAATAAAAAATTCCTCTCCACCAGTAATAGAACCAAAAGTAATTGACTCAATGGGGAATAAGGGAGATTTGCCAAAGAACCACTTTAACAGACTTTCGTTAGGTGTGGTCAAGACATACTTGATATTGCTGTGGGACAGGGATACAGCTCCTTCCAGTCTGCCTTTTTAAAAAGAATTATTGTTGTGGAAGAAAGCAGGCAACACAATTTCTATTAATTTACACATTTGGGTGCTGTTTCCCAATTTGCAAGAATTGATATAGTAAGACAATAGCACTCCTACTTTGGCATAATTAGGTATGCCATCTAATAGTATTGCCAAACAACGTGCCTTTAAGGTTGTTTCAAGGACTTTTAGAATAAACAGAGTCTTTATATAGTGCCCATGTGGGTATATTTGGGGGAGGTCAAAGAACTCCTCATTTCAAGTTTAAATCACCTGCTGTACTTAACTTCTCTAGCTACATTGTAAGACAAGTAATTTCCTGAGGAAAGGGCAGAGAAAGAAGCTTCTTAGACCCAGCTAGGCCAAGTTGTCACTGATTTCTGGCTCTGGAGTGTAATGTGTAATCCTGGAGAAGAAGAGAAAGGTGACTGGAGAGAAAGATGCTCAACCACGTTTCATTCACCTGCATGTAGCCTAGGAACAGGTAAGAGAAATAGATCCTTCCTGACCTGCCCACCCTGGATCATGTCCAAAGCTGGTGACTTCAAAAGAGACCCAGCCCTGGTTTATTTGAAGAGCTTTAGAGCTGCAGAGTTCTGCTGGATGGGGTTGAGAGCGAGGGACCAGCTTTGAAGTCTAGTTTGTCCAGTGCTCTGGGTGACTTCAGGGTGGTTCCAGTGCTTTGGGTGACTTCAGGGTGGCTGTAGACTGACCTGGGCAAAGAGTTTGGAAAGTCCCACCCTGTTGCTAGAAGGTAATGGTGAAAAATAGCTTGAGGCAGGCCATGCCCCTTGTAAACATCTGTGGGCTGTGTTTGATGGCCCTGCCAAACAATGTGCCTTTAAGGGTGTTTCAAGGACTTTTAGAATAAATAGAGTCTTTATACTGTGCCCATTTGGGGGAGGTCAAAGGTGGCACCCAGGCCTGCGAGGTGAGGCCTGAAGGCACTTCGGCAGGAGACGCATGGCCTCAAGCGGCCATTAGCGGTGTACTTGTGGCCTAAAGCTCGGCCACTGCAGAGGGCCGGTGACTATCTCATGCTTGTCATAGAACGAGCATAATAACATTTATTTATTGTGGGTTGGAACTAGATAATCTTTAAGGTCCCTTCCAACCCGAACCCTTCTATGATTCTATGATTTATGCCAAATACTGTATGAAGTGCATATACATCCCTACAATATAAAGGCCAGGCGAATTTGCATCACAGGAATTTTGCAATTCTTTTTGGAATAAATGGACTTTTATTGTAAATGATATTTGGACTCTAAATTGTTGCGTACAAGAGTTGCTACCACCAGCTAGAAAATAAATTTGAGGGAAAAATTGCTTTCTCCGTCTCTATTCAAAATTATGTCATACAAGTTTATCCATGTAGCAGCTATATATGATACTTACTGCATGTAAATAATGCTGAAAATACGGAAAGAACAGTCCACTGAAGGGCTGCAAGATATTTAGTCTATCTGCTCCAAACAAGCAAACGTCACTGCAGTATTTGCATACATAACAAGGTACATTTCGATGTTTTGAAAAACAAGTTTAGAGTGTTTGTAAAACTTGTAATTTTGTCATCAGAAAGAAAACAAAGGTATTGCAGCTTCTGATGCACTGAAGGGAGCATACAGATTTTACATTATAACTTACTTCTAATAAGTAGTTTGTTTAGTTTATTGAGGAACATTTAAGGATAGAGGAAATGAATAAGCATGAAGTACAGCTGGTATATTAAAAGGCAACCTACATGACAACTGCCAAATACCCTGCAGCAAAGAGGTTTAATAAAACAAATAGAAAAAGCACCAGGATGCTTTCTTTATTGCAGCACTACCAAAGTGTAATAAAGAAACCAAACATACAACAAACAAAGTAAACTAAAATACTGATCCTACATTATTGGACTGTTAATAAATCATACTGATGGCCCACTGTTAAATGCAAACGGACTTGTGAGCAGCCAGTAACAAATATGAAAACTCATCTAAAATAGTTGGTGTAGATCCTATTGAAGATAATGCCTTCCAGGAAGTAATCACCATAAAATGATGGGGAAAAAATCAAACTAATTTGACGGCCTATTTGATGCAGCTGGTGGGGAACCTGAACAGCAGACTAGACTTTGTGTTTACTGCTCTGTGCGGGCTTCACCACTGCCAATAAACCGGGTGTGAATTTGGGGCGATGGCTTCTAATCAGCCCAGTATTACTCCCTGCGTTATTAAGGGCTTGACCTGGGTGAAAGTAGCCTCTGTGGCTGCCAGCCCACCCTGAATTAAAAAAGAAAATAAACTCCGTCAGCAGCTTGGGACCTGCAGCTACAGAAGCTTCTTGTGACTCCAAGAGCAGTATTTCCCCCGGTAACCGCAGAATTCTGGATGGAGAATGAGCAGCCACCGCTGGATCTGCTCAGGTGGCTGCTGGGCCGTACCCGGAGCGCGGGGTTCTCAGGGTGCTGCCATGGGGCTGCACTGCCCAGACTTTCCACCATGGCTGTGCCTTGGGCACATACTATAACAATAACAAATATAACAACAAATAAATAAAAATAACAATAAACGGCAGCAGAGATGAGAATAGAACTGTCTAAGTCCTGCCGCCTCATCATATTCTTCAATCAATAAAATAAAAGAAAAAAATCCCTCTCTTTATAGGTACTGGTCAAATCTATTTGTGTTGTGGTGTTACTCCAATGTCCCATGGTATCAGGAAATCTTACAATCCACGGGCACATGGACAGTTTATAAATTTAAAAATTCGCTTGACATTCAGTCCTTTCCAGGATTTTAAATCAATTCAAATCCATTTCCACAAATGTCTCTGCCTGAAACTTTTACAGAATGCTCACAGCTACAGGTTTGGCTATTAAAGATACATTTCTGTGTTAAACAAAGTTGTCTTCCCTATTAAAATCGACAGCCAGGTCCATATGTTCCATAAAATAATGGAAAGGGTCATGCTGAACAGTGCTGCAATGGATCCCAAAGTCCTCATAACCCTTTGGAGTATGCTCTCGCAGTAAATTCACGGGAACCTTTCAAGGAATATTGCTTTGCAGTTCAGTCTTACCTCTCACTTACACAGAGCAGAAAAACCAGCCAAACCCAAATTCTGACCACATTGGCTTATGCAGAACTCCAAATATGTGCAATAGATGGCTTGCCGCTTTAGAAGGAAGAAAACAACTTTTCTGTCAAGCACCCAGAGATTTCAAACCTCCCAAGGGGGCCAGTTGAGCAAACGCCTTGGGATGTGTGGCAGCCACAAAGGGCCTGAACGGCTCCTCACAAAAGCCAGTTGCAGAAGGGGGATAAGGTAGATAGCTACCTTGAATATAAAAGGTATTTAATAGGTATAAATTAGGTTTCAGAATAAGGGAGACCCAAGGTTATGAGGCTCAGAAGATCCAAAAACACTTTTCCCAACATGCTGAGAGAGTTTCTGACTATGAGACTCAAGGTAAATGTGGGCAGGACCATCCTCCACTGTTGGAACTGATGATGCGTTACATGATTGTGGAGAAAATAACATAAGATGACCAGGTCCTGAGATGAATTAATAGTGCAGATATGAGGAAGTGTCCACAGGATCTGTTACCTGCAATGGAGAGGATCATTTCCAATGTCTTTTGTCACAATTCCCATTAACTAGTGATTGGATAAAACATGTTAGATCTTTAAAAGACAAGACTGGGACCTACTCTATTTGTGAAGCCTCTTTTTCTTTGCAAGAAAACCTCCTGTACAGTGAAAGTCCACATAGATGTAACCATTTCTGTACAGCCTTATGAGGGGTAGGACTCACCCCTGTCCTTAGAAGAGATTTCTTCTTCCTACATTTTGCGTATCAGAATTTGTGTTCAGAATTCCATTTTAGACGCCAGGAACCCCAGGGTTTTTTTTTGATATGGTCTCAAATATCTTTAAAAATATTTCATGTATTGTGCACTTCTGTGGCAGTCTCCTCTGCCTTCTACCTTACTGTCTCTTTTTTTCTCAGAAGATAAGCTCAAATTCTCCCTCCTCATCTAGTGTGGTAGGTCATCTAATGCTGTTAGTAGAGGTTTTGAGGAAAGGCTGCAGCATTTTTTATTTGTAAGGGAAACTAACTGCTGTCAATCCTACTTATCAATCTGTGATTCCTGCCGTCTATTTTTTCTGGACATCATGTAAACATGGTAAATTGGTGAGCCTCAGCGTCATCTGATTGGCTTTTCGTACACTTAATTAACAGTAGACTGTTCCTAAGATTTCGCTCATGGATAAGTCTGTGCATTAGCCTGGAAGTTATATTATCCCTTTTCATTTGAAGATCTAGGATTCATTATATGGGGCATTGTTGTCACAGGTTATGACAAAAAACCAAGATGTTGCAAGGACATGCTTGAGGAATCAGTGATAGTCTCCTGCATTTTTCCAACTATGAGCCAGTCCTGTAGCCAGTTGAAAGCCGACAGCTCAAGAGTTCATTTGAAAACACACACATACAATCTAATTAGAACTTTAACACTTTGGGTAAGAATATTTTTACTATCTGCACCAACAACTTCACATGCTGTACTCATATCAGCTCTTGCAGACAAGGTGAAAGTAGGTTCCAGCATCACTTGGAACTGCGGCTGGTCAGAAAGTTATGCTTTTCCTCCGCTGCCACTTCTAAAGCACGAGCTCCAGGACAGCATTAAAAGCAGTATATTCCAACAGAGGTCCCATACTTTAGGTAAAAGGACAAACATGTTTTGTCTGAAATGCCAGTGGAATTATTTCCATGTTGTCACCTGCACCTGGTTTTTTTTTCTGAGGGTTCATGGACCTCTTTCCTATGACTAATGGGACCATTTTACTTAGAGTTTCTCACTAGCCTACAACTCTCTTAAGCCAACTTGTTCCAATACAATGCAGTTGTATCCCTGCAGTTTCCTATGCAGGGAGCTGCCGTTTCACAGAATCACAGAATTGTCTAGGTTGGAAGGGACCTTTCAGATCATCAAGTCCAACCAACAGCCCAACACTGACAAAAACCATCACCAGACCATGTTGTTAAGCACTATGTCTACCCAACTTTTAAACACCTCCAGGGATGGCAACTCCACCACTGCCCTGGGCAGCCTCTTCCAATGTTAAGAATAACCCTTGTGCTTATCACTGTTGTAAGCAAATGCAGCCAGGTGATGGGTATGGCACTCCCAGCTGGGCTCCACCGTGCTGCTGGTCCCCTCTGTGCCACTTCCATTACATTCCACACAGCCCCGTGGTCTCCTCCTGCTTCTCTGCCTTTCCAAGAAGAGAGCTATGGATGACCTTGTTCCTCCCCAAAATGGGAAGAATTCAGCCTATGTTTGTCCTCATCTTTGTCTATGAATCACTAACGAGCCCAGAAATCCCTTCAGATTCTCTAACCCCGTTCCACTCCTAAACTGCTGAATTAACTGCAAAAAATAAAAAGAAGTTCGATTACCTTTACCATTTATTTATTATTGTCACACGTGACCTATTGTACATCTTAATTCAGTCTTGCTATTCCTCATTGTTCTGCTATCGGTTTTTGGGTGGAGCTTTTCTTTGCTGCTGATGCCGAAACGCTTGGGATAATTCTGCTTCCTCCACTGCCAGCGACTAATTTTCTTCTCTGCGATCTCTCAGCTGGGCTTTCCAATACATTTACTTCCCCACAAAAAGAGCTGCTAAATTCCCCACTCTCTTCTTTCAGTGGGAAATTATCCTTCACCATCTTAGATAATCAAGAGCCTGTTGCAGTCCAGACATATTAAACCGTAGCGATTTATTGTAGCCAATGCTATGCGATTATAGTATTTTAGCAGCTAGTGCACTTCTTTTGTGCGTAAGCTGTTAAATATAACAAAGGCCTATTGTCTTCAATGTGGGAAAGCAAATCATTTTAAAAATGTGATTAATTGTGTAAGTATGGACCTTTTAAGTACATGTGGTAAGCCCTGTGCTATGGGAATGGCACTTACTGCTCTCTCAGCATGAGCCTGCCGAAGTAAACAAAAAGTTAAAATACAGCCGATAGTTTCCCTGGCATTCATTAACATAGCATAGAAAGCAGAAACTAGCCACATTTTATATAAAAAGACTCTAGAAATCTGTGTCTACTTACATTAACATTAGTCAATTGGTGGGTGCCAACTATGCACATAGCATGTTTTATTTATAGGTCTATATAGTAGTCAAAAACATTCTATCACGGAAATGTGTTATTCATTAATTCATATTTTGCTCAGCCTTACTTTACTTCTTGAACCCATCCAGGTGTTTTTTAAACGATGAGGGTAATTTAATACTAAACAGCATTCACATTCACCCTATTTTTCAATTCCATGTAACTAAATATTCCTCCTGATTTTGTCTATTATTTACCTTTAATTAGCTCACATATATTGCGAACTAGAGTTTGCCTGTGTTTTTATGACAAAATTCCACACAATGGTAAAAAATAAAGTGGAATAAATGGTCAGCTTACTGAACAGAGTATTCAACATAAACTTTTTCTCAAATATCCATTCTTTATATCAACTGGAATAGTAAATAGCACTATAGATATATGCTTCTGGTGCCTAATTTGTTTTTAAAGTGTTCATTTAAAATGTTTGAAATGTTCATTTTAGCCTACTGTTTCAAAGCTCCATATGAGATCTAGTCACACATTGCAGAACGTAGATCATATCAAATGACCTCAACAAATCCAGCAACATGCAATGTGTATGTGTTTTCACTAAGGGAGCTTTATAGGTTTCCATGACTTAACCTATGAGGTTTAAGGGGGTTTAAGGAGGAAAAACAAAACCCTTTTCTTGTTGGGTCTTTTTATCTTATACGCGAATGTGAACTCAACATAATCTAATTTTAATCACGAGGAAAAATTAAAACAAAGTTCAGCCAGGAACAATATATCAACACTAAAATGCTGTCAATTATGGCTTATTACCATATTTGTCACGTGAGTCGGCCTTATGGGTCGTTTATGAATAGCCATAAAGCAACTTCTTCCATTTGCAAGGCACACAACCTTCACCGTGCAGCGATGTAGGTAACTACTGGTGTCAAAGCTGCTCCTGAAACACCGGAGAGAGAGAGAAATCTCACTGCCTTTAAGACACACAAGACTTCAGCCTGTGAAGAAAAATAACGGCAAAGCCAGCAGTAACTTTTTTATAATTATGGTGATAAAAGAGAAAATATCAACATTGTAAATGATTTCTGCTGGGGTGCGCCGAGCTAAAATGGGGTAGAAGGCTTTTGATGAAAATTCTCAAATTTTTGCTAACATCCTTGAAATACAAAAATATTCTTAAGCCTTACTTGCAGGGCAAGATGATTGTTTCCTGTTAGATGTTTTTGTTTTCTTTTCATTTATTTTTGAACCTAATTTAATTTATTTTAATTTAATTTATTTCTTTTCTTTTTTTAAACTAATGGCCACGCTGTCACATGTCTTCTGCATGTTTCAGTTCTCAGATACAGATAGACTAAAAAATTATGTTTTTCCTCTTCTGTGGAAACTATAAATTCCCAACCACTTGCAATATCCTTCCTGAGGTTCACAGCCCCAGATAAACATGCCCGGTTTTGCGGAATAGTGCAACGTTTTAGAAGGGTTTCAGGTATCGCCAACAATTATCGATCTTCTCTGCAGTCTTTCCAGGAGGATTTCAGGGGATGCAGCTAGGCATTTGGAAGGATAACCAGAGCAAGTTCAGTTCTGCAAAATCCTGCTGAAAAACCTGAATTTTTGACTTTTAGAAGTCTCCAACAGAGATATCATCTGTCTGTCTCATTTCTCATAGGATCCTTAAGGCAAAAAAATAACAATAAAAAAATCAGGCCGAGTTTAAAACTTTCTATTTCATAGGACTGTTTGAGATTTAAGGGCTCACCTCGTCAGACTTACCCAGCTGTAAGTGTTATAGTGGTTCTGTTCCTTAGCTCAGAGCTTTTAGATAGGAAGATTGCAGCCGCTCATGTATTTGGAAGAGTAAAGACAAAATGAGGGTCACATTCTCCAAAATGAGGTTAGGTTAAGTCTGAGGAACGTATTGATCAGGCTGAGGGACAGCTGAAGAAAGCCAGGGAGTTTAGGTAGAAACATTGCCTTGGGTGAAACTTTCTTATTAGAAATTTTACCCCTGACTTTATCAGCTGCCTGGAGTCCAGAACGAAGAACCCTCTGCTACTCCTGTGAAAAGCAGCCTTTCGTTAACAGTGTTTCCCTATAAATAATCGTGGTCATAGTCATTTGCCAAACACTGACTTTACGAGTCATGAAAAGCATTTGGGTCTAGCACGCAATTTAGGCAGAGATTAGGTTTCCGTGTCCAAAACAAACAACCTTAATCATTACACACCCTACGTTTTGCTATTATTCATGTCTACATGTACCATAACCTTAGTCAAATTGAGCCTATCTCTAAAACAAGTTTAGGACATCTGGAAGTCCCTTGAGGGGCCTGGTGTCTTACACGTTGGCAGAGGAATCCCCAAACACTTTGTCAGCAGCAACGAGTTTAGCACAAAGCAGAGCACCAGAGCCACTTTCACTAAATAAAATAAGTTTGAAAAAAGAGTAACCCTTCACTGTTTGCATGATTAGTGACTGCTAGTTAGTGATTAAAGCACTTTCCCAGCAAGTGGGAGGCTTGATTTCAGCTCCTTTACCCAGCCCAAGACATCCAGACTTCCTTCTCTCGGCAGAAAGGGAAAGCCGTGCCCTGCAGTCTTAAAAAATCGTGTAGCCCTGGTGCAGACCTTGTGCCAAAGAGCCATTGAGGCAGAAAGAAAACCATGAGCAAATCCATCCCTGTTGGGCCATATTCCTGAAATGGGAACTGCTGGCAGACCGGCCCCTGACCTTAGGCAGAGTTATTTCTTGAGACAATTAATTGAGAGGGAAAATATCTCTGCTTTTGGTGTTCGGAGACCACAGTATTTAGTCTACTCAATCCCTAACACCGAGGATGTGTCCAGAATTCCCATCATTCATTCCTCTCCCAGTAGGAACATGGGCCCAGACACATGCAAAAGGACAAAAAAGCCTTTTTGCACAGAAAGAGCTGAGAAAAGATAATATTTTTCCTAGCTCTGGTTACACAATGTGTATAATTTTGAACCTGAGGGACCAAGGCAAATTAGCCTTGTATTATACTGTCATAGTTTCAGCTGGGATGGAGTTGACTTTCTCGCCACCAGCCGGTGCAGTGCCGTGTTTGGGGTTTGGGATGGGATTGCTGCTGGTATAAAACACTGGTGGCTGGTTGTTGCTGGGCACTCAAGGCCGTTCCTGCTCCTCACCCCACCCCACCAGCGATGGGCTGGGGGGCACAAGGGGCTGGGAGAGGACACGGCTGGGACAGCTGACCCCCACTGACCACAGGGACACTCCATGCCATGGGACGTCACGCTCAGGGTATAAAGCTGGGGGAGAAGAAGGAAGGGGGGACGTTGGGAGTGATGGCGTTTGTCTTCCCAAGTCACCGCTACAGTGATGGAGCCCGGCTTCCCTGGGGACGGCTGAGCACCCGCCTGCCGTGGGGAGCGGGGAATGGATCCCTTGGTTTGCTTTTCTTGCATATGCAGCTTTTGCTTTACTGATTAAACTCTCTTTATCTCAGCCCACGAGTTTTTTCCTCGCATGTACTCTTCTGATTCTCTCCTCCATCCCACCAGAGAAGATCTGCATGAGCGGCTGTGTGGTCCTATCTGCCGGCTGCGGTTAAACCATAACACAGATATATCTCCAGCATTTCTCTAACAGGTGTCTAATACAGAATTGCCAAGTGGAAGTCCTTCAAGATACGTATGTAATCACTCAATTTGAGATCAAAGCAGAGTTTGTTTTCCCATATTGCCTTGAGATACCCTTTTGTGAAGTCACCTGTATAAAATAAAGATGATGATAAAGAAGTGGATGAGTCTTCCAGAAGCCAGAGAAACAACAATGATTCACGTACACAGAGAGCATCCATATAGGCTGGTTAAACTGCTCGGTGTTTTGCCTGATGTTCCCGAATAAGGTTTACTAGCACTGCTGAATCATCCGTAAGGTACGTGTAAACCCTTCAGCTGCAGGTGTTTCTCAGGTTCTACCACACTGAGATGCTGAGGACTCCCCCAGTTTGGTTTCTGATTGTTTACAATCTCCTGCTGTGCCTGCAATATGCTTGAATTGTGCTTAAAACACATAAATCTGCCTTCAAAGGCAGCTTGGGAGGCAGAAGTGTGGCTAGGGAATTTTAAATGGAAGGGACAAGCAATGGCTACAAAGAGCTCAGTTTTTAGTAGTAGGTGTTGCAGTTTGTTCCAATTACAGCACACACTAGAGTGTGAAATGTTCATGCCAATCTAGTAAAAAGAAAAAGTACACGCAATGCTGAAATTAACACCTTTGTAATTACAGACAAGCTCCTTTACTACTGCCCGGCAAGTGCAGCTGAGGCAGGTTTGGAGAGACTCAAGCAGAACGCCTTGTGCAATTGGAAACGGGACATTTTTTTTCAATCTGACTTGATAATTGGAACCTTTTTGGCAGCCAGATAAAATCATTTGCATTTCGGAGCAGAAGAATTTAAGTGTACTACATCTATGTTTGCCTAACTGAAAACCAGACGAAAAGGGTGGGTTTTTTTTTGCAATTAAGTGACTTGCATTCCCTGTCTTTCCCTCATGTACCATTAACATCACAAAACTATACATTTGGCATTCTTCAATGTAATTTATAGCTCTTTTTGCAAATCAAGCCAGTAACAGGCCATCACAGAGGCAAACATGCCTTTCATTTGCATGGAGTGAGCTGTCTCAGGCTCACGGCAAAATGAACCGCTGGATATCCCCCAATAATCCCAGTCCCTTGTTATTCACACACATTCTCAGTGACTCATCCAGGAAAATATCACTGAGCGTGTCTTTTAATTTTATTCATGTTTCCACTATAACCCTGCAGAGGCTTCTTAGTGCTTGTAAGATTATTTTAGTTAGCTTCACTTGCCAAGCAGATCTTTCCCCACTTTATTATATCGTCATTATTATTTCTACTATATAGGAAGTATACTGCCACATATCATATATCAAAACATTACTAATGCCATTAACAGAACGCCAAGCCCCGTCACATGCTGCGCATGAAAAGGCAGCTCAGTTCTTCGGAGAGCCCTGAACGTTGGGCTGGGGTTTGTATGTGGACGCCAAAGCCAGAAGGAAACATTCTGTCCTGGGCAGGAGGTGGAACCTCTCTCTGTGTCTTCTGAAATAAAGGCTGGGGAGCAGAGACACCACCTCGCGGCTGAAGAACCTTGTGAAAAAACATCCGAGTGCTTTGTAGTTTTTGTTAGTGTTAGAATAGGTGCTTCAGCGGAAAATAGCATTTGACAAGATTTAAAAATCTCACTACAGAAACATTGAGGCACAACTGCAACTTTGTTTGCATAGACGTTTTTTGCGAAAAGAGGGAAAAAAGGGGTGTCATTCAATTATATCTCAAAGGAGAGAAATAAGGCCACAGGCAACCTTAATGCTGGCATTTCCCAACCTCTTACATCTTGCCTCGGCAACCTCATCATCCATTTGACAACATAGCTTCCTATAATATAATGAGAAATCTCTTCACACCACGTCCTCTCTCCCTTTAGGTCTCCAAGTCCAGCTATTCCCACCTGCTCGTGCAGGTAACCGAGTGCATTCCAGCTCTGATCTTCACTGCTGATTATTTTTTTGGGGAGGAGCTGAAAGCAAAATACTAAAACAATTTCAGTGCTTCAATTTTTATCCTTTCTTTTACCTAGTTTAAATTTTCTGGCCATCATACTACATATTAAACAAGCAAAGGGTGAGTAGGCTTTAGTACTGGCCACCACTATTAGCAGCAGCCTGACTATAATTAACCTAGGGAGAATTAGTGTTTGGTCTTCCCTTACTGCAGCCCGTGTCACTTTTCATTTGTATATCTTAGCAGAAAATATAGTGTATCTAGTCACCATAGGAACACATTCCCCATCTGCTCTATTATCACATTTTTTCCCCTTGACTTCTGTAGATTGCAGTCCTCTCTACTACGTTGGCAAGATATGTGGGGGCCAATTTCCTCCCCATCTAACAGGAGTTATGACAGACATGAAAGCAGTCCTGCTTCTTAACTCTTGGAATTCCATGGCTTTTCATTACATGAGATTTTTCAACAGTATACCTGCAAACCTTTTCTAGCCTTTCTAGCAATATTGCTTTTGAAGGAAGTGGGTTGGGAATTGCGTCAAACGCTTTTTTTTTAAGGGAAAAATGAAGTTTCTCTTTGCAAGTTTACATCCCATTATGCATCCTGAGCTCCCCTCTGACCGAGCCATGTGGCTCATCGTTAGAGCCACATGCTGCCGTGCAACGGGAGAAAGTTTGCCAAGAAGGCCAGCCCGCAGGAAAGCATGGGAACCGGGAGGCACCACGCAAATCCCCACGAGGCACAACAGCCCAGAGCAGATTAATGTGGAACTGACTTAAAACACAGCGTTTGGGCTCGGTTCAAGAAAATAAACCGCTTTGATTTAGGAAGTCAAAACTAAACATAGACATTTCCAAATTGAATTATTTTGGAACATTTCGTTCCAAGAAAAAATAGTGATATTTCAACTTTTTGTTCCTTTTCTGAAGGAAAATCACGTTGAAATACTGTTTTTTCCTGGGGGATATTTTCTGTTCCCAGAGAGGAAAAAATAGCTTACACAAAACAACGAAATTATTCAAAGTCAATAATATCTGTGTATTGTATTCAGTGTTTTTGCTGCCAATTTTTCTTCAATTTAAAACCTAATGAGAATTAGTGTACATACATACGGAGATGAAAGCATTTCCGGTTTTCTGAGTTACTCGAACGTGAAAAAGACTTATGCTCCATCCATAAAAGTCAATTGGATAATTTGAATTTAAAAATGAAGAAGTAACAAAATTTTTATATAGAGACACAGCATAACCACAGGACTAACTTCACTTGTTAAGACTTTTGTTTTTGGTTTAGGCGAGTTCTGGTCTGACACTTCTAAAGGAAGTTAAGACAGTTTTAATAATTCATTCTGTTTAGGAATATGGAAATATGGCCTGAATTTTCTGTGATTTAAAATCAGCCTCTGCTATCACAGATAATCGTACTGTATATTTTTTTGCATGAATCAATCAGGCTTGATTTTAAAACTACTTAGTTTTTGCTCCTACTCATTCTAATTGGACAGTCATCCTTTTCTGCTACAAACCATGTAGCAGAAAGCCATAATTTATTCATGACTAATATTCACAAAATATTATTGTAATTATATTCCTTCATTAAAATAAGCTTCTCTGGTGTTCTCCTTCCTGTTAAATGAAGTTTCCAGTGCTCGATCTCCCCGAGTTTTTTGCCCATCTGCTATATATTGACTTCTACCTTCATGCCCTCATTCCTGTTCAGATGTTCTCCTCTTGTGCCCGAGTCCAGCACCTGGAAGCGGCACTCAGTGAGTTGTACACCAGGTTTTCATGATGTTTAATCTCTCTGCTACGTTTTTTTGCCTCTCTTCTTTCTTACTGCTGAGCAACATTTTGCCAGGTCCTCGCTGGGAGCAGGACCTGGTGAAAGGAGGGATGCTCCCTTCCAGGCTGAGGTTCCTCAAGCGTTCCTCATCCCCTGCCCAACCTGCTCCAACTCCCAGCCCACACAGCTGCTCTGGACCCAGCTTTCCCAACAAGTGACATAAGCTGAACCCATGTTTTGACCTTCCCCAGAGCTGGCTGCCCCTCAGCTTTGTACCTCAGGCTCCCCTGAACATATGCCAGGGTCTCTCCTACTTATTCCATATCCAGGTGAGATAAAGAATCACTTTCACCAGCAAAACACTTTTCAAAAGCTTCTCTTGCTTTTAATCATTTTAATATTATTAATCAGGTTAACTCCTGGCAGGCTTTTCTTCCATCTCTATGGAAACACGGAGCTGCATGGAACACCGAATATTGAACACACATAGTAAAAAATCATTTAAAATGCTGTTGAGGCACATTTAGTATTCTTGTACAGAGAAGTTATTCATTGGTAAATCCATATAATTGACAAAGCTAACACTTGCAAGACCACTCGAAAGACTTGGATAGTTATGTTTTTCTAACTTTTAACAGGACTGAACAACTTTGGCAGATTCTTCAAAAGTGCCTGTCACCTAGTTTGGATCAGGAGTGCTCTTCTGAAGCTCATTTACCCCCCCTCAACAGGGCTTCAGCTCAGACCACGGCCTGGTCTGGGAGCGCGTGGAACTGGATCCTGAAGCTGGAAACTGGAAACTGGAAGATGGCACCAGCTCTCTGTGTCTGCTCTTACTGGGACACAGCAGTTGCTGATGAAGACCCAGCCTCAGGTGCTCCTTCTGTGTCCTTTGCTCTCTTACACACTTAAACTTCATTATAATCAAATAAAGCTCTAACACAAGGTATAACCACTTCTTTTCCATTTTGATACCTTGTGCAGAAACTAGTACTTTCTCTTTTGGCCCAGTTTTTCCAGCACAGAACAGATATGGCTTTTAAATTACTTGGTACACAGACCCAAAAGAGTGGATAAAGTTCTTTCAAGATCATGGATATTTAACTTATTCATACATATTTATTCATACAGCATTTAGTTCCAATCATAAGATTAAGACTTTTTGTATTTTGTGTGCCTGTTAAAGTCACAAAATAATCATAACCCTTGCTTGGGGTAGAGGCTGAGTCGAAAAATGAGAGCAGAACAGATATGGGGAGGCAAAATTACTAGGCTGTCAAGTGTGTTGGATCATCTCACCTGTCCAAATTTCTGCTTGTTGAAAGGTTTATCCTAAAAGCTGCTCTTCAGTTTTAACCCTCTTTGAAGGCAATTAAGAGCTGAAGTCAGCGGGATCATCGTGCTCAGGCCCTTATTGTTGAGCTGCAGATTCCCTCCTGCCTATGGATATTGCAATTATCCCTGTTTCTATAATTACACTATGCAATCATCAGCTGTCCAGGACAAGATCCTTATTAGGTTAATAGCAGAACTTAAAGGGGTCAGGGTGCCCTTTTGGCATGTTTCACACACCCTGGGCTTTTGCGGAAAACCAAAATCTCTAAAAATAAGTTATGCATGGATGGTAATTAAACAACCACCCCAAAGCTTGCCATGATCAGTTTATAGCTGTAGTCTAGAGATTACTTTTAATCCTGCTGTAATCCTGCTTCTTTTTTTTTTTTTTTTTTTTTGGCACTGATAGCAATGTTATTGTTTTCAGTCATAATTTGGAATATGTTATTAAACTTCTACTGCAAATGCAACCTCAGTGCAGAACTCTCCCAAATAGCATGAACAGAAGCAGCTCTGCCAACCACCGGCTCTTGAACACTTCTGCCTATAACATTTTAAACAGTTAAATTAAGTAAAAGTTAACCCCACTCCAGCTGGTGAGAATGGTGGTGAAAAACTATGCTTTACACAATGTGAAGACTCTAGGGTTTTTTTCCATTAGATGTCCACAGTTCTTACCTCATGTGTCTGAGATACAAAATTCAGGATTTTTTTACCTTTTCTAAGCTTAAATTTTTAAGTTTGCACATTGCTTTTCTAAAACAGAGCAATCAGAAGTAGCAGGGGTTGGCAAGAGGGAGTAGGTTTTGATAACTTGTAGCAAGTTATTTTCTCATTTCTGACTTTTTACAATAAATGTGTCAAAAATTGTCAAGTGAAGCTTTTCCTGGTGTTTACACAGTGTTTTTCTATCAATGTTATAAATACAAAATCAAAAGGGTAAATATTTCCATTCCCAAAAAAGCAGTTATTCAGTCTAAATAATTTAATCGGCTGTATTGTTTTCTTACCTGCTTCTTTTTCTGCAGATTTATTTTTGTTCTTTCATGATATTTCTCATCTTCATTATTGCACAAGCTCTAGACTGGCAAAATTCACAAAATCGTGCTAGCTGCAATTTTTTTGAACTTCCAGCACTGCTGCCGGGCCCAAGGCTTGGTCTTGATTTCACTGGGAGTTTTTGCAGTTAGATTACACTGTGGCCGCTTTCCCTCTGCTTGCCCAGAACATTAATGGTCCCAGTTGCATCCCGTATCCCCAGTACCGCCCACAACCACCGCCGGACCCTTTGTCCTGTGCCATCGGCGCCCAGGAGCTCAAGCTCAGGTTTGCTCTTTGAGCTGAATCCCTTCATTCCCTTTTGCATGCAAAATCAATGCTTTTCCATTAATTTATTATAAATGTATTATAAATTATTTTCCAATAATTTATTGAATGGTTATTTGCTATGGCTAGAAGTAAGAAATAATAAAACAAACAAACAAACAAACGAACAAAAAGCAAAGAATGCAGTTTGAAGAAGCTATAGCCTTAAGACGGCACTGAGAAATATCTGTAACATACACAATCCCCTTTTATGTTAAAGGCTGTTTGAGAATTTGTTGTCAGAATAATTGGATGGAAAAAAGGACTTATGCAAAATGGAAGTTTTTCCAAAGGAAATCTAGAGTGCCCTTAGAAACATTCCTGCCTGCAAAATCAAAATTGAATATACCTTTTTGGGTACATTTCATTTGAAGCAAAATAGTTTGGTTTGCTGGAAAAAATCCCTATTTCTTTTTTTTTTTTTAAAGTCAGTTCTGCATTAAATTTCACTTACCCCAAGTCTCTAGTACCTCACAGGACTTGTAGAAATGGCAGCGTCGGTTTTCCTGTTCCTCCTCTGTGAAATAGATAGGTTGACCAGAAAAAACAGTCTCACGCCCACGCTATTCAAATCTCTTCCCAAAGGCTCCGTAAGCCGTGATATTTCTCCTCATTCAGGTAGCGCACATTTACGCTGCCAAACCTGCCTGCATGGGTCTTAAAAACCCTAGACTGGTTGCTAGTTTAAAAAAAAGTAGCTAGTTGGTGAGCGTTCAGACACACGACCTGCCTCTGGTGTGGCGGGTTTCTCACTCTTTTCTCACCGTTGAACATATACGATTCACATTGATGGGCGTTGCTCCGACCCCGTGATTGCAGGTGTGCTGCAAGAGGTTGTTAGGATATAACACCGATTTTTTGGTAGCACGCAATGTTCACTCCGTTGCTGAAAGCCATGTAAGACTCATGCGTGTATGAATGCTTTTTCAAAATATATAAAATTTTCTTTACTTCTCTGGGTTGTTGATGCCGGAGTTTTAAATGGTGTTTTGGACAAAAACTAGGGAATGTAGAGGAGTCCAAATGCAATGAGAAAACTCGCACATTCAAATATACCAATGGAGAAATGAAATTAACCCTTTGCCGTTATTTCAGGTTCCAGTTCTAGTCCAAAGGACGCTATCTTAATTATACGAATCAATTCCAATGATGCGTGAGCTATGCAAAATTATTGCTTCTGCCACCATTGGAGATAATTCATTGTTACAGACAAAAACAGCGAGAATAAGCGACTGCAATTTTCAAATGAGATTTGCAGATAACTGGATGTAGCAGGGTCAGCACGATGAATGCCTTCCCTCTTACAAAAGCATCAAACGTCCAGGAAGCCCAAATAACTGGAAAGGAACTCTGAACACCGGTCTGACAGCTGGTCTAAAAATTGGCATCATCGTTGGAATGCCTATGGCTTTTCAAGTCCTTCTGGGAAAAAGTCTACCCCTGGGAATGTCACCATAATTCCTGTGTCTTTTCCCAGTTTCTAGCAGAACTGTAACAGCTGTTAGTCTTGGCGTTGATACTTATGAGAAAATGGGTTAATGTTGCCATTTGTTTCGTAAGATACACAAAAATTGTAGGCAATTTGGATCAAATATAGGTGCAAAAATGATTCGATGATTTACAGTCAAACTCTTTCACTTGTTCCAAAATGGTTTTCTCACGTGTGTATCTTCAACTTAGAAAAGAAAAGAAAAATCAGAATAAAGTCTGTGATTTTTTTGAGGCTGCTTAATACAAATGTATTAAATTAAGTTTTGTACCTGTGCGATCTCTTGTCATGAAAGATCATCTCAATCATTAGCTTTGAATTTAGTTCTGAATGTCTTTGCTTTACTAAATTTGACTCTTAAGGCATATTTTAATTAGGACTAAAAAATTAGACTCTCTACTGCCATGAACAAACCGAGCTGCACAATGAAATACGCGCAGTACCATCCAACGTCCAACACTAAAAAATCTGGCAGAATATTATGTAGCCGGCCATTATGTCATAAAGTCTCATTTTCCAACAACTATCAAAATATGCATTCGATGAGTTATTGAAGTTCACTGTCTGGTCAGCAACAGGATTATTATGAAATTCATTATTAATAATACATCGTAAATATTATGACTAGTAGAGAAGATAGACATATTGCACTGTCAGACTTCTGGGAGAAGATCTACACTCTTCCTGAAGATATTTTCTGACCTGAAACCAGAAGTTACTCAATCTAGTCTTGGTCATAGCGTGTCCATTCTGGCATCACAAGGAAGTGAAGATTTCTCCCTAGGGAAGTAAGTAAAGAAATCCTAAACAAAATCACTGCTGGAATTAATGACTGTGACACAGGAAAACTTTTGAGCTTCTCAGCAAAAATATTAAACTGTGCACTCACCTGGTGCACTAACCTAGTATAAATATTCATTATTTATCTAAAGCCACGTGGTTTAGTGGAATATTTTAAGATGACTTTTAAAAAAAGACTTTTAAGCCGTACACTGGATGTAGAGATGAGGCTTGGAGTTGTAAGGACATAAAAACAGGGTACCGCCAAGGTCCTCAAAATTGTCTAAAAAGGAAATTCAGTAAGAGTCTCTATCTGATATGGATACTTCATCCCTCGCTCCTGGAAATGAAGATGTTAACTGACATTATCTGCTACTGAAAACCTGCAGATAGTTTCAACCTGTGTGGACTCAGAAATAGTTAAATATGCATAGCTGCAATTTTTACAAAAGTGTTGCTCCGTGAATCTTTGTGCTTTCAAGCAGTTTGGCATAGTGGGCCTGTTTCAATACGTAGGAGTCACGACGTGAGCCAGGAAGTTCACTGAAGCATTCTCGCTGTTTTGTTTTGCATGGAAGAATTCAGGGCATGAGAGCGGGCTGAGAGACATTGCTCTGCAGGGTTCTGCTGTGCTCACCGGGTGCTGGAGGGACACATCCGGGGCGGTTTTTTCCCCCAAGATACGTTTGAAAAAAAATCTGAGTAATTGCACTTCACTCCAGTAAAGGCATTGCTTTGGGTTACTGGAGTTTAAAACACAATTCAGTGTTTAAATGAGTATTCTCTTTGGCTACTAGACATCAGTGGGAAAGAGGTGGATTTTTGGCACAACTCAGCAACAAACCCAGTCTTGGTGAGCAAGGTCTTTTCTTGGGGATCGTTTGTGAAGGTTAGAAAGTTATGTTCACACCCGGGGAACAACATAGTTCAACACACGTAGAAAATAAACAGACCCTCCGGCTCCAGCCCAGTCCCATGACCCCGGCGCCCAGAGCTTAACCTTCCCGAAGGCATTCCACGCCGTTGGGTCACTGGAGGAGGGGGGAAGATGTCTCGCTCACTGGAAAATGCCGCTGCGACCAAAGAAGTCTTTTCTGAGACAATATCCTGATGTGAGCATTTACCTTCCTGCGATATACCGGTGTGATTTCATGCCAAAGATCAAGAAATAACCCTCCCTTTGGGGAAACTATTATCATCCATCAAGCGCTACTTGTTCACTCACTTTTGATAGAGAGTTGTAGTGCCATACTTCAGAGATTTAAAGTGGGATGGAGAGTGTCAAGAAACATACGTTGTGATTTTGAAAAAAATAATATTACGAGCATTAGTTAGAAATCACAAACCCATTTAAATCAGGAACTGTAAGCACTTTAAATTGCATTGCAAAATGTATTTTTTGTGTAACAGGGGACTGTAACACATACCTGAGATGCAGTGGAAAGAACTGCTAGATATGAATGTCATTTTTACCACTGTGGACCTGACTTGGAATTCCCACTGGGGGATACCTTTATAGATCTCATTTTAGTATATTGTACTCATGCCATTATAAAACCATCAAATGCAATTTGGCACAGCATGATACTTAAACGGTGGCCCGAAATTAACAGACAGAATTACCCTCTACAGGCAGCCGAGGTTATTTATAAATTGGAATTCAGATAAGTAAGTGAAGTGCCTTACTGAACTCTGTACTTTTATATCCCCAACCTCTGTCTTCTCTGCTTTGAAATACTTTCTGCAGGCGTCCTTTAGTTGAACTTCTAGAATATTTAGACGCTTAAAATGGGAGCGAAACTGAAAGCGGGATGCTGTATTAGGTACTCACGAGAGATAGTGCTTTTACATTTGTAAACTCTCTTGTAAAAAGTTTTAATTAAAAGAGCTACGTCTTGGCATCTGTGAGGTCTAGTGCAATTAGTTGCTTTAAACTCCATTTTCTCCTCCCGCTGCCAATTAAGCAAAACCTGTGTGCAAGAGTAATGGTTGCCTCAGTGACAAAATCAGACCATGCTAAATAATGTGATTAAACTTGTTAAAAGCCAAAATAAACACTTATAATTATCTCAAGAAAACCCGCATAGCCCAAGCGAGAGCTCTATAAAGGGGAACTCTGCATCCATAATTTCAGACTTTCCTACACAATAGATCATAGTTAAAGATCTGTTAACAGACCTCTGACTGCTGAACTGGGCAGCTTGTGGTTTTCTTCTCAACCTATTGGCATAATGTGGATTTATGCAAGAGGTGCAAATTGGGCCTTGTCTGCTATTGGAGACATGGGCAGAACAGAAATCCTACTGTAGGGTTAGCAGCGTGAAGTACATTGCTTTGAAATTACCCAGCGGGGTTTCTGCTTGTTGCTCCGCTTGCCTTTAAGACCAAGGTCTTGTACTGTCTGGCCATGATTAAAATCAAAGTGTAAGCCTCTTTGCTGGGTGCCAGTAAACGAAGGTGAAAAACAGAAACAATCTGGATTCTTAATTATTTTAAAATGCAACATAGGCAAAAAACGAAGATGAAAGCATTTCTTACTAATCTATCCTAATTATTCCACATAAAATGATTTCCTAAAGAGGCCTATATCTTGAGATAGTCTCTTTCTATGAGTATGCAAGAGCTTTTTTCCCATACAGCATCTTTTACCTAAACCCACACACGTATACAGAAAACAAGGACCGACAAGCCGTTTAAACGGCAGGCTTATTTAAATCCAGGTTCGGGTGTACATCAAAACTTGGAATAAACCAAGATACCACACTGAATTTACTGAAAATTAAATGACCGTTAGTTTCTACAGTGGTCCGTTAGTGAAAAAGTGCACATTTGGAAATGCTCCATTTTATTGCCCCACTGTGGAGATACAGGTCTGTACGTACTGGCAAGTGGGATCAGAAAGAACAAAGGATCGTTACATTAAAAAATAAATATATGGTAAAGGGATAGGAATCCTCAGTGTAAATCCAAGGCCGCCTACTCAGAGACTCATTACGGTCAGTTTTCAAGTTGAATCCCAGAAAAATAATGGCATGTGGCAGAAGGTCAATGCCGAGACTGGGTACCGCAAGAGCTATCTACACTACTGCTAGTTTTATCATAAGTGAACAAGGGGCTTTTTCTAGACTTGTCAGCATATTCCAAAGTATTTGCTGTCCGGATATTTTTCCAAATTGGTGCTTGAAGGGCATATTGATAGGCAGGGCTCTTGAGCGAGATGAATATGCCAATCGATAGCTGGAGGCAGCCAAGGACGGTCATTAAAGTTGGCTGAAATCTTTCATCCCAAAGGTAAAAGAAGAGCATTCATGGACATCCTAAAAAAGTGACTGAAACAATCTTTGGGGGCAGAGAAGTCATCCCAGAAGTTGTATAGGAGTGTTTCGCTGAGCTGCAGGATGCCAGGAGGTCCATTGCAAGAACATCTTAAAAGTCCAATCCCAGCATCTGATGACCTCAGTATGAAACCCCTGAGGGCTCGTTCTGGGTTTACTTGTATTGGCCAATCGAAGAGGAATCTAGAAAAAAATTGTTCAAGGATAGTTATAATTCCAGGATCTGCTTACGTATTTACGTCCTTTCATAATTTATAAAAAAAATGTACATGCTTCTTCGAGATTTGAGCTTTTGCTGAGCAGTTATAAGCTAATAAGGTAATAATGTGGATTTCTTGAACTAGACTTATCCTTCCAGATGATCTCAGCACACATACTCTGCAGAGTATTTCAGAAAACGATCCTGATAATGTGCAAAATACTTGCACACTTTAATTTCTGACTTAACATGTACTCTTTTGATTTCGACTACAATGCTGGAAAGTCAGCTTTTTTGGCATCATGTGAAAAATATATCTTATTTTTTTTCCTCGTCTAGGCTTCTTCTTCATGATGCCTTTTCCCTTAGAAGGCAAATGGATGCCTTCCTAGTTACTAGCAAAAGAAATATATTACATATAAAGGAATAAAGGATTCAAGCAGTCACTTCAAAATGTAATGTATTTTCTTTGTTCTTTTAATATATTTTTAGCACATTTTGAGTATTTTTTTCATAATAATTCGAAGCCCATTTAATGTCATGTAACTTGTTGAGTCCCAGACGATTATTTATGAACAAAATTTTCCATACCTTTAAATCTACATCAAAGAGAGAGAGAAGTTTCTTTCATGCACCAGTTCAGAACAGTCCCTGCTGTTAAATTTATTTCTAACTCACAGCTACCTGTCCGGGATCTTCAGAAGCTTGTTCTATTAACTGGCCTTGTCTCTAGTCCGACTCTGGCAAGACAAAATCGGGCAATGTTGGTGGGAACTGGCAAGGTGAGCTCCTTGCTCACCTCCTCCATCTGCACTGCTTGCCCACTACCATAGTGGAAGACAAAAATCTATTTAAAACTACTGTGGTAAGAAATTCAGAGCAGTTACTGCCTCCAGTTTCCACTTCTGACAGAGCCTTGTTGTCTTTTCCTGTTTTGCCCTTTTCCCTCTAAATAATCTAGTTACCATTAAGAAACCACATTGTTTGGGTTTTTCCCAGTATGCAAGTATGTTGCGTACACTCTGTGGCAAACTCAGACACATAAAAATCGCTGCCCTAACAGCAGAGTTTTGACTTTTATTCATTGAAATTCATCACAAATATTCTATCAGTTTTTAATGGTGCAAGATTGTGGTCAGAGAGAGAATCACTTTCTTTGGCACTTCTAACACGCACAGTGCAATGTGCTCCATTGGAGAGTTTTAAAGTGATTTAAAGAAGTACATTCCACACCTTTGAATGTTGTAAAAATTCCAAATAATTCAATAAAATGCATTAGAACAATAGGTAGACAAAATCACTACTAGTGTTCGTGAAGCTTGTTTTCTGCAAAAGACTCCTTGCAATATTGACCAAACTTGATGTATCAGGCACAAAATACTGGTTTTACAGGTGTATGCATCTCAGGAAAAAAGACTTTGTTGTTGTTGTTTGTTTGCGATCTAGTAGTTGGGCACTCAGAACTTTGCTATCAAATGGTGAGTATAAAACCTGCCATTCCTTCCCTCTTCACATGTCGTGTCTTGGTACACATGACCTCACTTCAGATGTAATGCATCCTCACTGAAATTAATGTATCTTCAACAAAATAACCAATTTTAATTGCAAAAACTCCTACTAACGTATGCAAAAAGATCAAAACCATAGAAAACCAGTCTGTGCAAGACAAAAATGTTCTCCTAAACCATCAATGGTTGGTTGGTGTTTTCAATTACAGGTTTGTGTATCTCACCCAAAACTTTAAAAATACTATTTTAGAATAATTGTGGGTGTTCTCAAACACCTAGGAAAAATAATGTGGATGAATAGATATTTCTCAGGGCAAAGCAAGGGAATAATATAAAAGGGTATGTATTATCAATATAAAAATAAACAAAAGCTAGATTGGTTGATTGGCAGAGGAGAGAAAATCTGGCAATTAATCTCAACTCCAATTTAATTTATTAAACAGTGAAAATCATGGAAAAAAACAAGGACAGAAATGGTGAATATGGCCCTAACGGTACTACTGTATTACAATAGTAGCGATAGGGCCTCTGAGTCCCGCTTCCCTTGCATCACAGTCTTGGCATTTGTCCTCAGGCAATTCACTGAATCTCTCCTCAGCCATAAAATGGGATAAAACACTCATCCTAATGTGATAGGAAGGTTGTTAACACATTTCAAAGTTTTAAGTTAGGATGGGAAAAAGAAAGAAAAACAAAAAAGAAATAATTCCTAGAGACGTGTGGAATACGCAATCTTGGGTGAATAAAAATAAATGTTGCCAATGCATTTTTATGCTCTTCAGGAGAATTTCAAAATTAATGAAAGAATGGGACACAGTAGCTCAACATACATTGTCTTAGCTCAAGTACTTAGTAAGGTCTCATGAACCATAATTTGAAAACATAATTCAAGATTTTATGTAAAATGGGGCCACAGAGATTAGAAAACAGGATAATGGTAAATGGCAAAATATCTAACTGCCCAAGCCAATGGAAGGATCAGTGCAAGAGCTGCTTTTAATTAACATCTTAGTGGTTTGGAAAACAGAATAAAGATCATATTAAATAGATATGCTGAGGATGTCACACTGAATGATCATGCCAAAAGTAAAGCCAGAAAAAATACAAAGGACCAGAGAGGTTAATAAAATATGGCAGGGGAAGCAAGTCCTCAACCTGGGGGAAAATTAAAGCAAGACAAACATTTGGTAAAAATGACAAAAAATATATGGGAGAGAAAGCAATGGTAGCGAGCAATTCCTTCGGTTGGTGCCAAAACCACGTCAGATTCGCGGCTTTAGCGAATCAGGCATCAAAGGAGTTGTTCTGCTTGGGCTGTCCCTACCCTGGCAGGTGCAAAGGAAAGGGGGTCTCTCTCTGAGCAGTCTGGCACCATTAAATACTGATAGAATATTTGTAATTAATTTCAGTGAATAAAAGACGAGACCCTACATGATGCTGCTAACCCCGGTTATTGAAGACTTGTGATTCAGCCACTCTCCTCAGTGCCCTAACTGCAAATTTTAGAAAGCAGCACATTTTAAAAGTAGCAAGTGCTATGTTGGAAATGTTAAGCATTGCATTTTTGGGTTTTCAGTGGGGGAGAGGGTTAGGGGAAAAAAAAATCACAATGCGTTTTTTACTGTTGTTGGTTTTGTGTCCAGCAACTGAAGAAAAAGCTGAGATTGGCTCTTTCCATATAATTTCAGGAGCTGGTGCCTTACAACAAGCACCAAGTACTACGAGTAATGATAAAATCAACCACAACATTCTCTTCTAGACACGGTGACTGAAGGAGGGTGATTCACCTGTGAGAATTTCCAAGAAAGTGACTAAATTCAGATGAAAGGGAACCTTATTCTGACGGTCCCCTGGTAGAGTGGCCGTTAGGGAGCTGTTGCTGTGTACGGTACGGCAGATGCTGACAGGGGTCAGGAGCATCTCCTGCACCTGGCTGCTCCCTTCCAGGATCCCCTAGAGAAGCTGAGCTCTGCCGCCAAATCTTCCAGCAGACTTCATATTTGTACCGTTGTGGGAATCCACATAACACTTTATTTTTTTTAGCATTAGGTTTAATGTGCTTACATTTACACCTGTCAATTATCTGCGGTTAATGTTCTGTAAAATATCATCTCAATCGATCAAAGTTTGGAGGGTTGGGAAAGGGGTGATAATTACGTATAAACCTCTAAGAGCATAAATTATGCTGCTTTGCCCTCCTGCCTCTGGTTGCAAAACTGTTCTTCGTTCGCACAGCGTGCTGCAGCTCAGAAAAGCTCAGGAAATGTGTTTAATCCACTGAATATCTGGAGGTTATTAAATATTATTATCATCATTTAATTTGATTGGGAAACTGAGGTGGACTGGTCTTGATGTCATGCGTGGCAGTAAGGGGATTTAGAATGCAAAGTGTACCTAACACTGAAGTAATATGGCCAAGATAATGTTGTTTTTAATTAAGGCTGAGCTTGGACACAGTGCTGTCGAAAATTTAGGACTCTGCCTTGTTTTTCCACAGCTCGCTCTCTACGTATGCAAACGAACACCTCCTCTTTGTTTCCAAATAGCCTAAATTTCTGCCCTGTGCTTCCCTCAACAGCCACTGCCACCAACCAAAGCTGGAAACGTCCCTGCAAGGAGCTGATTCCCTCCAGCTTTTCTGAAGTATTTGCAAGTCCTGGTACAAACAACCAATTAGACACTCTTTTTTAATGTAAAACGCCTCTTGCTCCGACACAAGGGAGAACTATTTAAAGAGGCACGTAAAAAACACTTCTGCAAATAAAAACACCCCAAAACAAAAAAAGATTTAGACGCAAATTCAGTTTACATAAATTAAAATAAAGAAAAAAATGTAGGCTTACCTGTACTTGTTGGTGATTAAAGTACAAAGACTGTTCTGCCTGTTACTTAACGAGGTCAACTTTAAAGGACATGAGGACACACAAAGGATGGAGGCAAAAGTTAAATCTAAATTCAAGTTATGTGAAGCTTAATAGAGCTGGTGTTGCATGTAGTACTCTGAGTCTTTATATAAGGGAACAAAGCAGAAATAAATACATTGTTTTATAGCTTAATCTTTATTTTTAAAGTATATAAAATAATCTAGGAAAAATTTTACGGTGATTTTAACAGAATGATAGTAGAAAAAGTCTATTCTTCTTTTGAAGAAAATGTGGCAGTGTTAAATGACCTAGTAAAAGACAAGAGCACCTAAAAATTTTGTACTTTGAAGAGTTTTGAAGCAGAATGCAGAATCCTGTTTGAGGTAGTGAACTATCTAAAAGTCTTGCATGGGAAAGTAAAAGAAAATGGACATCAACACAGAGGTTGACTTTATGTGCAGCTTCCCAAAAGACAGCAAGCAGGGGAAGGCTGAGGACAGACACAATTTAAGTCCTCGAGCAGCTTCATTTGGGCAGTGGGGTGGCTGCACACCAGAGGCCCAAACCTGAAGGCTGAGTGAGTTCTGAGGATCGCAGCTCAACTGTTTTCAGCCTTTTTGGAATAAGGCAGCAAACCCCTTTTATCATTGAATCACAGGATGGTTTGGGCTGGAAGGGCCCTTAAAGCCCACCCAGTGCCACCCCCTGCCCTGGGCAGGGACACCTCCCACCAGCCCAGGTTGCTCCAAGCCCCGTCCAGCCTGGCCTTGAACCCCTCCAGGGATGGGGCAGCCACAGCTTCTCTGGGCAACCTGGGCCAGGGGCTCACCGCCCTCACAGCCAAGAATTTCTGCCTCACATCTCATCTCAATCTCCCCTCTTCCAGTGTCAAACCCTTCCCCCTCGTCCCATGGCTCCCCTCCCTGATCCCGAGTCCCTCCCCAGCTTTCCTGGAGCCCCTTGAGGGACTGGCAGGGGCTGGAAGGTCTCCCTGGAGCCTTCTCTTCTCCAGGCTGAACCCCCCCAGCTCTCCCAGCCTGTCCTCACAGCAGAGGGGCTCCAGCCCTGTCAGAGCACCTCTCCTTTTTTCGCTTGTATTAATTTCCAACACTTGAGAGATGTACTATAAAAGCAAAAATTCTTCCCTTAACACTTCCTACCACCATTTTTTAATTCGATTAGTTTATGCTTAAATGATACAGAAATCCATCCTTCCGATATGGAATATGTTTAGTTTCAGAATCTTCGTGTGCAATTATTGGCCTATAATGTCTTCAAAGTAAAACCAGAGTCTTAAACGTAAAACCACATTTAGACAGGCCAAAAATTGTTGAGCAACTGGCTGAAAGAATAAATGTTAATAATAAAAACTCCTTCCAGTGAATCAAAAGAAAAAAGAGAAGTTGGGAATGTCGGATGATCTTGATATAAAAGGACCTGTCAAGGAAAATCCAGATCACTGCAAACAGCAAAGTGAATTCCTTGCACTGGTATTCATTACAGAAGAGACCATACGCTTGGATCGTGCTTTACTGGAGAAGAATCTGAAAAACTATTTCCACCTGAAACACGAGTAGAAGAGATTTGTTCTGTAGTGACAAATTAAAGGGGAAAATTTTTTTCAGGACCTAAACTGTATTTCCAGGAGTGCCAAAGGTGGTGCAGCTAGGAAAATCCTGTACCGGTAATTGGGATGTGTTAACTATTGCTTACATTGGCTTTGATATTAAGGGAATATGACACAAATCTTTGATATCCCGTCAGCTACTAATCCAGAACTTTATTTCTAGGCTGCCTAGATAAACTGAAGGAGAGCACATTAGAATATGATACATAGCCATGAAGCTTTGGGGAAGTCAGTACATTTCACAGATGTGGGAATGACTTGCAGACCCGATAAGGTTCTTTGAAAGAATGATTTACCGTGTGAATAAGGGCAAACCCAGGCGGTGTGGTGTAGCTGGACTTTCAGTCTCCTTTGCCAGATGTTCCTACAGGACTTGTGCCCTTACAGATTAAGAGGCAAGGGCTTGTCATGTAGTGACAACTGAGTGAGAACTGCTTAAATGATAAGGAACAAAGGGTAGGAATAAGTGGTCAGTTTTTCCCCCCACCTCGGGAGGAAGGTTAGGAATGTTCTCCCTCAGGGACGTGTATGGATCCCTGGACTGGGTAAACGGGCAGGAAGATGGCCTAGTGCAGGTGTGCCAGTTTGCAGGGGATATGGAGTTATTTCCGAAGAACAGTAGGCATAGTAGGGCTAGCAGGAATAAGACTCCCTTGTATTTGCCACAATTGAAGTGAATATATGCACTTCATTTCTGTGTCATGATTCAGTTCTTTAAGATGCAACAATTTGCTCATAGATTTGAATCCTGTATTTTCAAGAGCTCTGGGACAAGAGAATTATCGGAGGATAATAATTAATTGAGTAATGGTCCTGAGATGTCAGCGTGCAACAGTTTTTATACCAGGTATTTGGAGCAGTTTAAACAGGACTTACAGGATGTTTTTGTTTTGCTTAAAATAAAATGTGTGTTTTATTCTGTCACAGGCTGTATTCAATGTAGAGGCCACTGTAGGATAAGAAGGAGGAAAAAAATTATGAACCTAGCCAAAATATTAAGTAGATAATTTCTTAAAATAATGAAGAAGTAAGGAATAAAGTGTTTTGAAAGGCGTCTGATTTTCTTGAAAATAGGGCTATGTAGACACAGGAAAAATTGAGTTAAATATCTTGGGAATTAACAACAAGCACTTGAGTTTTCTGAAATATTTCCCTCATGGATGAAACCTCTATTTTCAAGGGAGATTTGATTAAAAACATGTTTTCTAACAAAACTGCAACTGCCTAGTCACTCATAAAAAAAAAAAGTGGTTTTTTTTATATACATCTATTTACTTCTTCAGAGAAGCATATAAGATGGGCTAACGATTAGTGTTCTCAAGGAGACAGTTAACTAAATAATTACAGAGGAAAATTGAGGTAATTTATGAAGAACATGTTAAGACAAGAAAATATTCACTAACAGTTATTGAGACCAAATGCACACAATGATGTATTAGGTCTTATCCTGGAGACAAGAGGCCAATAAAAATTCTGCACATGAGTAACGGAAAGAATTTAATCTGAAAAGAAAAAAAATCCAATAAAAAATCTCCGTCTGCCAAAGCTTTTCCACTGCCTACCTCATCCTTAGGCCTGGCAGTGGCACCCCCCTGGGAGAGGTTTCCAGTCCCTTTCTCACAGCCCCCTCTGAGTGCCATCCCCAGAGGAAGAAGGGAACCAACACAGCCATTCCTACGAGCTTTTAGCGCCAGCTAAAATTAATATTTAGGACTTTTTCAAAACTTGATGAAGAGAAGAATTTCCCGTCGGTAGTTGAAGTTGGGCACATGATTTTTTTTTACACTTTGCATTCAAGCACAAGATCATAGGCTACGTTTGAGGAAAATTTCAGGGATTGTCAAGCATTGGAAGAGGCTGCCCAGGGCAGTGGTGGAGTCGCCATCCCTGGAGGGATTTAAAAGCCGGGCAGACGTGGTGCTGAGGGACATGGGGGAGTGGTGGGTTTGGCAGTGTTGGGTTGATGGTTGAACTCGATGATCTTAAAGGTCCCTTCCAACCTAGACAGTTCTATAATTCTATGATTCTATGAATCGGATTGCCCTAAATATTCATTACGCGATATTGTGGCTGTTGGCTTTCACATGGCTTCTCGCAGGGACAGGACTCACTGATTTTATTGGCCCTACACCAGTTTGAACTGGGTATAATTTCTTTCTTGTATTAGCAACTAGTCCTACCCCTCATCAAATTTATTAGTGATGTCGATGGGTTGATGGATGAGCCCGTGAGCTTTATGCAGATGTGCGAGTTCCTGCTCTCCTGGGTGTCGTGTCTGGGCAAGCTGGTGG
>VYZM01008096.1:166442-208570 GCA_013398915.1 Dromas ardeola | reverse complement strand
TGGTGGTCAAGCTGAGCCTGCCGTGCCTACAGACCCAACGGGCTGCTACTGAATTTCCAGACTTTTCTTGGGCTTATATGAGTTTAACACAGTCTTTGCAAAACACTTAAAAAGCCAGAAAAAATGGGAAAAAATTATTTGTAGAGAGCAATATGCTCGTTTCTGGCTGGATTTACGCGAACCTATGTGGATTGCTATGTTATGTCTACGGAGACCATAGAAATAAGATAAAAATACACTCCAGCTGTCTGATAAATTCAGGGCCAAAGTCTCTCCTTGCATTCAGACACAAATGGCTTCCACTGAGGTTAATGGGACCAGGGTGCTTACGTTATAGGGTCTCTAATTGTTTCTTGGCTGGCTAGCACTTGATATCAATACACACACAGTCAGTATTAAAATAGATGTGTCATATCAGTCCGATCAGCCAGATGATAAACAATACCCTGCCGTTATCTCTGACAGGAGAAGGAGATTTTAGTGTGCAATCAAGAAAAGTAATTGTTAGAAATGTAATAATTGCACGTAGCTCCTCGTTGAGTTACTGAAGTTCAAGAACAAGCATCGTATGTTTTTACGGGCGATAAGCCAGCAATCAGGTAGCAAGACCGAAAACCCTTGGAAAGGTTCTAAGTGGCTTTAGACTGTAAGATGAGGCTGAATTATCTGTTACATTGTCTTCATGGATCTTTTTTGACAGCTTTTGCTTTTCGGTTCTGAAATTAACAATTCAACTATTAGTGTCAAGATGTAGCTAGTTAAAACTAACACACAGCTGCTCAGAAAGAGAGCACCAGGTTATAATTAACTGGATGATTTTTATAAGGTGACTTCCAGATCATTGAAGGAAGACATCAGATAATGCCATTGCTACAATAAACTGGAAACTTTCTGGTCTAAATGTAGTGCAATCAATAAAAAAAAAATCAAAAGAAAAGGATCCAGTGAAACACTGCAAGTGACTGATAATCAATATAAATAATACAGAGGTCAGCTTAGATCTCTGCTAGGCCTGAATTGTCTTCAATTCATAATTAAGCATGTAAAGACTTTGGTAATTTTGTCTGAGGTCTTATTTTACATTCGCAATGAAAAACATAAATGTAGATAGTAGATTGCTCAATTTTTCTTATAACAAAAGAGGAAATTTTCAGCAAAGTGTAAGTGCAATATCCACGAAAGAAAATAAACCCCTATGTTATTCATTGCAATCATTTAGTCACCTGCAGAACTCTCCAATGCCCAGACATTTTATGGGTTCCTTCACTTATAGCAAGATGACCATCTTATAGCTAGATTTATTGCTTTTTTTTTTTCTTGTAGCTTTTTAACAATGTTTCCAGGGCTTTCCTTGAAAGGCAGATGCAGAATACTTCAGTCAAGCTATTCCAATATTCTTAGAGCAGATCAGCCAAGTCTACTTCTCCCCATGGAAATACTAATTTTTGGCCAGATTTATTTGGAATTATGATCAATCTGGAGTTTTATATTGTTTTTTTTACCCTGAGTTCCAGGCTATGACCTCATTAGGGTATATCATGTGAAATCAGAAATATCTGAGTGTTGAGCAATAGCTCTGGCATTCAAATCTATGAAAATCATCTGTTAGTCTTCTGATATCCTCATGCAGATTGCTCAGACTCTCTCACAGATGTCGTTCCTTACGTCAGGATACACACATCAGTTTATATTTTGACTGTATGCTAAAGTCCAGATTTCTCAGATCTCTCGTTACATCCTGTTTCTGTAAATGGAAGTGGTCTGTCGGCTCAGTGGTCGCGGTTCCTTCCCCTTCCTCACTCACCGCCAGGCGGGAGATGCTGAGCTGGCATTGGGTCTCCAGCTCCCCACTGCTCCGCAGCTGCTCCGGGACGCCAAGTGCCTGGACCCATCACCCTCCCCGGATGAAGCGGGCAGAGGAGAGTGGCTGAGCTCATTAGATCCTGCACACTTTGGTGATGAGGGTTTCAGGTTGGTTTTGCTGTCCTGGCACCCAGCAATGGCCCAGGCAACAAGCAGCACTGCTGGCGATGGACCCCTGGCTGAAGGCTGCCAGAGCATCGCTCTGATCTAGTGCCAGAGGAGGAACCATTTCTAAAACAAAGGAATTTTGTTTAATGCTTTAAAAATGCCAGGAGCATTCCTTTTTTCAAATTTTTGTAGATTCTGATGTGCAAATGCTTCTATAGGGGAACAGAGCAAATGATGGCCAGCAGGTCAAGGGAGGTCATCCTCCCTCTCTGCCATGCCCTGGTGAGGCCACGTCTGGAGCACTGTGTCCAGTTCTGGGCTCCCCAGTTCCAGAAGGACAGGGAACTGCTGGAGAGGGGACAGCGGAGGGCTATGAAAATGATGAGGGGACTGGAGCATCTCTGTGCTGAGGGAAGGCTGAGAGCCCTGGGGCTGTTCAGCTGGAGAAGAGCAGGCTGAGAGGGGATCTCAGCAACGCTCAGCAATAGCTAACGGGCGGGGGGCAAGAGGATGGGGCCAGGCTCCTTTCAGTGGTGCCCGGGGACAGGACAAGGGGCAACAGGCACAAACTGGAACATGGGAAATTCCATCTCAACATGAGGAGGAACTTCTTTCCTGTGAGGGTGGCAGAGCCCTGGCACAGGCTGCCCAGAGAGGTGGTGGAGTCTCCATCTCTGGAGACATTCCAAACCCGCCTGGATGCGTTCCTGTGCCACCTGCTCTGGGTGACCCTGCTCTGGCAGGGGGTTGGACTGGGTGATCTCCAGAGGTCCCTTCCAACGCCTGCCAGTCTGTGATTCTGCGAATTCAGTAGGATTATTCCAACGGGTTGGGGGCTTAAACCGATAGGAAATGAACCATTTCCTCCAAAACGTCTTCTGAGAAAGAGATATTCACTCCCTGGAACTCCACAAACACAGCCACGCTACATCACCGGCCTATGCTGTCCTCAGAACGCCACATGGAAGGGCACAACGAAAATCACACGGTGGGAGAAACAGTCTAATCTGAAAAGGAAACTCCTGGGTTGAGTCCTACAGTGCTCAGGCAAACAAAACTCCTGCTGACATTACAAGGGAAAAAAATTCTTATGTCCTAAAGGGGCATGCTCCTTTGAATTAAACAGAATTTGTTTACATCATCAAAAACGTGTCATCGAACCTGTAGATTACATGCCCTGTGGAGCAGGATATACCTAACAGAAATTTAAGTAAGATGAATGAAGTATTTTAGCAGATATTTTTTTCATGATATAAAGATAGTTCTAACTTCTTGTGAAAAAAAAAAAAAAAAGATCAGAAGACCAGTGGAAAATGTAATCTTTCTGAAGAGGAGATGTGAGTCAAGTTTAACCTGGCTATCTGATGTTTGGCTTATAGAATACAAAATTGTGTAAATTACTTCCAGATGCTGACCTGCTTGAAAATGGTGGGATAAGATAATCCCATGTTTTAATCAGCACATGTAACAGGTGAGAGATCTCCAAAATTTGTTTCAAGAAATGTAAATGGGTAATGTTTTTTTCCTTTATGTGGAGGGGAAATGTAATAAAGTCTGAATTTTTCATGAGTAATTTTCTTGAAATAAGTCTTTAGTAAAGGTTTTTACATCCTTGAGCAATATTTGGTCTAGTTTTTGTGGTCACAAAGTGGAGTGAAAAACACAAACCCCAAGTATAACTCTTTAGAGCTGTGGTTTGCAATTTACAGAGATGAAGAATGAAAACATTAATTCATGTGCAAATATTCTGTCATTCCCTTTGTTTCCTGTTTCAAATAACTTCTTGCAGTGTCCAAACCAGCGGAGTCTGAGAGCACAGGTCTCCGTGTGCTGAGCTCAACTACAACAGGGCTTTTCTGGAAGAACTTCACCAATTCTCATGTTGCTTCTGGTCAATGTCCTGACAGTGCACTGGGCTGGTTTCTTCGAAGATTGGGAACCAGATGTGAGAGTTATATGCATAACAAAGGAACCCAGAACAACCATGTTTATCATAATCAAAGAATAAAATCACCATTTGAAGGTCGTATCTGTTCCAAGGCGGTTTTTAGGGGCCAACAACGCTGAGGCGCTGAGGACGCTAGGGGAAAAAAAAGGGTCGTTGCTTGTGAAGGGGCTTATTTCTCATTTTTCATTTCTGTTTGTAATCGCTGTCATCTTTGTTTCTTATGCTTTGGATAAAAAAGGTGACTTTTATATTTATTAGAACTGGGTTTCAATAAACATTATGCAATATGGTAGACCAGGGGATGATTTATTGATAATTTGTCACTTATATTTATGGAAGTGTAGACCCTGGAGCCCTAGAGCTGGTAAATCATATTATGCAGCTACAAATGTTTTTTTATTCTTTGCTGCCAAAAGTGTACCATGTAAACTGATTGCCTCACCAAACCCCTGGGGCCTGATAATGATGCACTTGCTAATACAAAGGGAGGAGGGGTGAGGAGAAGACAACTAATTATAAGTTTATTTTTGTTTCAATATGTTTGCCATTTAATCTGGAGTTCCATAAACAATAGATTGATGAAATATAATTAGGAGGAAGATTACAGTTTAATGAGGCAAAAAAGATTGGGAAAGAATGTAAATGGAGCAGTAGGCTGTGCGGAGTTTTTAGCTGTTTATTATCGTACAGCTGGAAGGCGCTTTCACACAGTTCCCAGATGGAAGCAGCTGTTAGCTCTTCACCGTTGGAAAAAAAGAAGGGAAAAAAAAGAAAAAAAGAGGCTCATAGTTCATTTTTATCCACTTGTTCCAGCCGAGTTACGTTGGCTCCAACACTTGACGGAGCTGGAGGCGGCTGTCAGGATGGGTACCCGTCTTCACGTGCCACTTTGCCACCGCCTTATCTCGCCTGGCCACCTCTCAAGCAACAAGCTGTTCCACTCCTGGTAAGGCCTTTATCTCCCGCCGTGATGTCAGTGAAAGGCAGCGAACCTCGCATTTGTGCTCCAAGCGATGCCGTGGTGGCTCTTTGTTTATAGGCAAGGGCTCGGTATCACCCCTGCAGCTGCTTCCTCTTCACCAAGCTTTGTTTTCCTACTGTGCTCTTCAGATAGGCTTGGGGAGCCGCGCGAAGCATGTGCCCGTCTGAATTAACAGCAATTTTGTTGTTTTTTTCTTTTTTTTTAATATAAAAAAACCAACCCACATCTCTTTTTTTTTTTTTTCCACGGCATCTTATGAAACGTACATTTCTCCCTCAGCTTGTCAAGGGCTCGCACACAAGGCAGGATACAAAAGGCAAATGAGGGAGGTGTTTCTTTAAAAAGTGGCCACTGGGAAAGCAAAAAGTAGGCAGCCTTTCAAGAACAAATACTAGAGTAACATTTCTCTCGTAGCGCTTGAACAATCCCATGTTTTGAGCCAAGACATCCCCTGCCCTGCCCCCAGCACAGCATTTCCATAGGTGCAAAGCAAGTGGAAATCTCTGCCTTTGCAGACAGGTCACATGTTGCATTTGGTGCCAAGGTCCCGCACACGCCACAGGGAATTAGAGAATTTGGCGCTATTTTTGTAACAATTTATACATTTTGAGCTTCCCATTTCACAGTGCTTGGGACTATCTCAGATGCTTTGTAAGGCAGTTTTCTGTGTGGGCTTATATCAATTTATATTTTGAAGGTACCTTGTGGGTGACAGCCCGGCCAGCCAAGGAGAGGACAGATACTGCAATTTATGCAGGGCTGGCATTAGGTATGACATGTCTGAACAATTTCTCAGCCTGGGTGAGGTATGAGGTTAGATTTTATAAAATTCTGGGGGGCTAATTCACAATTCACCCAAATGTTTGGCAAGAGTTTTATTGCAATTCCACGATCTACTTACCCCAGCACAGGATAAATCTGGGGATCTGGGTTTAACCAGGTGGCAAGTGTGGCGCTTCCCTTTCCACTAATATAAAAACCAGTCTGGTTCTAAATCTCCTTTTTTTTAAGGAAAAAATAGAGTATTGCTTTAAACACTGAATGAGATTCTGGTCTCTTTAAGCTATTTTGCGATTGGCTGCCAAAGGACAATTTATTCCATTGTTTTCAAAACACCTTTCAACATTAGCATGCATTATGCTTTTTAAATTTATCATTTATGAGAAACTCAGGAGCAGAATCCAGTCCTGATCCCTAAAAAAAGATACAATACAAAAAATTCCAGCAGTATAAAGGTTGGTTTTTTTTTTTTTCTTTTTAATTCTACCACTATCAGCAGGCCACCCACATGCTTAGTCTAGAAGAACAAGCTCTAGGCAATGGGAAAGGCTGTGCAAACTCTGCGCCCCTACAAAACTCAGCTATTTTGCCGACAAGGATGCTGGTTAAAGCCAATTATGGCAGGGATTTTATGGTCCAAACAGCTGTCCGGTTGGAATTGGACTGAGACCACCAAGTCATTCCATGCCTTGCAAACAGGCAGCCAATTGGCTAAATAAAGCTGCGTGTATATATATATATATTTTATGAATAGAAGTGGAAGGTTTAATTTGCTTTTGTTTGTGGGGTCTTATTTATTGCTTGGAAGTGTTTGGATGCCTGCTGGGTATTTGTGGAGAAGGGCTGCGAAAGCGGCACGTATTTCATCGGCAGTTCTGGAGGGCTGGGGGCAAGGCGAACCCGAGGAGGAGGATGGAGCCATTGGAGTAAGACAGGAAAATTATTGCCAATTATAACCAAACCCCAAACCCCACCACCCCAACTAAGAACCCCCCTATATGTATGTGTTTTGTGTGTATATATATGTTTATTCAATATTAAGGAATCACTTATGCTCAAAAAATTTTACCTCCCATTTAGGTATGTTACTACTTCAAATCACAGCACTTAAATGACGTCCTTACCTGCACTTTTACACCTTTTTGGTCTGGTTTGATTAGTTCGTGCACCTTGAGCACTTCCCTACATGCAATTTTTACACTTTCCCCTGTTTAGTCAGCCTAGTTTTTTCCTCCTGTCTATAATGTGAAAGCCCTACACAGCAACTTGGGAGAGAAAAGCATTTTTTAAATTTCAAAATTATGACTTCTACAAAAATTTAAAGGTGCAACGGTAAAATTGGAAACACTAGCAAAAGAAGCCCAAGGTAGCTTGAGTGTCTGCAGCTATGTCTAATTCCTGGAAAAAGACCTGCATTAGTCTTAAGTCATTGGCATCATTTTAAGATACTGGCCCCAAAATTCCTGGTTTCATGGATCACATGCAGATTTCTCATTAGACTGAGAAAATTACAAAACATTCAAAATATGGCCAATATTTCTGATTTTTTTCTTTTAAAATACACCTCTATAGCAAATCGCTTGTTCATGGCATGTTCAAGGAATTAAAGCTCCCCAAAGTTAAATTCGCTATCTACTTCCGAGCTCCATTGTACAAAGCCTACACGATTTACTGCAGAATATTTGACTGCCTTTAGTATCAGTACTTCCTCAGTGTTTGCTTCCTCTCACAGGACATCTTCACTCAGCTTCTTTTCCTGCACTGCATCTTTTGCTCATGTTGTTCTTCCTTCAGGTAGCTTTCTTTTTCCTTCACTTTCTCATCTTTCCTTTTTCCTCCAAATAACCCCTCTGCTACCAGCTGGCTCATTCTTGCCTTGTCTGCCTGCAGTTTTCACATCCAAAAGTGCGTTCATAATTTCAAGATTACATTATTTACCTCTTATCCCCCTGATGTCCTCTCTTTCTTCCTCCTTTTCTCCTCCTTTCCTCCTCCTCTCTTCCTCCTTTCTTCCTTTTCTGCCCTGTTCCTTTCCAGTCGCCGATGTTCTGCCTGCCTGCTCTTTATTCTCTCTCAAAAATTTTCTGTTTTATCAATAATTATTCCTGTCCTACTGCCAATAGGATTTTCACACTGTTGGTCCTTTCCCTGGTTTACTTCTCCTCATCCATTCCAAATCTTGCTCCAGTAATTTAGTTTATCTTATGCTTTCCCAGGTTCCCCAAATGTTCCGGTTTTGTCCTCAGTCAACCAGCTGCTTCCTCAACCTTTTTTCAAATGTCAGCCCTTCTCCAAAGAATTTCGACAATTTCATTTTTGCTTTTAATTGACTTATAAAATCAGCAAAGAATTCTCTAAAAGTAGAGTTTTCAGTTAGGGTAGCACATTTTAGAACAAATGATATTCCACAGTGCTGCTTAGATAATCAAATCGATCATAACCCCTGCATTGTTTTTAATTCTTTGGAGTAAAGATGACCTTCTATATGAAGGCACACCGACATGGTAAAGCCTTGGAAAAGTAAATAAATGTTTCTGTCTTAGTTTCCTCAGCTATATTTCTTCCCATTTTCCACTGGTCCAACATGCTGCATAGTACATATATCTTGTAAATGGGCTATAGGCAATATCTAAATCAAAAGCAGTGTATCTAATAAAAAATATCTTTATATATTTATAGTGAATTCTTTCCCTTTATATATCTTATTATTCCGAACAATTGACATCTAAGAGCAAGATTTCTGTGATTTGAAGCAAAGGTGTTATATGAAACTAATCATTAGGATGCTGATTTATTCTCTCATTCAAGCAAGAAGAGTTGTGATAAGAAGCACAGAAAAAGCTTAAGTCTACAAATCTGTTTTTCTCTCTGTTAAATTACTGCAATATGGGAATAGTTGCATGGATCCTAGCAAAGAATTTCGTCTCCAAGATACCACTTGGCCAGAAATAACTTTTATGACCATCTAGCCTGTTCTTTAGGGCAACTTAATAGAAAGAACCTACTCAATTATTAGGTTCATTTCAAGCCCATTAAATACATTTGAGACTTAATATATCCTTTAGAAGAGAACCTAACTGTAAAGACCACAACTGCTGGAGAAGCCACCAGTCCCCAGTTCATCTGGATCTGACCAAAAGGTGAGGCTCCTGGGCAGGTAGTTTTAACCAGATGAAAAAAGTGCACAAAACCCATAGCTTTACAGTGAAGCTGCAAGAAGTTTCCCAAAACGAAGCGGGAGGAAGTTTTCTGCTCTAAAAATTTCACTAGAGTTTTTGAAAGTTTTGTGGGCTTGAACCTATACGGACATATGGTAACTATCAACTGTAAGGCATGGGTCAGCCTGATATGTCTTTGATAAGAAAAGAATAAAAGAGAAAAGAGGGAAGAGTTCCAGGGTTTTCCTTGAAAACAAACCTTCCCCCACCTCAAAGAAAAAAAAAAAGAAAAGAAAAAAGAAAAGAAAAGAATCCAAAGAAGTTTTTAGCTTAAGAGCTTAAAAAAATCTTACATGGAAGCTCTATTTGTCGAAGCATTTCAGTTGCACATCAAAATACAGCGGGTGTGTGCTTCACCTGCTAATGCGTGCCATAATATGACATACAAATTTAGTAAATCATTGTAGGCTGTCAATAGGGACACACAGGTTTTAAAACTCCCCAAAACTGGAGAGTTTCTACGTATGCGCCTGAATATCTGCCACTTGGCCCTGAGGCCATTTCCAGTCCCCAAGTAAGCTGATATTTAGCACCTCATAAAAAGGCGGTGTACACCTGAGTAGAGGAAAAAAAGTGACATTTGTTGGTGGTTTATAGGGAGGATCACATTACCTTTCTTAAAAGTAAGAGAAAGAAAGGTCTTCATCTCTGTGTTCAGAAGAAGGAGAAGGAGAAAAGGTGGTTTTGCAAAAATGTTTGTTTTGGAGGTGTTATTTAAAAATAAAGTGGCTTTGCACAACAGCAATGTCCTGGTTTGAGGTAGGTGGAACCAACTTTCTGCTGGTTCTGATTTATAAGCCTACTGATTTATAAAACCGCCTAAAATTGCATTGAACTTTGTCCTGAATTAAGAGATTTTCAGTACATTCCTAAGAAAAGTCAGGGCTACTCTGCACTTACCCTGCAGGTACCTGGTGGCTTTTCGACTACCATGTGCTGGGAAAGGTCTCTGAGCGCGCCCAGATGCCTGCTGTAAGGGCGAAGGAGGCGGCTACGAGCCGCACGGTCTGCTCGGCTTTGTTTTCCTCCAGTGAAATATGATTTTAAACCTAAATACCGAAATGGCACCAAATATTTCAACTATGTTACAGTGGGTGAGTTTTTCCCCAGCGCGGGTTTGTTTTCCGTTCCCCCCGTGACATCTCACAACTCTAAGTGCTCAATGACAGCCTGTAGAGGTTTCACCATAATCCACCTTTATCCATTAACAGACACTCAATCACTAAAGTGCTTACTAGACTAAACATATTTATCCAACCAAATCACGCTTTACAATGCAAAACTGCCAATCAGGCCCCAGCTATTAACGAGGAACTGCTTTAAGGGGATTTTGGTGTTTGTGCTGTGAAGAGCATGCTTACCTCCAACAAACCACTAAACCAAATTAACATAGCTGTATCCTCATAAAAGAAACCAGATATCCTGTTGTGAAAATAGAAAGCTTGGTAGGACAGGGCTCCTTTGATGGCTAACAGTGTGGCAGACGAGGACTTCAGACTACAAATCTGGTTACCACAGGCTCATTACAAAACTCTAGCATTAAGCTTTTGCTAACTTTAAAAGCAAAATAAAAATGTATCATTTGGGTAATTCGGTAAGTCATCAACTTACTAAGTTACTATTATAATTGCAATAAGTGCTGTAATTGTTGGATAAGGCTCCTTAATTCTAATTGCTCCTTTGTCCAAGATCATGTTGTAAAAACGCTCGCATTAGCCAAAATAAAATCCAAGAGACACAAATGTGGTAGTAATAATAATTCTTTTTATTAGCCTGGAAAAGAGGAAGAGAACAAAGCTTTAAAAAGACTTCAAAGTTCTGACCAAGAGAAAAAAAATCTAAAATCGGAGAAACATGCATACACTCTGCCCTTTTATTAGACTCATACAAACGAAGTGCCATCACCACAACTCAGAGCTTGACAGCATTTCTTTCCCAGGCAGCAGGAAAAGTTACACCATCCATGTTGCAGGGCTAATTTAAGTTCTCTGTCAAAAACCTACATAAACCAGTCCTGTATATTCTCACTAGGAAGCCCTAATAGTTTTAGACTTATTGGTATTATACCTCCTTTAAATCCCAATATTTTAAAGCTGGATTTGACATTTGCCGAGGCTTGGTGCATTTTCTCCCCATTTAACCATAGCACAAAGAAAGGTGAATTTTTAAACTCTGAGGTAAGTGGATCATGAATATTCATGTTTTTAAGAAACACTTATCAGTTTAAAAACGCATATATGCCCTTCTTCTTTACTTCCAAATAGCTTCAGCTCTGTGATTGAAATATGTATTTCCAATCCTTCAGTGCTTATCAAAAATAATGAGCACTTTCTTTTTTTACTAGCTTTTATAAACACTTCTGGGGAAAATTTTATGAGCAGCTAGAACAAGTTTTACTTCTTGGAGAGAAGGCTTCATGCTGGAATCACATCCAAAATGAGTAAACCACAACATGCACAGATTTTCCAAAAATCACTAGAGCAGACTTCATAAGTTAGAGTTGGAAACATGTAAAGTACAAATTAAGTTGTCATGTAACAGAATAGCGCAGTTTTGTGTGCTGGAGTCAGACATCGTGTTCCGTCATAATACGTATCCATCCCCACTACGTCTTTAGTCTACATGTGTTCTGAACAGTTATGGATAACCCAAAATTTTGCAAAATAAAGCTGTTTCAGGTTTGTGCATATGACAGCCCACATATGTTTTTACACGAAAGAAGCTGTTGCAGGTTTTCACTGCATAATTATACCACTTACAGAAAGGGAAAAACATCATCATGACACTAGAAGTACAAGAATAAAAGAACAAATTACAATACAAATTAAAAAGAGGAATTGCTGTAGACCACATTGAATCTTAGTGTTTAGAAAATACTTGCTGTGGTTAATAAGAAGTACATGCTTTCACGCCTTTGCTGCATATCCATGTTAATACATTTTATATTCTGTATTGTATATACGTGTCATAGGCAAGCAATGAAAATATACACAGAAAGCGCAAAAGAAATTACTGGTGCCAGAAACTGTTTTCTCCTGATTAACTGAGAAAGCAACGTTAATAACTGTAATGCTGCCAATTTGGTTCCGTACCACCGATTTGAACCAATTTGTTGTTCCATGGAACATGAATTTCTCAATGTTCCACTTTGTTATTTTTAATTGGTGTTTTGTTTTGAGAGGTACCACATGTAGCATATTGAAACTTCCCAGCTCGCAGAAAGTGAAGAATAGTGCAAACACTGGAACAACAAAATATTTCATTCTTTCATAACTTTGTTACTTAAGTAAAAAACACAACCACATCATTAAAGCATTTTACTTGAATCTTCATGTTATGTTTAGATGCCAGAGATGTTAACGAACTGTATGTCAACTTTGTAAACACACGAGGAAGGGAGGGAACAGCTAATCTGTTGAATTACATGATGTAACTCCACTGATACCTGTAATGCCTACAAGTAATAAAAGAACACTCTCCGTAGCTCCCATTCCACGAATCATGCCCCCAGTTTCCATGTGCAAGGGCAGTATTATGCCTTTTCACTCGTGACACATGAAAGTGTCAAAACTTCCCATCTATTTTCCAGTTGTGCCTTTAAATAGACACAATACATCCAGCCAGATTGCCTATATTTTCCACCATATGGCCAGCACTGCTTGATTTGTCTTCTGGAAATGACATGATTCATTCTTTAAACTTATTCCACTGAAAAGGCTTTTCCACATGTCACCCAGTATTGATAATCTCTCCAGAATTATATTTGTAGGAGATACAATAAGTGCAAAATTTGTTAGCTGTCTCTAAACATCTTTGACTGATTCATAAAGAATAAATAATAAATGCTTTCTGTAAAATACTTTAGCATTAAAATAATTTCAAGACATCCAAGTCCCCAAACCCCTGTGAATTCAATAATATATATGATGTATATGTTTACCCAAACAAGGATAACATTGCATCATTTTTTGGAATTCTTTTCTTCACACTGAAGGTAGAATCTGAAGATTTCAATTAGAAAATACATTGTCAATATCACGATAGATCTTACAAATGCAAGTCTTTTTTACGGTTCCCATTTAACTCACACCCACAATATGGTTGTCATCGTGCCGTGTTGGCCAATACTCCTGTAGCACAAGCTTAGGTTCTCCTGTTAAGTTTTTTTTACTGTATGAAGCCTTTAAATGATATTTTAACACAGCTTTACACCCTACTGAAAATCTTCAAAGTTATTGCACCTATTCTTTGTGTCCTTAGCAACGCTGTTACCATCAGGCCATTTTTCTCCCAACCAGCTATTGGCAATTGGCCTAATATGAGAGGATAATTATACTATCAATTCTTCATTACCCAGGACAATATAGGCAGAAGAGCAGATAACAGGGGCAGTATTTGATATCACTGCCATAACCGACCACATGGAGTCAGGTCCTTTGGAGTTATCAGGTCCTGCTCTGTACGAGTTCCGCTGGACCACAGCTCTCCCAGGCAGAGTCATCCAGGGTTGTTCCCTATTTCATAGAACCATAGAATCATTTAGGTTGGAAAAGACCTTTCAGATCATCAGGTCCAACCATCAACCTAACACTGACAAAACCACCACTAAACCATGTTCCTCAGCACCACGTCTACCCACCTTTTAAAACCCTCCAGGGATGGCGACTCCACCACTGCCCTGGGCAGCCTCTTCCAAGGCTTGACAACCCTTTCCGGGAAGAAATTTTTCCCAATATCCATTCTAAACCTCCCCCGGCAGAACTTGAGGCCATTTTCTCTTGTCCCATGGCCTGTTCCTTGGGAGAAGAGCCCGACCCCCCCTGGCTACCCCCTCCTTTCAGGCAGTTGCAGAGAGCGAGAAGGTCTCCCCTCAGCCTCCTCTTCTCCAGGCTGAACACCCCCAGCTCCCTCAGCCGCTCCTCACCATACTCCTGCTCCAGACCCCTCACCAGCTTCGTAGCCCTTCTTCAAAGGCAGCAGAGTGTGCATGTGATGGCAGATATGGACTGGCTTCTGTACAAGCTAATAAGGCCTATATATACATACACAAAAGTAGCTGAATACCTGTAAACGACCCACTGGACCAAACCAACAGGCCAGGAGGAGAAAGCCCTTGCTGGCTGGCCGAGTGATCAGCTGAGACACCTTCCTCTTGGCTATCCAAAACCTGTTTCTTCCTCTCTTCTTGCTCAAGCAAATTACTCAGCAAAGTTTTCATCGTGTATCTCTGTTTCAGGGCACCTGAAGGACCAGGTTACCCTCCTCTGAGGGTAAAGCCATGGACCACCAGTAGGCCCTCTCTAGTCTGCATGTTTGGTAACAATGGTTTTAAAAGAAGGTGTTTCCTTAACAAACAGTAAATATTGTCTCCCCTTTATTATGTTAAATAACAAAAATATCTGGTGAGTAAGTCAACAGCTTCATTCAATTTTTTTGTTAATTATTTAGCCAAAGTGCTGCAGCTATCTGTCTGAAAAGGGGTTCCAGAAAGCAAAAATACCACAATGGACAGAGAGCATCTGACCTGCTATCTAGTAGAAACATTTCACATAAGAAAACTTCAAATCCTATTTTTTCTTCTGCTGGAACATTAAAGAGAGAAAATGAACAGTTTATTATCACCTGCGCTTCTCAGTCTGCGACCGAATCTAAAAATGTACCACATTCCCTCCACAGTTCAATGGCAAATGGATCTTAAAATAAACACGACTTTACCTCAAGTGGATGTTACAGGCACATATGGATGGAACATACTGTTCCTCTATGCCTTAGCTGAACATTATAGGAAAGTACTTCAAGAGGAAAATCCACAGCAAAACCAAAATGTGTATTCCAGCTAGAGTACACATAAACAGGGCCTTTTAAAATTTCACTAGGCTGACTTGTCAAATTCTGACAACATATAACGCATTCAGGATTTTATAAGTCAAATAAGTCCGTGTGACACCAAAAAGGGAAAAAACTGTAATATCTAAAAATAGTCTACACTCAGTTTAGTAGGTTGTTGAACATTTTGATATCAACTGCCTTTTTTTCTTTATATATACAAATATAGATAGTTTTGGTTTAGGCACATTCTAATTTGATGATGTTGGTAGAGGTGTTTATTCAGTTTTCATTGACATAGGAAAGGAAGAAAAAGTTGCTTGGCCGTGCAGTTGTGGTGGGGGTTTCAGAAGCATTTGTTCCCGTAGCTGGTGTCCACGGGGAGGGCTGTTGCCATCTTACTGTCCAGATAAACTTGAGTCTGAAGTTTTTACTCAGAAATTAACTTGCCACAAATGTGGCAAATGATACCATATATCTCTGGAAAGTTGAGCAGAAACTTGGGCTTTCTCAGGGAGAAGCTCTTTGTAAGTCTTGACATCTCACACTGCAGGAAAAGTTCTCCTAATGCAGAGATGTACTAACTACACATACACCTCCTCATTAGAAACATAGATTGATTGACCAGTCTGTCTCAGAACTTCAGTCTGAATTCATGGGGAGCCACAGAAAGATATAATTAGTCAAGCCAGGCTTCCTCGGACCCACAGATTTTGCTCAAATATCTGTGGGACAAGAGAATGCACCCATTAATTAAAAAATAAAATAAAATTGACACGCCATTACTGTTATAACTGTGTTCCTTAATGGTCTCACACCAATGCAGCAGCAGTTGCATGCAGGGTCCATCACATTATGCTCTCAGGACAATGTCCCTAGACAACTCACAAGCCCATGCTTTACATTTAGTAACCATTGCATTTTTATATAGCAATGAACCTTTCTTTTCCCCCAAATGCTGCCCTACAACATTCACCATCTGTTGCCTACTCCTTCATATTTGTTGTAGAAGTTGACAGTATTAAAAAAAAAAAGTCTCCTTTCTTCTAGCAACGAGGTCCCTGATAATCTTGAATGAAGTTTGAAGTAATTTTTGCTGCTGTGAAACTACATGAACCTATAATTTAAAGGTAGGTTTAAATATGAACATTTCTTTACAAATGGAAAACCAAACCTCATTTTTTGGTCCACTTTGTTTGTTCCAGGGAAATATTTATCTGGTTGCCTCTTTCCAAATCCTCGACTGAAAGGTCAAAGATTAAAACCGAGCAGCCTCCTCCTGTGCCCTCAAAGCCGGCGCAGCAGACAACCTCCGCTCTCTGGGCTTCCTGCGACTCACAATTCGTCGGCCACTGATTACGAATAACACCCTGAGCAGTTATCTCTATATGGTATGTTTCTGACTCAAATGTCATAACCAATGAGTCATCATGAGTAAGAGAAATAAGATTACCTTTTCAAATAAGTTGGCAGTAATCCTTTTCTTAAATGTCGTAGCTAACAACTCATTCTTTTGCACGACAGGCAACTTTGAAGTAAAACCCACTTGTGAATGTGCAGTGACTTGGTATTTCCATGATGACGAGGGGAACGGATTACTTTTTCTGTACATCTTTATTTGTTACATTTTGGAGCTCAGATCCGTGTACCACACAGACTTAAATTCATGAGTATCAGTACAAATACGCTACCATTTCTTTCATACATTTCTCTTTTTTTTTACATTCACAACACTTCATAGGCGGAGACGAAATAAGTCAGATTACTGAATATTGGAAAGCTTTAAAGTAAAATAACGAGCAAAGAATTTTCCAGTAGGTGGGGCAATAAAAATGAAAGGCGGGTCCCCCAAGAGTCACAAACATGGAAGATTATAGCGGAGGAAACGGCCAAGATTGGATAAGCTGGCTGAACAGGGAGAAACAATACCAGAGACACAGGCTAAACGGAACAGGAACTTTGAATTGGTGATAAAGGACCCATTATCTACATTTCTTTAATTGACTGATGTTGGAATGGGTTTAAAATAGAAAAACAAGGAATCCTGTGGAACCATTAACATTTAAATAAGTGTCTGGGGGAAAGGCTGAGAGAAATTCACTTAGAGTGGTGGAGTTTGGGCAGGATATGAACCTATTTCCAGGAATGGTGGTATTGTTAAAGGGGCTAACAACTGCTACAGATTTGTCCGTGCTCATGATGTGAACCCATTCACTACACGCAATAACTCGTACTGCTGGGGCCTCTGACACCGTTTCGTGGACCCGGGTGGCAGGTGGTCCTGGCATCCATGTCCAGGTCCACCCTCAGGAGTACCGTGGATTTCAGGGAGAGCAGAGCATCCCCATGGCCGTGGTCCCTGGCAGGGTGCTGGTCTGCTCCAACACTGAGGCCCCCATCCTGGAAAGTCTTACGCAACTTGTGAACTGTATGTTTCTTATCTTGGAAACAGACATATTTAAAACTTAAAAGGGGTTGAAATCTCTGTCTGCTATTTTCACCACGTAAGTATGCTGGAGGAGCAAACAGAGTTTTGCTCCCCGCTGTACTAAACTGTACACAGAGATTTGGGAAATGGATGTGGGTCCAGGAGCTAGAACGTCCTTCAGCCTAATCCCACCTCCAGACAAGCTTTATCATTTTATGCTTAGACAGCTCTTTGAAAAGATTACTTCAATGGACAAACATTTTTTCCATTTATCTGACAGTCTCAAGGAGTTTTCTGTGAATTACTAAACTTGCAAGCTGATATTGCGCCAGAATTGGGCTGAAAATACAGATCTTAGTGGCCCTCCAGTATCTGAAGGGGGCCTACAAAAAAGCTGGAGAGACGTTTCACAAAAGTTGCAATGTATGTCGTGATAGGACGAGGGGTAATGGTTTTAATCTGAAAGAGGGGAGATTGAGATGAGATGTGAGGAAGAAATCCTTTGCTGTGAGGGCGGTGAGCCCCTGGCCCAGGTTGCCCAGAGAAGCTGTGGCTGCCCCATCCCTGGAGGGGTTCAAGGCCAGGTTGGACGGGGCTTGGAGCAACCTGGGCTGGTGGGAGGTGTCCCTGCCCAGGGCAGGGGGTGGCACTGGGGGGGCTTTAAGGGCCCTTCCAACCCAAACCATTCTGTGATTCTAAGATCTTCTGACCATCCTTAGGCCTTCTCCACTGACAGTACACCACCACCAGATCACAAGGTGGTTTGTTCTGCCCCCCCCCCAAAATCCTCAGGGTGCAAAGCCCTTATTTATTTCTCAGAAATGGGTTTCACTTCCAAGGTGTTAAGTACCACTGACCGTTTCAAAGAAAGGCCAGTTGAGCAGCTAGAGCACTAACTGTGGAGTACGACTTCTGCTGGAGCGGAGTTGGAAGGTAACAAGCCAAATTGCCTCGCCTTGTTTCTTTACAGCTGCCTCCCACCTCTGTCTATCGAGAAGTTCTTCTCTAGAGACTGCTAAAACAGTATTTAAAGGAATCAGTACATTTTTCTCAAAAGTTTGATCCGTTCTTTGAAGACGTGCATGTCAAAAAATTATACAAAACTTGACAGGTAACAGATTTAGTGCATAATTTATGAAGCTATCAACTATACCAGATTTTTTTAAGGAATCTCTCCCCGAAGACAAGAGTTTTCTGATCAAGCTGTGCTACATGATCAGCACAAGTTTCAGTCACTGTTCCTTTGAATACAGGAATTTTGATACCCCCTTAATTCCATTGTCTTTATCCCCTTCATTTTTTTGTAATAGACACCAAAAAAAATTGTTAATTTTCGAACAGACTTTGCCTCCTATTCTTCTCACAGGCCTCTTTTAAAAACAATCCTATTTCAAGACAGAGAATCTTCTACTTTTTAGGACTTGAGAATGTTCTCTTTTAAGCACTAGATTTTTTTGAAATTCTCTTAGAAAAAGTGTTTTCCACCTACCCAATATAGGTCCAACGAAAACAGATATTTTGCTGATGCTGCGCAACTATCACTCTTTCAGGTGAAGAGGTAAAAAATTGCCTGAATGACTTTTAAAAGTTTTTTGAAAAGAGTAAAGAGGAGGAAAATAATCCAGTCATGTGAAATTCAAAAACATTTATAAACAGAAAGATCCTTGAAAATTAAAACCAAGCACTATAATCAGTTGATGTTCAAGAATGAAAATGAAGTCGCATGCATATGGTATTTGTCTCAACACCATGGATTTTTCATTACTTTTTAATAGTAGGCAAGATCCAGATTTTAAGCACTTATCTTGAATGTTGCCCCTCAAGAATTTTATGTGCCTGGCCATTGACAGGAGAACAAACAAGTCATTCCACCTAAATTTCATCACAGACAGATGGCATTAGTTATGAAGATGAACACATGCAGATCTCGTCTAGTCTGGCTAAAAATGTTAATCTCTCCTTCTCACTAATTATACTATGTAAAAGGTAAGTAGGGGGATTGTTATAACATTTTCTTCTCCCTGGAGATTTACATGAGTTGAGCTGGCTGACTGCCTAAACCGGGATGGCAAAAGAGGCAATAGGCTGTGATGGCCACTCCATTCTGTGAAGGACACTCATTCACCCTTTTGAAACGAATATCTATTTGATATAAACTAGACAAACCTACAAAACATACTGGAAGCAGAGACCAAAACCTTAAGTCTCTGCTGCTTTTCACCTGGCCTTTCACATCTCTCTCATGCCCAGTTCCACAATGGCTCCTTTCAATGGGAGAAAATCTGGTCCACCTGCAGCAGAGGAGCCTGTTCAGCTGCACACAGCTTTGGTTACAAGCCTGCAGCTGCAAGCTCTCTAACCAACAGGCTATTTATTATGCAGCTGATGAGCGTTATTTAGTCTCACCACCATGTTCTTCTCCTTTGGACATCTTACACAGGACTCATGCTCTCATCTGTTTAAGTTCAGCTCATGACACCATGTTCGAACAGGAACCTGTCTGCCAGAAGAGGCACAACTGATGGGTAAGTGACAAGCTGATCACCCCAAGAACCTCAAGGCTAGCTAGAGATGTGACTATGGGGCAAGCAGTTCCAGAAAACAGGTCAACTGGCATTGCTGGGAGTAATGTTTTTACCATTATTTATAAAACTGTACTACTTTTCTTTTTCAGCTATGTTTTAAAATACTCGTTGCACCAGTTGTCCGCCTTTGGTCATGCCCAAAGACCTCTGAATATAAGAAGTGCTGTAGTAAGTTAGGTTAGTGGTCCACCCAGCCTTGTGTTCTGTCTCAAAAAGTGGCGAAATGGGGTGTTTAAGGAGAAAGTACAAAACTGGCCACTGTATGCAATCCTTCTCTCTTGTGCTCTCCCAGCATCCATGGTTGATGCATTTGAGGTATTAGAGAGAACATCCTTCCCAGTCATTTTAGAATCCATTTATGGACCTGTTTTCCTCTAATGAATTTGTTGAACACCCTTCTACTCTCTGCCTCTGCAACCTCCTTTGACAATAGGTTCCAAAACTTCCCTACCTGCTGAGAAGTATTTTTCACCTGTTTTAAACCAACTGTATGCTGGTTTCATGGAGTGCCCTTACTCTTATCCAGGGAGACCAGCTGAATAACAGCTCTCTGCTTAACTTACAAGAAATTCATGACTTCGTGAACCCCAATCATATTCGCCTTCAGGCTTTTTCGCTCTAGACTGGCAATTCCCAGCCTTTTGAAAGTCTTGCCTCTTAAGGGTCCCATCTCCTTAGACATTTTCATTGCCCTTCTGTCTAACATTTTTAATTACAATGCACTCTTCTTGAGTTACGAAGATCAGAAACATGGAACTGACACTAATGGGTGTCTTTTTGGTGACTGATTCTGAGAGGTTGGCATTTGAGCTGTATATGTCAGCGAATGCAGCAGACCTGCTCTTTCCCCCTCTGGTGCTTAGCAAATGTGAATCCTCAGCACCAGATTCACAAAAGCTCCTCCAGAGCAATCACCAACGTTTCAAAGGGTAAGGCCTCTCCATAGCCATGAACAAGTTTTTTCCATCATTTATAAGAGAATAATTTGATTAATTCTCTCTCCCTCTGTGTGTTTAAAGAACATACAGTAACTCAATCAGACAATTAAGTTTCTTTAAAAGTTCTTTAAAGCAGTAAAATGACTATTGCCTCTCTACTGGGAGGCTATTAAAATTCTTCTCCTTGCTGATCCTTTCCTTATTCCAGAGCAGCATCCTGGTGCAAGCACCTCTCAGCTCCGTCCCAGTCAGAGTCCTGTAAGCTGCCACTTCCAAAGAGGAAGAAGAGATTGTCTTAACCCGGACCAAGATAACCTATGCTGATTAACCCCCATCAAAGCCCTACTGGAGATAAGGTTGTTGCAGGCTGAACCATGTCAGCTAATCAAGAAAAAGGCTAAGACTTTTTATCTTTAAATCTAATGATACGAAACTAAGTGCAGTTACTTAAGGTACCTGAAATAAAGTAAGTTTACTGAGGAAAGTAAAGTTTTAATTTGTTCATTAAAGAGACCTGGTGAAAAAGTCAGTTAACTAAATGTCAGATGATTCTATTACTGAGATTATTAAAATATATTTTGTTCACAGTTTTGCACTGTAGGGGAGTTAATTTTGTAAGGAAAAATTTGAATTTTGCATATCCTAACTTTATTAACATTGGAACTAGGAACGCGCTTTCCGGAAGTAGTGAAGACTAATCTAAAATTAGTTGTGGTTTTTTTTTTTTAATTTTATTTTTATTTCCATAGTCTTTCATTTTAACAATGGAAGTCTTCCCATACACTTGAACAAACAGAAAACAGAGCTCAGGAAAGTTGCAAATCAGTAAAGCCGATGCTAAAGTGCTCTTTCAATGAGAATTTGCCAATTGATTGAAAGAGAAATATTTTGCTCCAGTTTGCTTGCGTTGAAAGAATTCTGATAAATCCCCAGAGAGTCTTGAAAGTTACTTGACTTCCTTCCTGCGCCTCTGCCTGAGTCCTGGGCTGTGTAACGTGGTGAGAGGAGCCCAGCACTGACCACCACTGGGCTCGAAGGGCTTCCTGATCTCCTGCCCTGGGCTAGCAAGAAAACCATTAAAGCTGAAGATACAAAATCCACCTCTACCCTGTCCTCTAGGACAGCTTTCAGAGGAAGTGGGGAAAAAAAAGTACTCAATTTATGTTTGTGAATGTAATGAAGCTAAATGCGAGGAGATCAGGGTGTTATGGAATTAAATTTCTCCACCAAGCGCTACAATGAACTGATAGTCATCTTGGATGAAAAAAATCTTTATTTACTTGCTGCATCCAGACAACGTGAATCCCCTTTCCAATGCCCGGCCAAATGGCTGACATAAGTAGTGCTTAGAATAGCTCTCAGGGAACATTAGAGAACAGGGTCTTTCTTTTATGTTATTTATTATCTATGTTGGCCCATCTTCAATATTTTCATCATCTTCATAGGGATTGTGTTTCCTTCCAGTGTCTTTCACCATCCTTGGGGACTCTTAAACATTTATGTCTGCACTCAACAGGAGAAACTGAAGATATTGTACGTGACTTCAAGCTAAATCCTAGAGTAATGTATTACTAGGGAAATCATGAAATTCTGGCAGACCTGCCAATTTTACTTGCAAGGAGAACTATGGAAAACCTGTGCTTGTAGCAGTCAACAGGCAGATGTGCACAGCAACATAATAAAGTGTAAGGCGAGTATTTAACAAATCATATAATTGCTTGCACTTCTGGCTTCTGTAGGTTGCTATTGGCTTATCAGCATTTGGACCCTTGAACTAAAGGGGAGACTGGTAGTCTTAGCTCATAGATACCACGCTTATTTTCCCTCCACCGTTCTAAAATTTCTAAAGAGAAATGATAAGGGAAAACCAGAATTATCAGAAACCTGATTTCTAGTATGTAGGTACTCAACACTTTTGCAAGACTATCAGACCATTTTGTAGGCAAGGATTTGGGTTATCCATTAGTTATGTTTCTAAAAATATTTGGCGTTATGTATTATCTTACCCATGAGCAGCTCTGCAGGGGACAGATCAGCATTTATGCTTTTTCTTAAGAAATGGCTTTAAAAATAGGTTAACTGGGAGCTGTTACCGGCCTATTAAGAAATATAATGTGGGATTTATCACCAGTGAAATATTATTACCCGAATAAGATACATTTTTCATCATGCTTATTCGTTTATGAAACACACTTAACTCATCTCAGTTGAACTCCAGCTTGAAATTTCTTGTGTTACACAACTGAATTCAGTATTCCATTAAAATACTTAAGGACAAAAATTTACGCTTTCTTTCAATCAAACTCTTCACAACAAACAAAATAGTGTAACTGATTCCCTTAGGTCATCTAGTGACACTAGCTATTGCAAACAAAGAACTTGAAAATGTAGTTTATTTTCAGCTGATAATGAGGAGTCCAAAAGCCACACAGTAATTTCCACATTAATTCAAGTATTTGAACTTTATGGCAAATTAATATCAAGCGACTAAACAAAAAGGATTTTACTTTGTGCTTTGGCTACCCTCTGAGCTCTAATGAGCAGAACCCTGTTCTACTCACAGACCGCTCCGGCTTCAGACAAGCCCAGGACAGTTGGAGAACTGTGGGGTCACAGCTGGGTCCCCTCTTTTCTCCATCCTGAGTCACAGGTGACTCCAGCCACCGTAGGTGGCCCTGATGCCCTGCGTTCAGTGGGAACCATCCTCTTCCCTTCAGTGGGATCGCATTATGACTTTGAAGTTAAAGGAAAAAAAAAAAGGTTCCATGTCTTCTTTGACAAATCGTCATATAATTAAAAAAAATAATTTAAATTCTAGTTCTATATGAAATGGGAAATACAGGAAATCGACCACAATTTGATTTCTTTTCCTAAGTTTTTTAGTAGCATTTCTGTCATAGAAAAGGTATCATTTTTCCCTATAATTTATCAGGAATTTAGCAAGGATGCTCTGCTCCAGCCCTTCTCTGGAGGCTAAATAATCTTTTAAAAGACGTTGAAGTGTTTCAGGAGTTCAAGTATCATGAGAAATTAAATAACTACCTGTAAATCTGCACAAAAACTCAGTAGTGCTTATTCCATGTATTTAATGTAGCAAAAAATAGAAATCCTGTGCACTAAAAAACGAATATGCACTTATGTGATCATTGTAAGGGGGAAAAAATTTAATATTTCAGGATCTGATAACTTTCACATGGTGTTTTAAATCTAAATATGTGGCTGATTGTGAATGAAATAAAATGGCTAGGTTTTCAGGTAATTAATTTCCATCCCTCACAACAAGCATTTTTTCAAGGTAGCCTGAAGTATCTTCTACATTTGCCCTTTAACACCTTTGCTTTCTGGAGTCTATTTGAAGGCAATCACGACGCAGTTGAACGAACATTCAATTAATAGTTTTATTACCTTGTCGTTACCAGAAGTTCTTTAAAATTTATTTGCTCAGATTTTGTATTATTCTCCCCACCTCTTCCCCTCCCCTCTCAGAACGCCGCATCACTTCTGTCTTTTTCAAAAACTGTCAGTTCATACTTTTGACTGCCTGGAAAAGATGATGCCTTGAAAAGTTTACACTGGTTTTGTTATTTCAGTATTTTAATTTGAAATATGGCCTCTGGTTCATGGCCATAAGTTTAGGAGGATTATTATTTGTCTTGTTTCTATTACCTGGCAACAAAACTTTTTTGTTTTGGTGTGCGACCAGCGTCCTGCAGTATCAGCTCTTGAGACTGCTTCTGAGGATTACATTGGTAGTTTTTCCATCTTAATCACTCCCCTTGCGTAGCTCAGTCCTCGTCATGAAGTACTGTGAAAATATTTACTTAAAATTTTACACCATTTACAGAAAATAGTTTAAGAATGGTTGTCTCAAAAGAGCCCCTGTATTAGGACAAGAAAAAAATCTTAAGCTGCTCTATCTCTTGTCTATTCCAGTTTACACCAACTCCTCATCATAGGAGCAGGATTCTACTTTTCTACAGGCTTGTCTCACTACAGGAACAACACAAATTAGTATATTAAACTCTTCATACTTTATGATAAGATAAAACTTTTTCCTGAAGATTGGTTTTTTTTGTTTTTTTTTTTTTTTTTAAATATTTTTCAGTAGTGACAACTCATGTGTGAGCCGTTTTGGTTATTTTCCTTCACCTGAACCCAGCTGTAGGGATCTATTTAGATTTATTATAGAACCTAATTAACTCTCAACTTCTTTGAAATAAGAAACTTGTGCTCGCACTCGTATCATTTTCACCAGCAAAACGTAGGAAACTGGGAGTTTTCCTGCTTTTAGCCCATGAACCACCTTTTTATAAGCCAACCGGCATTTGACATGGAGAACAGGGAGAAAGTTAGCGATATTATTTTCATACCTGCTAATCCGGTGTGTACACTGTGATCTCTACTGGTGCTGCGCTCAGCGCAGGAGACAAAGAACACAATATTAAGGTACTATTTTCCTCGTGCATAAAACACATTTATCCTCCTCTAACATCCATTAGCCTCGACTGTAAGTAACAAACATTTTGCTTTTTGGTGGAAAAGCTTTCCTGGGCAGGCAGGTTTTCTAAAAGGATTTTGGTCTGCAGTTCTTGAATACTAATGCAGAAAGTCCGGCATCTCTAACTTTGGGATGGTTAGAAGTAATTTCCATGAAGAAATACTGCTGTGGACACTTAACTTTTGAAACAGCAACAACAAAAAAACCTCAGAGAAAGTTTTGTGGCTTCTCAAAACCCAAAGAACTTAAATGTATATGATATACATTGGTTGTTTTTTTTTCTTTGGCATTCAGCTGTAATCTGGTATGCACTCAACATGTTTTTCTAGCATGACATATTTGAAAAAAAACGTCTACCTTGTTATTTTCTATACAGACTGAAAAGCTGCTTAAACAGGATTTGCTCTGATTTCTCTCCAATTAAAATAGAATGCAAATAGCTGAAAGTTCTTAAACAATGTAAACAGCAACAGTAAGGGTACTATTAAAAGGTATCTGGCTGTAATTTTAGCTCTTAAAACTCTGTTTTTAATTTTTCCCTACATACCACTGGCAAAAAAGTAAGTTCCTTTATAGGGACAAATGAACAACAATGTGACGGAAATATGAAAAGATATCTTCTCATACCTTTTGACTTGTATTTTTTAGCTTCTTTCCCTACATCATCGAGACAACAGCTGCCTAGTAATTCACCATCTCAGTGTTCCCTTTGGTTACTTTGTGTAATAACTTTCTTTCTTTAAAATCTAACAAGCAATGAAGCTTTTCATAACTTGCTTAACAGTATAAAGGACCACATGATGCTTTTTAGTCTTGCAGCCTCTCCAGCTGTCCCTCGGAGTAAGAGGTGATCCCATTGTTCCTCAGTTGACAGTCTTTATCCACAGGGACTTAATGACAAGTTTTCAAGTTCAGTCAGGCTAGAGAAAAAAAATATTAAAAAAATAAAGTGGCATTTCTGATGTTTTATACTCTCTTTTGGATGTGCATGGGTATACCTGAACTTTTCACTGTTGTGCTGGTCATGTTCAAAAACAACTTAGGCATCTTTCCTAACAATAAGGGTGGTTATGCACTGCTTGAATCTTCCAGTTTAGGCCAACAGAGTAGGAATTGGATTCCTAAAAACCTTTGAAGCAGTTAGTCTCACAGCATCCAGACTGATGAGCTCTCCTGCCCAGCTTAGGTGCATGCCTCCGCATGATTGCCAATAAAACTATCAAACGTTTGAAGAGCATTTAACTGATGATGGTAGGTAAGGTTAAAACCAAGGGTTTCTTTCAAGGGTCATTCCACTTTGCGATCCCTGTTTTTACTGACTTCCAGATTATCTGGTCTTGGAAAATAAGTTTCTTGCAAACTTTTCAATGCACTCAACAAAACACTTAGGCTGTGGGTCAAATAACTACTAATGCCATGTTACATTCTTCATTCCGTGTTCTGGACTGTAATCCCACTCATTGGCCACGTGCACCAATTTTGTAAACTCAGTATTATGTTTAAATCCCAGTGAGATTACTCGAGTTATTCAAACATAAATCTTTGTAGGATTGGGGCCTAAGGCTATGCAGTCCCAGGGCAGGAAAACTTTTTAGCTTGTCTTCTACAGGGCCAAGCACACTGTCAGACATAACAAATAAATAATACTGTGGAAATATCATTATCTGAATCACAAGTCTATTTTTGCAAAAATATCATGTTCCCTAGTGGTTGAAACGTTATTCCAGGCTAGATCAATCTTGAGTTCGTATTTCAACGTTACATATCATAGCACAGCCACATACTATGTAATTCATCCAGTGGATTCCTATTTGCCATTAACAACAGCATAGTATTTTTTCAAGAAAAGAATAAAGATTTTACCATTTTCTTCCCATGAACATAGTGAATATAGCCTTAGAACGGAAAAGCTCTACTTAATTTCAAATATTTCCTTTCATTTTTATAAGGGCTGTTATATACTTTTGCCTCCTAATTTTACGTCGATAATTCCTACTCCACTGTATTCAGTTGCATGTGGTACCTGGAGTTAATTACTGCACTTATTCTTGACTCGTGTTTACATGCACGGGTTGTCCCTACAGTAACACCTGAGATCAGATGAGTAGTGACAACCTTTCCAGACGTGTGGGACCCTGTAGATTTCAGACCCTCTTTTAAGTGTTTCTCTTGGACTAAAAGAAATTCTGTCCAGGGGTCGATGAATTATCGCGTGCCGTTGAAGTTGGCTACTCCTCTCCTGCAAGGCAGGAGCTGCTACACCATTGTCACCAAGTGTTGTTTGTCAAAATTATTCTGAGAAACCTCAAATGGTGGGGAGACTGTTCCACCTCTCAGCAATTTCCTTCACAGTCTTCACCATTAGAGAGTCTTCCTTTGCATCTAACCTGAATCTTTCCCTTGTAATTAGGTGGTAGCAATTATATTCTATTTTCACACTCTGCTTTGTTTCCTCTTCCTGTCATGTTAAACCTTTGAAATTCTTTATCAAGACCAAGGCTTCAGCAGCAAACAATAAGGGGGTTAAATGCTAGATCGTTCAACTCTGGAGTCTTAAGATCACAGATCAAAAATATTTTGTCTCTCATCCGTTGGATTAGTTCATTGGGCTGAACTGAAACTATGGGTATAAGGGATTAATCTGCTCCAGTTTTTCATCATAATAACTATGGATTTTCCTCTCTCTTATTTTCTAGACATCTTCTTTCCTAATCACGCAGTTATCCCAAATTATTCTTATATCAAATTATCCTGAATTACATTAACTTTTTCATCCTACTGTGGCTACAGATACTAGCTGGACATTCCTCTCAGGTACCTGTTTGTTGATGTTTCTTCTCACCAGCTACCCAAAAATTAACCCCTCGTTACCAGTCATTTAATCAAGAAGCACCCAACAGGGAAAGAAAAGGAACAGGGAAAGGAGCTGTGCTTTGTGCTGTGACTCTGGAACCACAAGGCCAAGTCTTCAGTGGTGTGATGTAAAAACTAACAACAAAAAAAGCCCCGGCATTACAATATTTGTAATTTTGCCAACACATTCCCCTTTCTGGTGGGAAGCGTTATCCAGAGAAGACCCATGTGCAGTTTCTTTTCCTGTCCTGGGAGCAATTCTGCAAATCTTCCCATAGGTCACCTGTCTCCTCCTGCTTTCTGTCTCCCGAACAGAGAGCTGCTGAGCCAGCAGCGCGCTCTCACACACCATCCAAATTTTCAGTTGAAAATCCCCACTCCTGCCCAGCTGAGCTGGGGGCACTGGGTTGCCATAAAAGAGAAGATCAGTTCAACATTTGGGGATTGTTCAGGAACATTGATTCACTCTCTGTTCCTCTGGTCTACTCCTGATTACATTCCTGATGCAAGTATTCCTGCATGTCCTTGCCCATTTCCATCCATCGCATACTTCTCTCTCTTTGCTTCCCATCACCTCCATTCTAGCCAGACCCTACTCTTTAATCGTGCCTTTTGGGACTCAGTTGTTGATTTTTTTACCTTCTTTACTCATGGTCTAAACAGTGAAACTAGCTGTCAAAACTAGATGGTAGCAGTGAACATGTTGTTGAAGCTCCCTCCCATTTCTTGCAAGCTGGTGAACCTCCTGGATGCTCTTTTTAAATATGCTTGCTAATGATTATATATCATGATTATGGTCAATAATAATGATGATTGTCATCATGATTATAGTCAAAACCGTAAAACAAATACAAAATATAGCCCTGTTGGATGTGCAATGAAAAAAGATGGGGAAAATACAAAGCATACCGGAGGCTTCATAAAAGCAACTAGCTTAGTTAAGAGGCAGCACCTCTTAGGCTTCACCTAAGACAACACTGCTCTTAGCGGTTTGAAAGCTTTTGCACCCTTTGAACCAGTTTGGAGGGGAAAACCATACCAACCCTCATTTCCTAATTGTGTTTTGCTGTGAGTATGCAATCAACAACAACGAAAAAATTCTAGTTTAAGGATCTAGTAAGACTTAGCAAGCAGAAGGTCTCTTAGCAACAAACCCCATAACTAATGCGAAGCAGCTGTGGTAATTTTAGAAAAGGGCTCAAACTGTTGAAAAGCCATTAGGAAGCTGATATATAGAGAATAAAAAGAACCACTCAACTTTAAAAAGATTTCCCAATATGGAGTGTTATGTTATTTTATAACCAAATCTTAGTCATCCAAAGTTTACATGCCACAAAATGCTATTTATGACCATGTGGCTGGACTTTCTACAAGTAGCTGGAATTCCATCACATACCTGAAATTCCCCCTGAAAAAAGAAATTGCCAATGGCTAAGCACATATTCTCCTGTGGTAAAGGTGCGATTGCTATATTTCAGTGAAGCTGATGCCACTTATGGTTTGATTTATTACATGCACTTGGAATTGGATCCTAAATAATTGGAATCAATTTCTTTAATCCTGTAACTTTCAGTCTCTATTGGAAATAACGAAAGCCACTTGTTTTTGGTAGGCTTTGCGTATGGCTGATCATCAGACATTAGCTAGCAGGCTCTCTAGCTTATTTGTCTGCTTCTTTAATTGGAAATATCCAGTAGCTTGAAGAATGGCATATTTTAAAAACGGTATCTGGAGTGAAATAATCAAAGATGTCAGGAACAACAAATTTTGTTGGTTTATTCTTCATGCTGCTACTGATTAATGGTTTACTAATGATTTTTACTACTCATATTTATTACTGTACCATGGTGTCAAAATAACCTAAAACCTTGGGCAGGCAAAAATTGTTCTCAGTAAGCACGTCAGCTGGCTTCAGCTAGATTCAAGGAGGCTTAAACGATTTTTTTGGATAAAGGTCAAAGGTTGGAAAAATAAAGAATATTAATGAAACAATCTTCATTAGACAGAAACAATTATCCAAGCTGAGTTGGATGGGGTATTCAGCAGTCCTGGATAAATGTGGACGGAGCTACGTGGTTGATCTGTGCGGCGTGCAACGTGGAAAAACTTCTCTGTGCAACCTGGGCACATCAGACTTACTGGTGTTGAACCTACTCTTGCCATCAGGTCTGGCGGCACAGGAGGAGACCAGTATTCAGTCCCGCTCACTTGTGTCAGGTGGTTCAACTCCCACTTGATTACACTAAAAATAATTGTACTTGGAGATTTGATCACAGCTAAACCTACTCAAAGGGTTGTTGGCAACCTCTAATTTTCAAGCCTTATCTGCTTCCTGGCAGAGGCAACTAAAGGGAAGGGTTTTGGACAAGCTGCCTTGTAGGAGACAAGAGGCAAGATATACGTTATGGTATTAAATGATAGTTATTAGGAAAACACATATCTAGTCAGCTTTGGAAAACTTAAGTTTTGAGGGAAATGACAAAAACCAGCAACACAATTTTAGGATGGTCAAATGATAAAAAACACATCAACAGAGCTTCCAGCTCTGACAGACACCAAGTAAGGAGCCCCAAAATGAGTGTTACCTATAAAGAAATGCAAAAGTAAACAAGTTTTCACAAATAAGTGAATTCTTGAAAGCTCAGCTAGTTGTTTTTAATATTCCCCAATAAACAACAGGGAAAGCTCCACTTTTTTAGTATCATGTTCTTGTCTGCCTTTTTAGGTTCTCTGTTTCATGGTGACTGGTGTTAAACCGGGGATGAGCTGTTTGTTGCAAAACAAGCGATAAAGCACAGCACAGAAAAGACCACACCAAGATTTCAAAATCTGGTGTTTTGGGCCACTTCTAATTGGGCTGGCTCCTACCGTCTCTTTCATCTCTTAGATTAGATAATAAATTTATTAACGTAAAACAAATGAATCGAGATTACTGGACAAACAAAACTAAATCTAGCAAAAGATATGGGATTGTATAGAAATTGTGATATTTAGTGGCTTTGACTCAAAGTTGGAAGGAAATTGGTAACACTGGCAAAGCTTCACTTTTGGCTCTATGTCAGCTTATGAAGTCAAGTAAAGAAACAAGAGAACATTTTTTTCAGGAATGTCCATAAACCTCAAGCTATCAGAATTCACATATCTGAAATAAGAGATGTCATGTCCATTTATTTATACAGTTAACTACTTCTTTTAAAAATGTCATAAAATACCTTTTTTTATAACCCAAGTATTGTAAAATATGCAGCAAACAATTATCAGGCCTAAATCACTGTTACAAAAACCAATTGATTATATAGAGGACACAATTTGCGATGAAATTTTCTTCAAATACAAAATGCATAATTCAATTAATGAAATACAGGGAGGTTCACCTGTGATGAGAAGGCAGGAAAGAGGTAGAATTTATGTTTAGCTGCTCTTTTCGTTAAAAGCTAATTCCATTTCCCAAATTTACTATCAAGAGAAACTTGTTAATTGTTATTAAACTCAATAGCAACTCAGTGTTGTTATTTGGTGTAGTTGATAAGATTCTATTCACAGTAAAATTGGTTGATTTTTTTTTAGTGACCTGCTATATCTGGCAGTGTTTGACATAGCTTTTTTTTTCATTGTTGACAAAGTACAAGAGTTATTGCTCACTATCAAATGTCAGTGCAGTCATCTTTCCAGCCAAGCCAGGTAGACAAAGACAATCTGCACTTGGAAACTTCCTGAAATATGTACCTTCTCTTATCACTATTTTCTTTAGGCTGTATTTCTTACACCTCATTTCCATTTCTCTCATCCAGCTCCTACTTTCTTTAAAATTGAATTTTTCTGCATGCTTCCTCAAAAGCTCCTTTCAGTCTGCCATCCTTTGCTCCTTCTCCTTCATTCCCATGTGCATAGAATTTCCAGCCTAAAAAAGACAACTATCTTGGATTTTGCTCGTGTGTTGTGCTTGTGTCAGTTTTTATTTTACGCTGAGTTTAGTCATCCCTCTTTTCTCTTACCAATATAAATAATTATCATGAAGCCACAAAAACGGCCGCATGTGTTAAAGCCAAGTCGGTATCCACATTTTTTGAAAAGTCAGGCTGTTTGGAACATATTCAGCAAAACACTTAGAGTCCTCAAGAAGACAATCTGTGAGTGCCTTGAAGCCCACTTCTGTGATATACAATACTAAATCATAGCAACCAGTACTTAAACTGATATCCTTTCACAGACAGGAAACCATCACAGGATGAAACTGTCATACTTGGCTGCTAATTAGCTAACTTTTGGAGTGGTGTAATTTGAGAGTAATAATAGAATAAGAGGTCTCTTTCAGTACTCCTGAGTGATGTATTGACTTGAAGTTGTGCCACTGGGCTCACCACATGCTTTGGAAATGTATTCAGAACAGGCTTGTTGAGAACCAATACTGTGTTTATACCATACTAATGAATTATTTATTAATAGTAAGTGTACAAGATCCCCAGCCCAACAAGCAGAGCCCTTATTCATCCATGAATTCAAACTTTGTAGGATTTTTCTGTGTCAATATCTTTACCATATGTCAGGCATCTTATTCTCTATGATATGGTCCTTCTATATTATCTAGTATTTTACCTAACATCTTTAGATGTCTAATTTAAGAGGCCAGTCTCCCTTATACTCACTGGAGAGAGTTAGGCTCTTCCCAAATTTAATTGTGGGCAAATAAATTAGGCTCCTGCTTTGAATGGCTGTCTGGAAAAAAACCTATGCCCATCTGCATATAAAAAGGAGGGTCATTAGTCCTTGTTAGTTACTAGTGTGAATATCAACCTTACCATTTACTCTGGTCTTGTAACCATACGTTATGCAAAATAACGTATAGATTTAAATGATATTTACTTTCCATTAATGTGTCTGCAAGACCATATTACATGCCTGACTTGCCTCTATGGACAGGGGGTCTGGGGCTTTTTTCCTACTACCAGCAAGGGAACACCTGGGTGGAGGATGGACTCAACATCCTTAACACCATCTTAACGTTTAAACCAGTTCCTCCGTTTTGACTGCTCAGAGTGAGACTTTCAAGATGGCTTTTCTTTAACTAAGACTACAAAATATATCATGACAAGGAGTGCTTTAATGAATTTATCCAGTTGACTTTCAACTCTGTTTTAATATGCTACTGATATGTCTTAATTTGTGGATGGAGAAAATTATGAGACCTATAAGTCAAATGGGAGAGAGGATAAGCACTCCAAACTGACAATTTGATTAATATGAATTGGTGCAAATCTAGTTTAGTACTTCATTAGTTCATGTCAGCAATGATAAAAACCAACATTAATGATGATACAGAAATGCTGAACTTTTAAAGTTCTAACTCAAGTGTTCTTGTACATGCTGCAAAACGGCCTTGTTGACCCTCAAACACTCGCTGTGGTGTTAGACAAAGCAGGAACGTAAAAGAATAAACCTTGGAAAGAATGAAGAATGTTTAGTTGGGATAGGTATCTATAAGTTGAGTGAGGTTTTCAGAAACCCTGATGATATTATCATTCTTAGTTTTTAGTGAAAAAAAATCATCAGTTTTGGTAAGTTGGTACCAGATCTATGTGTTGTAATCATATATCTGGGTCTTTGAAAAAGAGTGAACTCCCTCAAAGACTGCTGTGGGAAATGGCCCAAGGACTGAAAGGAAAAGTTCAGCATGTGAAAGTCTTGGTCCCAAGTCCGTGGTTCCTGTGAAGAGAAAATTCCTATCACCAGGGCCTGATGGCATCGCATTTGAAGTGGTAGATTATGAAGTGGTCTGTGTGTCAAGACTAATACTCTAAAATGGATCTGTTGGCACAGTGGCAACAATTACAGAATAGTGTGTAGGAGGTAAGAAGCTTCTTTATTGCTTTCACATATTAAGATACATAGGGTTTGAGAATCCAAGCTGATTTATAAAGAAATTCAACTCTGGACTATTCAACTCTTGACAGTGTCGGTATTCATCTTTTCATCATGACTGTGCTGGGTCTGGATGTTGCAGTAACAGTCAGATGCAGACATTGGTCAAAGAAACAGCTCACAAAGGATTAAATGAGAAGAAAAAGAAACCTGCCGCATAAAAATTGCACTGGAAAGAAGCTAAGCCTTCCACGTTCCTTGGAGGAAGAGAGCTCCCACACGTGTATTATAATTTCTTGATTTCCATCTTCTAGAACTCTTCAGAGGACACCTTATCAATCTCCACAAAGTTCCACCACTGAAGTTCAGCCCACACTGAAGGTCACTGATAAGAGTGACCAAATCTGAGCCTTCATTTCCCAAGGAGATATAATAATAATAATAATAATAATAATAATAATAATAATAATAATAATAATAATAATGATTTGTCCTTTTTGCCCAGGACCCGGTTCCTGTAACTGGCTCTATGGGGAGTGACTCCTTGCATCTTCACGGGGCTCTGCTCAGACCACCGGTCCTCCGCAGGGTGACAGGGATGTCGTTGGTATGACTGTCCTAGCAAGGTCCGGTTCTGACCAACACACTGAGATCAAGCTGAGATCAACACTCTCACAAGCTTATCTCCAAGTTCTTGTGTCAATGCTCTTCAGTCACTTAAAGTGCTGGAAATAAATGAATGTGAGCAGCAGAATAATTGATGCATAAAAAAATCTAACTCTGTTGGCATCAAAGATACAAACCCCTGATTCTTAATTCCGATCTGATTATAAAGTAGTAATCCCCAGTTCTCGGAGAGGACTTCAGCTCAAAATCTGAAGAGCTAAACTTCAGAGTTTATTGCTGACTTTTCTGCTTGCAGGTTTATTTTATGAGCGAGACATTCTTTTTTTTTTGCAAAACGCTTTTCCTTATGTGCTACTGTACTAACTATTTAAAGTAAATCCATCTTATATGTGGAGCCACTTTAGAGTAGGTTTTGGTTTTTGTTTTTTTTTTTTTTTTTAAATCGGGGCACTATTACATTACTTGGTATAACAAAAATAAACCAAAGGTTTTTCTTCCGGGAACTAACTTCACTATGCTTAGAGATATATAAAGGGATAGCCTCAGGCTTTTATGATGTAGAAGTAAAAATTAATAGCTAAGTGGTATGTTATACTTTGTCTAAAAAAGCTCATTTAATTTTATGGCATGGGGTTTGCATCTGTTTTCTTTTTTCCAACGATATTTTACAAAGGTTTGGGCCACAGCTTTCAAAGTCACTTATATAACACAAAAAAGACTTTAAAAACACGTAAAGAGCTATTGTGGAAAAAGAATAATGAATTTCCTCATGTTCTCCAGTAAGCATCCTGTATGTTATTGGGAGATCCTTCATCATAGAGGGTGGTCCACTGGTAATGTACAAAAAAAGGATAGCGTACAAAAATTAAATTATTATTTGACCCCGCATCATTATATGCCACATAACTAATTAAAGCACACTTTAACAATGTACTCTTAATGTGCCGTCTGTTACTTGCATGACTCACCCATCTTCCACAAAGAATAAGTGATTTGTGTGAGATGGGAGTTGCTGAGGATGTTTTTTGGGGCTAGCAATTGCTGTCATTGCTATGTTAAATCACAGGCCTGAGCCTGGGATAGAAAGAGACAGGCTTATCGCGAGCCAGGAAAACAGCACCACAGGACTGATAGCTCTGACTTAGGGCCTTGTTTCAGAAGTTATGACTCAGTGCGAGCAGCCAAGGCTCCTCAGCCTTCCCCGTTTCCCTCCAAAGCAGCCATTAAGAGCCCTAATGTTCAGGTTGCGTGCCTCCCTCTGATTATTTTTGGGAAGTTGATCACAGCAAGCTTTTTTTTTTTCCCTAATCAGCATTCATCTTCATTTACTGGATGAAGGGAGCTCTCAGTGAAAGCTCTATACATGGGGCAGGATAATGGCAATTTCTGCCAAGCTCTGCAACCGTACGGGTGCACGGACTGTGAGCTGCTCTTTTCTTTCTTTGAGTTGTAAAGTAAAAAGCACATGTCATAATAGCTCTCCCGGATACAAGTACCAGCAAATTATACTTATGGATAGTAATTTGGGAAGGGATGGAGCTCTTTGGTCTAAATCTGCAACTAGCGCTGATCAAACTCTATCACACAAGTACACAGAACATACAAGAGCGAGTTATGCAGCGGTACCAAAGCTTTAGAAACTGCAGAAGATTAATTTATTTTTTTTATTGGCACTCTTTTCCATACTGCCTCATTCTTACAGCCAGACTTCTTTAGCAGCACGCATCCAATTGATGAGGCAAGCAGGGAGAACATATATTATATTTAACACATTGCAAAAGTGACCTTAGATAACTTGTATGTGCTTAAGAATGTTATTGTTTAAAACTCTAGGAGCGCTAGTGCTCCTTGGAAATCATGAGAATGAGTTTTATTTTCCTCATTTGCCACGAAGTCTTGATTTTCAATTCAGCAGTATTGTCAGAGATCTGATTTTAAAAGCTTACTAATCCAGGACTGAATGTTGGCTGTCTGAAAGTTAAGCCAGCATAATTTTGAGAGAGAGAGAGATAATAGATGAGGAGATTAAATTCCATTTTTCCAGTGGGTAAGAAAGTTTTTCTGAATTTATCCAAGGGGTATTTTAGGCCAACATTGTGAGTACACCACTTAGTACATCTCATATAAGCCGATACCTATTTATTTCTGTATGAGAATATGTAGCTGTTCTACAGCAAAAGCAAATGGATTGTCAAGATGATTAGAGAGTTAAACACAGTTGATGAACCCAGGACTGAAATTGTAAATATTTCCGTAAGTCTGTCCCTCGAGAGTACGAGTCACCAGTTGGATCATACACATTGAAATAATAGGATATATCAGAGCAGATGGTACGGTTTGAAGGACAAAAATCCAAGGCATTAGGCACACTGACATCTGCCAGCCCGATTGTGAAAATATTAAAAAAGGCTAATGACACGAATGAGGATCCAATTGGTACCAAGGTCCTGCTGAATCTATAATTAAAATTATATTATAATTAAAAAAATATACTGACATGCAAAAGAATATCAATAAAATGTAATCTTTCCCTCTCTCATCACCCACCTGCAAACAAACTCACTGCAGAAACTTGAGGAGTCCAAACTGGTTAAAACATGAAAACAGTTGTTTCCACATAGGGACAGGATCTACCATTTTTAAAGGGAAACATCTTTGTTTCATTCTCTAGAAATTTGCAAATTTTGCATATGTTTTTCTCCCCTCAGAAATAAACGTTGTGTTTTTATCTTGCTACCTGCTATTTTCTTCTCTCACGTTCCAATTTTTTTGCCATGGAAAATAGGTTCAAAAAAGGAAATAAAGAAAGATTTTCATGAAAGGGGAAAGTGCCACAGCTGAAAATGATTTTTTCCTTCCATGTCTGTTGCATAGTTTGTGTATGCTCTTCTTACAGAAGAAAAGAGATAGGAAACTTTCACAAGACATCTAATTATATGAAGGATGTAACTTTCTCATTAAAAAAATAAAACCAAAAAGAACAAAAAAAAAAACCCCAAACCTTGTGAAGTTTGACTAGATGAAATACTTAAATTCCTAGCCTCGTGGTCAATCTTGTCACCCTTTTGCCCATAGTCAATGTCTTTATATTTTGCCCGTCTCTTCCAGTTTCTAGCATGGCTTTTTCCTGTTTCACTTCTCTCTGGAGGTGTCCATGCTGATGCAATAAACTGGGTCAGGGGGACATTTCAGCATAATTCTGCAGAACCTCCCCCAAGCTGGGCTCTGGCAGGGTCTGCAAGGTGGTCCCAGGCCAAAGTGTGGACTCATTTCCTTTCAGGTAAAGCGAATTCTGGAAGATGTGCTAGCTCCAGATGGGTAGTCAGAGAAGGAGACCAGCCCTGAGCCCATATAACGTAATAAAAAATCCTGAAATGCATGTATTCCTTGCATCAAACCCTCAGTAGCAACTCTTGTGCTCTACAGATCTGCTACGAAACTGTTGTGCTACTTGCTAAGTTACCCAAATGTAAGCTCTTAAAAGGTGACAATAACTACTCGCTGGACAGTATCTCCTAGATCCACCTCTGCCCTCTCTCTGCACAGCACTTGGATATAAATTTGTCCAGTCAAGCGGAGACCAGGACTGGTGTTTAATACAGTCTTGCAGTTTTCACAGACTTCTCTCCTGCCAACGTCTTCTCCTTGATATATAAAATTGTGGAACGGTCTGCAAGTGTGCAATGTGAAGACATCACTTGCATCCTGCTATGTGATGAGTTTCTTGATATCTGTTACGGGTTATCATATGAGTCCACGTTGGCTAACTGAAAAGCCAGAGAAAAAAACCTCACCCCAATGCCAGTGCTAAAAGAAGTATGAGCCCATATCTTGTGCTTTTGCGTACCCAACTGCTGTTGGGATTTTTAACTTTAGCCACACAGATATATCCTGCTCTACTGCACTTCCATTGCTGAAAGTGCAGGTGATGGCAGAGGTTAGGTTAATAGGAAGTAACCGTAAGTAAGGAATTCCAAAATTAATTTGTAGTATTTTTTGCTTGCAGTTCTCTCCATGTGTTTTGTCTCATTCAGTGTTTTTTCCACTCCGTCTTTCAGAAAGTTACAAGATTGAAAGAGCAAACTGGTATGAACTTGTTGGGAAAATGCATTTGAATTTCTGGCCCCAGGCCAGAATGTCATACTTCAGCGAAAACAGAGAGGAGGAGAGAGAAGAATGAAAATAGGACTAAATGATGTTCTCACTCATCTTACAAAGACTCCTTTAGGAGGAGCCTATGGTGGATACTAGAAAAAACATACAGCAATAACACTCAGGGAGTAATAACATTTTTAAAAGTTATGTGTACTGTGTTACAAAAACTGATGGAAATTAAATTAAACTGATGGAAATATGCTTCGGGTCAGTGTTTGGTATGCAAGAAGGAGGCATGAAATCACAGTCACTTTTCAACACGTTCTTAAACTGGATACTAAGTAAGTTAGATGAATCGGGAGACAGGACTTAAAATGATGGAGAGTTAAACTCCTTAGTCCACTGATAGCACTGTGCAGGTGTCACACAGGCTTGAATAAATGACGTTACTCTTCATTACATTGGACATCAGTCAATTCAGACTCATAAATGCCAAGATGACAAAGCGGATAAATCTTGGTTAAGTAATAAAGGGTTGAAATGCAGCCATGGTGAGGCTGTGAGCAAATTCTTACGTACATTTAGCAGCATCAGGTGCCAACGACTCCTCATGAACTGTGGGCAGCGGCATTAGAGACGGCTGAAGGAAGAAGAGAAGGGAGTTTTCTAAAAGATGAAAGATGTGAAATGGAATGATTTGGGATGGTACAATAGGAACAGGATTTAAAGGTCAACGTACAGGACTGGTTACACCTGAAAAGAACATGATGGTAAGATATTGCTGAAAACAGAGAGGCTAGAATGCAAAACAAAAGCATATATAAGCACAGCCATGGTCACTTTGAAGCAAGAATCAACCACTAGTCAGACTGGGGATTATTATAAAGTGCTTTGTCCAAGTTGAGCTTAATGGAAGAAATTGTCCTCGATGAGAATGACCAGCAATACTGTACTCCAAAGATCTGACAGAATGCCCCAAGATTAAAAGACATAATAGTAGATAAATTGTTGTGTATTTGAAACTCTGTAAGAAGATAATCTTGGTTCTTGCTTTTTTTTTTTTACCATTTTGGGGAAGTAACAGATGCAGGGCATTACAAATAAGCAGATTCTAGCATCTGTAAGCCATTGTTAGACTACACAGAGACTTACTTTATGCAATGTTGCTGAGTAAGACACTGACGGGCAGACTTCTTCTGGGCCCTTTGGTTCACAGTCATTATGGAAAAAGCATTCTAGCCTAACATGGGTGTTCTAGGCTTCAGCTTGCTAACCTTCCCTCTTCTGTTCCTGAATTTTCTTCATGCTTGGTTTCTTTCCCTGCTTTCTTGACAAAAGTGTCCTTGCTTACATCAACCACATTACGAACTGCTTGGACAATCTTCAAAATGTGGCAGAACTGGTCTCCTTTGGAGCAACTCTAAGTAGGTTCTGGCATCAGTCATCTCAAGATCTTACTGCCGAAGTTCACCGATATATTATCAGATTGTTTAGCGAAATGAAGCTGTCTTTTACCCCAGCAAAGGAGACATGGGTGGATGTATGCAAGTTTTTGGGACCTCCCTGGGGGGTTTCTGTTTTAACCTATTCTGATAGTGATGCAGGAAAGAAATGAGCGACATAGTGTGTATAACAGATGTTTAATTGCATCTGGGGAAACATTCATTACGGGTATCATTCACACCATACTTTACCTGTTCCTCTGGTGTACACCTGTGTGTTAGTAGTGCACGTGGTGGTAATGTGAGAAACTCTCACTACCAGCCTTTTAAATTTTACTATGCCCTCTTTTTAAAAATGTGCTAAATTAGATACAGAAACAAAGAAACACACCTAAATAAACAAAGGAACATAAGCAATGCCACACTGCCAGAAAGAGCAGGTGGAAATGTATGTTTAAGGGCCATTAAAGCACTGCGAAATTTTTCAGTGTGTCACAATTACAGGAACACCTGGGTCAAATAAATTAGGACTAATCCATTGGGGGTGTTCTTTACAGTCTACTCTGGCCCCAGAATGGCTTGACCCTAACCTGTAATTCCGAACCAAAAAAAGAACAAATTACAAGGAAAAGCTTCCCAGTTCAGGTGGCTGTTGTCAAGGTAATCCATTGCTGTGTAAGAGACTGCAAAGAAGGCAGGGAAAGAATACATATAAGGAAATGTCTCCGAGGGCCTTGAAGAGGAAATTCAGTATGTATACATGTTTGGCTAGTGTGTGAATCTTGATAAAGAGCCTGTCTCTGATTGCCATTTAATTTCAGCCATAATGAAGGCAGCGCTGATGTACAACTAAAGAAAAGTTTGGGTATGGGGGCTATTTTCTGAAAATTATTGAAATACTAGGTCAAGTTTCCCGATTTCCGAAGACTGAGAAGAAATTCTGGTCAAGATATATATCTATAGCTTAAAGGTAAAGTCCACAGCAACACCCCTTTCCCTTTGCTCCTTGGGAGGGAAAAGGAACCGGTAGACATAAACTGTCCCGGAAAACAGTGAAAGTTGAGGGCTTTCTATTAATGCACCTCATTTACTGGTCCCCCCAGCAGGAACACTGTAACCTCCAATTTTCTTGCCAAGCATAAGCTGACACTTCTGTTTTGGGTTCCTTTACCTTCATTTTATCCACCATGGCAGTGAAGCAAACTTTCCTTGGACCTAAAAGAGAGTCAGAGAAAGGTCACAAACTGTTCTCCACTCCTGACCATTCTGTTAAAGATACTGTGTTTTCCTGTTTAGAAAAGCAATGATTAGTTAAGAGAACAGACAATCACTTCTCTACATTTTTCCCATGGCACGGCTTTCTGCCAAGAAATTTTCACTGTTGCAGGGATAATTTTTTAAGGGCACAAAGCTTGATTTAATTATAGGGTTAACAATGGTTTAAAAGTAAAAAACAAATCTCAAGGTAGCTATATATATATTAACTGTACTCTAATATCCTGCTGTACTGGGTAATAACAGCTCCAACAACTATAGAATTGATACAATAGCTACCATCCTAGCACACACGCACACAAATTAATTTTACCTAAAATAAGAAAAAAGCCAAAGCAAACCACTTTCAAATCTTCTGTGAATTCAGAAAGCAGAAGCAAATTGATGGCAAAGCATGGAATGGTGCTTTCTTTACTGAATAGTATGCAACAGCCTTAACAAACAAATACGTGAATGCCTGGAAACCCATTGAACCTCATTTACAAAGTTCTAATATATCTAAGGAAATTTGAAGAACATAAATTCAACCTTTTTAATAACTATGCCAGCACTTAAAACAAAGGACCTTTTAAAACAAGGGTTCCTCCTTTTTACAAGGGTTCTCCTCCCTGTTAGACTTAGGCAGTAATATCTCTGCTTCTGAAAACAGATCATCTAAAATTTATTATCCTAATCTACATGGAAGGAGTCTTAATACCAGAAATAAACTGAATTGTAGTACTTTGAGGACATTGATGAATGGCAGTTGAAATGAAAGAAAGAGAAGACTGGACCAACTGAAACAGTATTAACATGTTCTTTAT
>VYZM01008096.1:52459-166347 GCA_013398915.1 Dromas ardeola | reverse complement strand
AAAAAAAAAAAAAAAGCTGGTCTTAGCAGGATGTGATTATTATCTCTTTAGAAAGACCAGAATGTGAGTTTCGTTAAAATGTGGGCAAGGTTGTAGGATGGCCCACCCCCTTGAACAGAAGCAGAACCCAAAGTCAAATAATCTTCGTTTCAAACCACAGCCCTTTGAAGACGGGCGTTTCTGAAGGGATGAACAGTTGACGATGAGCTTAGGGATCACAAACTGAATCCACAAAGGCTCTAAATGGTACGTCAGGAAGCTGAACCCCGCATTTATCTAATGTGAAGTCTTCCAGAAGTATGTACAGTTGCAGGTAGAAATCCACAGTTTTTTACCAGAAATACAAAGAAACATCAAAGTCCTGATCTAAAAAGCTTCCCGTGTCATATTTCCAGTATCTGTCTTAAATATGGTGTTGTTAGGCTTATCCTGCCAGCGGAAGACAAATCTATTTTGATTTCTGGAGAATATTTGTCTAGACCATAACTGACATGCTTTTGCATTAGTTTAAAGTTTCATGAGGCTTTATAATCACTAAAGTTTAGACAATGAATATATTTACATATGTTTGGTGTCTACAACAAATGAATCTGGACTAGAATACAAGCACTTGTAGAAGGCAGAAGATGGTACGTTAGCTTTATCAGCTTTACTTCAAGGTTAAAAGAAAACATTTCCAAGACACAGGATTTCAGTGGGACCCATATGTAGAAATTCTTGCAACATTAGAAACTGAAACGATGTTAGAATAAAGAACTACACATAAAAGGACAGTTTTACATACAATGGGATTGTAATGCCATTGGATTCGCTGTAATTTTGGAATTTGCACAGAAATATTCTGTTGTAAATTAGAATTTCCATTTTAACTTTGATGCATAAATCGATTCATGTGTACTTTTACACGTTCACGAGAAAAGAGCTAGATTTCGTTATAGCATTGTTATAAAGTCAGCTGAGAATCCTTATGAAGTGGGCACATTTAATCTGAAGGAGTTTCCTAGTAAAAACTTGACTCTAAATATTTGGCATAGCATTCCAGGAATAAACCCACAAAGATAAATGAATTTGCATAAAATTTAGTACAGATAACAGACATACTGCTCATCTCTCGCATAGTTTCCCTACTACTGTTGTTTCTAGTACCTTTCCTTATAGGGATTGAGTCTAGAAAGAAAAGTAAATCCTGACTCACATTTGTCAGCAACAGAGATGTTTTCTACAAGTCCCAGTGTCAGTAAACAGCAATCAAGACCCTCTCGTTCAAAACATACCTTTTGTTTTAGTTATGAATGGAGACGCTAGGCTATCTATGAGAGCTCTGCTACATGTCAGTTTTTCCCATTATTTTAAAGAGAAACTTAGGCTTCTTGGAAGGCATTAAAAAATTCAGCCACCTAAAGCTACAATTGCAGAGCTAACCATCTTAATGCTTTGTTAACAAACAGCTTTTGGCAATAGCACATCCTTTGATCTCGGCGTTTGCAGCTGGGAGGTTACTCACATTGACTAAGGAATGATCAGACAGCAGGAAAAAGATTAAGGCAAGAACAGAAAAGACACTGCAGAGTTTTAGATCCAATGGATTTGAGTTGAAAAGTAGCTTGCAAACGCAGAGGCGGACTCCTTAGCTGCTCTTGATATCACCTTAACGAGGCTCTGCTGCCCTGAGCAAACCACTCCGATTTACATCAGCTGTCAGAACAGCCCGTCACTCCTATTCCTGCAAATTGTGCATATACTGTAAATTCATGTTTTTCTTTATGTTCACTGAGTCCTTAGTTCTAGTGAATATTCACTTAGTGCTCAGGAGGGGGGAGGGAATTTTGAGAGGTTTTGGCAAGGGCCAAATTAAATTTCTTTTTCAATTTGAGCTGGCCAGAGCAGATGGGCTGCTGAAGGAAGCAGACCTCTGTTGGATTTCTTGGCTGCAACAGGTATCAAGTGTGAAGACCCAAGCAAACGAAGCAGACCCATATGAAAAGCTGGTGCAAGTCCCATCAAATTGAAAGCCACGAGACATACGGACAGAAAGTTTAATATATGAGTCTAAACAACTTGATGTTTTAACATCCTTTCAGTTATTTTAGTAAAGAAGACTAGTTATGAAATTTTAGGGGACAGATTTCGGGAACTACATGTCCCCCTAAGCAGAACTGGAGCATTTCTGATGGATATGAAAAAGGATGAAAAAACAGAATGTGGGAATTTAGTTTAAGGCCAAAGGGCCAATCTTGCCATGGTTGAGAGCATGGGAGGTAGGGTGCTGTCAAGTGGGGGAGGAAACAGGGGCTGAGCAACCGTTTCTGAAATGAGAGAGGAAGAAGGGTGTTAGTGTAGGAGAAATTTGAAGCCAAGACATGTTAATACAGGAAATTCACATAGGACCTGAAAGAAACCAGTAGTAGGAACAAAGCTGTGCTAATTGAAAATGGATAGTCACAATGAGGAAATTGTTGTGTTTTGTCACAAAGACCAAAAACCAGACCAAGCCAACGGGAGAGCACTGGACAGTGGCAAAGGAGTTGACACAGACTTTGGCTACCTGGGAAAAAAGGTGTTCTTGCCTAACCTACTGTCCTAGTTTTTTAAAAAAGCCTTTCTAGGACTATTCTACAGCAAGGCACAGTCCTTTCTTTTGCTGTAATGGTAATGATAGTCCCTGAGAGTGGGCCACAGTTTAGTGAGTGCGAGTTTCAATTGTTTGCAATGAAATGCAGACTTATGTGTTTCCTCGTTGCCAATACACTCAAAGCGATGGATCAAAAAACATCAGGTGGCTGCTGGTAAATGCTGGGAAGCCTACTATGAAGTCTGTCAAGTTATAACTGTTAAATTATAAATGCACCAATGGAATATGATTGTTAACACATTGTTTAATGGATAATAAAAATGTTGGTACTCCCAGAAACTATTGTGAAAATTAATGGAGACTTGCAGATATTTAAAGAGTGTCTAGAAAAAACAAAATGCTGGTAAAACCAGCTTCATGTTTTATATGCATACACCTGTGAATTTATTTATTATTTTGGCTGTTGAGTTTAATATTTGCAAAGGCTATAGTTTTAGTTTAAATGAGACTTAAGTGTTCTTGCAGCTTTTGTAGCCAGATGTGTAGGTATGAAGCTATCTACAGGAATAAGTCGTTGTAGCTTGAAAAGGATAGAATGAGCAGGACAAAGAGAACTGAAGGAATGAGTTCAGTCATAAAGATGATTTTTATCTCCTCTCCTGCTCCTTTTCCATGCCACCATGGCCATCCCTAAGCTGTTTCCTCAGCTGTGGAGTGGTCCCTTGCAGGCAGTTGCAGGCGCTAAGGAGAAAGATGAGGAGCTGCAGAGAGGAAAGGAATTATCTGAGCTCCATGTCACTGCTGGCTCTGGCGAGAAAGAATAGACCTGAAATGCAGCCAGGAAGACTCATTCTGAGTCACTAGGTAGTGAGTTTGGGGCAGTTAATCACCAAAAAACTGATTGTCTGGGGGAGTTTGGGGTATCCCAGCTCTGGAGGGTCTTTAGGTACCATCTGAACAAATGTTCTCAGGAATAACCCAGCTAGAGCTGATCGTATCCTGGGGCAAGAGATAGACCAGATGACTTCTTAAGTCCCCTTCCCGGTCTCTTTTTCTGCAGCTGTAACTGCTCTGACCTGTCCCTTGTACAGATGATATCTGCTGGCTATAAAGCAATAATATCCAATTTGCCATCGCTGAAAAGGCCAATCATTCTTTATTCTAGCCAATGCAACAAGACCAGAAACTAATTTTTTTATTGAATCTGTGTACACGAATCCCACTAACAGCAGTAACTTCCAGCAGAATCTCATGTGTCTGCTGAGGGACAAGAGCCTAAGTATTTTTTACATTAATGTATTTTCACACAGTCTTTTCCCCCAAAACTGACACAGTAAAAAACCCGATAGACACAAATAATAATGTTTGTTCAGAAAGGCAGGCAATAAACCTTTAACAAACAATGTCACTGTAACCCTTAAATGGTAATTGTACTGCCTAAGGCATCTGATAAAGGATTCTAGTGTTCCTGCTATATTGTGTCAGGCAGATGCATCAATCAAACTCCATAATGGACTAAATTGGGAAATAGGGTACTGGGAATAAACAGTTCTAAAAAGAGGTGAAACTTTGTGACAAGCAGCCTTAACAGAGCAATCTTGATTCTAAACATAGAAGCAATTTTAGGGCTTCTCTGGAGGCAAAGGACAATTATTGCCTAAACAAATAAACTAGTGTCTCACTACCTCGGGCATTCATTGAAGTTAGTTTGAAACACAGTTTTGAGACCTGCCTAGTGGGGTTTCAGGGACACTGTAGCTTGACCCGTTAACTTTCATTGAACTGTATATGGACATCCTTTTAGATAATCCATAAACTAAACTGGAATAGTATGAGAAAACTGCAATGCGTTATGATTTTAGCACCAATTCTGCTGCCAACAAAAATAGCTCGGTCTTAACCAAGATTGAGTATATGTCAGGCTCTGAATTTGAATCCGCATGCACGTTGCACACTGAAGGTTCCTAAGTTCAACAAAAGACCTGAACTTCAGCTTCTATTTGGAGTGTTTATTTAAATCTGTATGGCAAGCTGGCAGCAAATTTGACTGTTAAAAAAAAATAAATTAAAAAAAGGGCTTATCTGGCCATTTAAACAGTATTGTGTTGAGTTCCTCAGTGCCTTGTAGGTGAGCGTGCAGTCCAGAGCCTGCGGATTCGTGCTTGCATTCCTACTTGCACCATGTACTGAATGGTATCATGCTACCACAGAGGAAAGAAACAGTTTCCTGAGAGTTTTTCCTCCAGGAACAGTGTTTATTCAGACTCTGAGAACTATTTTAAATGTGACAAGGATTTAGGTTTCTCTGAAATAGTTTAGCCTCTGTTATAGCTTGTGGTTGAATTTTACTCCCAAGATCATCTGACGAGATTTTCTGTAAGGATTAGCTGAGATACAAAATTCAAATAAACTGTTTATGTGAATATAATCAGCATGGTCCTCATGGCATTATGATTTTAATGAAGTCTTGAAGTTAATGTATCATCTTATTTCTGCTGCGTCACCATCCCGTGACATTCCATCTAACGTGATTTAACTTCGGATGCAAAGCTACGCCAGCATGCGTTGCAGACCAACCGCAGTTTTTTTGATGCAGCATCACGTTACTTCTGGGGTACGATTTGGTGCTTTTGCATCTGAGAACAACCCGGCTGATAAGCGGCTGCTCAGTTCTGATGTTGCTCTTCATCAGAAGAATTTAAAATAGCTCCTGAAGTCCTCGCGTAGAACCCTGTTTAAGCAGTTACATCTGCCTGAAGAGATGCTGCCCAGTCTCATTGTAATATCATTTCCCATGCATATGGCGGTAGGATTTGTGTGCACAAACATAAATACAGACTGAAAAATTGCATGTTATCTTCCTTCTCTACCAACCCAGGTGTGGGTAGGTTGCTTGTAGTAAGTCAATTTTATTAGTCTTTGGATTTTTCTGGTTTCTTGTTTGCTAATCCAAGTGCAACGGTGTTTTCTTGGAGGTTTTCTTCTTCCTTCTCTGTGCTTGTTCTGGCATTGGTACCACGAATTTTTTATTTAGTTTTCTTAGCTACTTCCAGTGTTTCTTCTGCCATTCAGTAGAGGTGCTTCTATGTCTTGCTGTCATTGGGTCGTTGTGGTATTTTGTGTAATTCAAGGAATGCAAGTTTCCTTTTATTTTATTCACTTTATTTTCTGGTTTGGTTGGTTTTATTTTCTTCCTATCATTGCTCTGACACTTCAGATCTACATCTCCCTACTGCTTGTTCTTCCTGTATATCCAATCGTACTTTGTCATTGTTTTGACAGCATAAAATGTACTAACATGACTAGGCTGAGGGGACATCATTTATAGGAATGAGCACCCTTTCTGTACACATTCCTGTTGGATTTTCATTGAGTGAGTACACCTGTTCTTAAAAAAAAAAAAAGAATAAAAAATATTAAATGCTGTTGTTTCTATTTTTTCAACTCTAGGAAAAACCCACCCGCACTAAAACTGGAAAGGATGGCACTGTACTAGAATTACCAAGCAGTACAATACTCTAAGGCTGGAAAAAGCAGTCATACTAGATCAAAACAAGATCCATGTAATGCCATATTCTGCCTTCAATGGTAACCAAACCCAGAACCCTGAGAAGAGTATGAAGATGGGCAAATCTAGGCGATATTTCGCCCAAGGACTTTCTCTGTCATTTGTGGCTCACCAAGCAATTCAGTTCAAAAGATTTACAATTTGTAATAGAGGGTAAATCCAAGTTTTCATACAAAAATTATCCAGTATTCCATGCAATTTTTTCCATATTGTTATAAAAAATGTCTTTTAGTGCACTTCTGATATAATCGCCTATATTTAATTTTGCTATAAACACAAAAAGAGAAAAGCCAGCAATGCAAGGTAATTTATCTGTAGACTAAACCACTGTTTACTTTAATAATCTATACATAGGGTGTTTTCTGAACTCCATTAGTTATAGATGAGAAAAGCTTTTGTTAGACAAAGTTTTGTTAGGTTGGAAAGTGGATTTGAACAGTTTGGAGCTATTTCAGAATTAAGTTTTCACAAGCTGTTTTGACATTTCTTTTCACAGAGTTCGAAGGTACAAAGGCACGTCACAACTGGAAAGGGAAAAAAGTTTACCTCGTGTGTAACCTCACGAGTTTTTAATGTGTTTTTAAGGGAAATCAAGCTAGGTCTAATTTTATTCCTGGGACTTAGATAGTCCCTAACATTGCTTACTTGGTTGCAGTACAGAGAACTGTTAGAGATCTCTGTGAATAGGTAGCAGCATTGTATTCCTCTCCTACATAGACCTTGTCTTTCCATCTATGTGGACAGTATCTAATATTGTACTACCAGCCTGAGAGGTGTTATGGCAGGTGGCCAAAAAGCCTCCTATTATTTCACAAAATCACAGAATGGTTTGGCTTGGAAGGGACCTTAAAGCCCACCCAGTGCCACCCCCTGCCCTGGGCAGGGACACCTTCCACCAGACCAGGTTGTTCAAAGCCTCATCCAGCCTGGCCTTGAACCCCTCCAGGGATGGGGCATTGACAAGCTCCCTGGGCAACCTGTTCCAGTGCCCCACCACCCTTACAGTAAAGAATTTCTTCCTGATATCCTATCTAATTCTACCCTCTTTCAGTTTGAGGCCATTCCCCCTCATCCTATCATTACACTCCCTGATCCAGAGTCCCTTCCCATCCTTCCTGTAGCCCCCTTCAGGGACTGGAAGGCTGCTATAAGGTCTCCCTGGAGCCTTCTCTTCTCCAGGCTGAACAACCCCAATTCTCTCAGCCTGTCCTCATAATTATTTGGAAAGGGTAGAGCTGAGGAATACACTGTGAATTTAAAAGTTGGTTTTGGTTTGAATTTTGCTAAAGCCTTCATACATCTGATGTGCGCTGATTCTTCTGATCAATCACTTAATCGATCTGGCATGAAGGTGGTTCACATTTCCACCTCATCATGATCAGTTAAATCAAGCAGTCAGGGAAACCCTGTGGCAAAACCATCATCAGGGCCAGACTGATAAAGCTTTTATCTTTAGTCAGTTACTGGAGAAAAACTGGATAATAGCATATAAATCAAGCACAATATTTTGGCCGGAAAATACCCAATGGGATTAAGTTACTTTACTTTTTTTTTCTTCTTTGTAAAAACTAACACGATTAAAGGGATTTTGACAAAGATTAAACAGAAAAACAAGAACTTTATCTCAAGCATTGTAATGCATCTTTACACTTTATTTTAGAAGTATTAGGACTATGTAAAGTACACATTTTTTTACAGTTGAATCCTGTAGTTTCTCTTACACTCTTTTGTTCTTGAAAATCTTGCAGTGGCTACTAAATGAAATGGTAAATTACATTCATGCATTCAAAGCATTTATTTGAAGCTTCTTCATCTCCCATTTTTCTTTAAATATCTATTGTAATTTCTGAAACTCTTCCAAACAACTCCTGACAAGTCCTGAATATCATTAGCTTGATCACTCTGTTTTTTACTCGTTTTTTAAACTAGTATTCTGATGGTTGGTCTCACACATTAGTGTGAATCTGCCCATCATAATCAATGAATTGTAGTTTATTTGCTTAGTTGATCAGAACTCATTTTCACAAAGAAACTGGAAGATGTCTCTGCCCATGGCAGGGGTGTTGAACTAGATGGCCTTTAAAGGTCCCTTCCAACCCAAACCATTCTGTGATTCTATGATTCTATGACTTCAGGGAGGTTTTCTCCTTTTTCAATCATTACTATTTTAATCTGTCTACCAAAGACAGTGCAGTTTAAGGAACACCTCCACCTCTATCTACAGCCACCAAGTTAGCTATGGAATGGAAGGGACATGGTCAGGAACGCCTCCCACTAGACCAGGTTGCTCCAAGCCCCGTCCAACCTGGCCTTGAACCCCTCCAGGGATGGGGCAGCCACAGCTTCTCTGGGCAACCTGGGCCAGGAGCTCACCACCCTCACAGCAAAGAATTTCTTCCCAATATCTCATTTAAATCTCCCCTCTTTCAGTGTAAAACTGTTCCCCCTTGTCCCATGGCTCCCCTCCCTGATCCAGAGTCCCTCCCCAGCTTTCCTGGAGCCCCTTGAGGGACTGGAAGGGGCTGGAAGGTCTCCCCGGAGCCTTCTCTTCTCCAGACTGAACACCCCCAGCTCTCTCAGCCTGTCAGAGCAGTACGTGGGCTGGGGGACATCAGGGCAGGGCCTGACTCCAGCCAGAAGCAAAGGAGCCAGGGGACACTGGGGCAGCCCCAGCCCTGGACACTGGGCACCTCCGTGGGGACTGGGACAGGCCGAGGCCTGTGGGGTTGTGGGGAGATGGAGACTGACACCACTGTGGTGTGGCTGGGACAGGGACTGAGCCCTGAGCCCTGGGCATGTGGGAGGAGGCCCGGGGAGGCCGGCAAGGGACAGTCTGGGCTGCTGGTCCCCTCAGGGACATGGCAATTATGGTGCCCCTTACCCCTGCTGGGATTCACTTCACATCCCTGGCCCTTTCCATCAAATCCTCCTTCTATTTGACTTCTTCCTCTTTTCTGCTGTCCTTGTCCTGCTGCCTTCTCAACTACACACAATTTCTAGCTCCTGTCCTTCTTTTCCCCCTTTTCTCGCTCCCTTCTTCCCCATTTTTATTCGGTCATTGTGCCCCTTTCTTCCATTTTCTCCCCTCCCACCCTGGGGCCCCCATAAATGGTGCCAGAGAAAGCCCCCACAGGATGTGGGAAGTTGAAGTAGGAGCACAGACGATACATGCTCACTTGCTTTTGGCGATCTTCAGTCTTTTTTGATCCCCTAAACCTTTTCCACCAGTTGCACAAACAGACCTGGCTGAGAACTTTAATGCTGTTGTCAAACAGGTGTTTTTTCTCAATTTACTCATCTCTTACAAATTACTCAAGGCACAGTCACTCCTCTGCCAACTTTTAAGGAGAGGCTGTTCCCTCTCGGGCCATCTTAATGTTAGCAAGAAGCAGGATCAAACAGGACCAAGGTGTTTAATGCATACGCTGCCTGTGCCGGTTTACTTCAGACTGGCTCTGACCTCAAAGGTGAGGAGAGCCCTGAAAAGTTGGGAACCTCTCCTCTGAGGAAGCACAGGTACTTCCCTTCATCCATTGTAATGGATCGTACCATGTTCAAAACATCTGCCTTCATTGTAAGTGGAAAAAAAAAGCTTAAAACATTAGCTGTTCAATGTTAGTTCAACGCCAGGAGAAGAAAGCACCCCATTCCTGTGTCCTCCCATTCAGCTAAGGGTTAAGAAGCCTAAAATTTCTCCTGAACCCAAGGTTAAAAAGGGAGCAGAAAACACTGCCTTCTGCCCTGACGAGGCAGAGATTGGGGGTGGAGGTGTTAATTGAAGGCAGGCAGACCGGGAATTAGCGCAAGCCCTTGAGAGGGCTCACAGGGCTGTACTCTGGGGTGGGAAGGGGATTTCTCACTTCTGCTTTTGTTTTCTGGACACCTGACTGGAGTCTCTGAGGTTCCCTGTGCTGAAGTGGTAAGTGCTCACCACTTCTCTGCGAGCCAGTGGGAGTTGGTCTTTCGCAGGACAAGCTTCAGTGAATGTTGTGTTTCTTACTTTGAAAATGGGGAAAACTTCAGCTAGGTTGCTTGTGTATGCAGTGGCTGCTTATACATTTTTCTTAAAATCAAATACTGATACCAGTTTAGATAGCCAGCCACAATATCTTAAAGGAACTGTATTTTGATTTTTTTCCCCTGCTTGCTCAACTTCTCTTTATGGGCTGAACTCTCCAGCCAGGCTGTGTGTCCTTCACCCCTGTAATCAGGGGCTGAATGATAAACCAACCTCTTCTTAATGCTGTTGTTTTGCTCAGAAAGCCAGTGATGCAGAGGAAGATGGGAATATTAAGATTATGAACTACAGCTGCCTGAGGTAGTACGGTAGTATTTCATTACTGAAGTATTATAATTGTGAGCCAAAATATTTCAGATTTTGTTTACTTTTGAAGTTGAAATTTTCCACTGTTTAATTTCCCTAAATAGCCTTAATGCTGTGCAGTCTGAAAATGGTCCTAGATATCTCACACTGGACATCCAAAATTAATGAAGCTGTTTTTCCTCAGTCTTTCCATGTCACTGGTCTTAACAATAGACAGAATAATAGAACGTCGCCATTAAGAATGAGTTGCGTACTTAAATTAATGTTAAAGCATGTGATACAAGAGTATAAATTCTGTGAAAAACTGTTGTAAAAGTAAGAGTGTGTGCAAATAAGATAGCTGGGGGATCATAATTCTGGAGTTAAACAGGTTTTTGGTTAGAATTGATGCAGATATTTAATTTACTAAAACTTTGAGTTCATACTTCAGATATATTAGGACTTTGTGAAGCTGCTCTAAGAGCATTGCAAATTGAATGCAAGTACGATTTCTGAAAACACTGTACAGCATCTTTATGCAAGAGCTCTTTTTTTTTAGTAATAACGAACAAAGTTTTCAACATGCTTGGTTGTACTGGAATAGAATTGTTCTTCACATATACAATAGTAGAGTATTTGCTAACGATACGCGTGACCTTTAGCAAGCTTATACCTGAGTTTCCCTATTTCCAAGGCGGTGGTGGGGAGGAAGAAGTATTCTTATTACAATCTTCAGCTTTTTTGAGTGCTGTCAGGTCAGCGACATTCATGCACTGCTAAAGTTTAGACTCCTCATCCCTCCGTGCTGATCCACAACCACGTTGTGCTCCCATGAGTTATGGGCAATGCCATACCTGCCCATGGGCAAACAACCCACCCGAGATAACCCTGATGACTCAGGAACTTTGAAGCTTGTTGATGATGTAATTCTCAGCCTTGGAAATGTCACTGTTTGTAATAGCGGCACAAGCTTGTCTGTCCCCGTGGTGTGTTAATGACAAATATTGCTTTGCCTTAAGCACGTCTGTAAGGGCCCGTTACTGTACGTGTTCACGGTTCTTGCTCCTCCTCAATTGGAGGAGACACTAGGGCTTAGGAGGCTCATGCACAGATTTTATAGGATGTCAGAACAAAATGATTTTTTATTGCGGAAGGGTCAAACAAGTTGTGCTTTTTGTTGTGTCACACTAAACAATATAAGAAGCACGTTAAAAAAGCTCAGGGCTCTCACTAGAAGGCAAAGGCTATGAGAAATGATTTAAAGCTACATTATCCTGTTTCTAATTCCTTTTCTTTCTTCCTGCGGAAATGTAATTGCGAGAGGCTGGGAGAAGGGATTGGAGCATTGGCTTCTATGTCAGACTTGAAGAGAGCCATAAAGTCTCTTTTATGGGTTTCTCTCTAGCCTAGTTCTACTTTTCCAAATTAGAGGAGACAATATGACAATCTTAGCCAGCTCTGATCTTAATTTGCAAACTCGGCAGCAATATCAGTGCCCAACTTTAGTGGATATGAGGAAATATTCTTGAATTTAAACAATTTTCCATTAACCTGCATTAAAGGCCCTTTTTACAGTTGTCCGCACCTTGCTTTACAGACCTCCTCTGCCCCCAAATTTAATAGGTTTTGATAATAAATATTCTGGATGTCTAAAGTCTGTCTCGGTTAAGATGTCTGTTAGATCCTAGATATAGAAGTCAAATATGCAGCTGGAAGATTCAACCAATAAATTAATTGCGCTGAAATTTTTCTGAATTGAGCACAGCAGACATAGATAGGAGAAATACACAATTCTGTGAGGTAGTTGAAGACTTTTTTTTTTTTTTTTTAGTTTTTATTTTTTAATCTGCTGAGGACTAGTTCAGATTTTTTTATGTATTTTGAATACTTTTTAACTAATGGCACAACCTTACAGTACCCTGTATCATCTGTTCTTTCACATTCCCTAGCATCACTTAATGGTATATTCGAAGCTCCAGCATTCTGCTGGTGGTGGACCTTGGTCATGACCTGGAAGGACCACCCACTCCTGTAAGAGAGGGGGTACGTCTGTCTCTCTGCTGGTGTGATTTTAGACCTCCTTTGAAGAAAAAGTCTGTGTGTCCATCAGTCTGCTTCAGTCTGGGCTGAGCTACCGCTGTGATGCCAGGTTTGGGCTGCGGGACCCATTTATAGCTGAGTGCACAAGACAGGGAGAAGAAAAACTTTTATTGGCACTTTTGCTTCTTTTCCTCTCGAAGGAAACCCTGATATTTTGCTACTTATATTTGAAAAAAAAGTCCCGTAAAAAATAAAAGCATTAATATTAGCCAAAAAGGAATCTTCAGTTAATGAGAAGTGATTGATCACTTTGAAGGGGGAAAAAGTAATATCCTATGACATATAAATCTAAATGTATTGCTTAAAGATCTAAATCATTTTATTTCCACAAAAGAAGCACTTGTAATTAGAAACCAAAAATGCAGTAAGCCAATGAAGAGAAAATAAATTTATTGAAGTGACTTTGCAAATCACAGTTAATTGAGCCACAAACAAAGCAGCAAATAAAGGAAATAATGTGGTAATTGGAACCCTCATCCCTTATTGGCATACATTATGGGTTGCTATCTTTTAGCAGTATTAAATCATTGCATGTGAATGTTGCCAAAAAAACTCTTCATTTCCTTTTAGTGACTTCTTACTGCCCTCAGTTGAAGTTTAATAGAAAAGGAAGGACATGATGTAGTTTTAATGACAGGAAACCCATGGCTTCCAAATGAATAAATTCCATCACTGGCTGCCACAAAGTGTGCTAATTATTTCCTTTGATAAATTAAAAGCCGTAAAAGTCCAAAGTATATAGCATGTGGTTTACAGTTATAGTCTGCCTGTCTGCATTATTGAAAGTTCATATAAACCTCATTATTTTAATTTAATAAACATTATAATTATTTTTTACACCAGTAGACTGTATAGAAAGCATATGTTGAAGACAAACTTGAATAAGCACAAACTGAATAAGCAACTTGATGTGTCGTGTTGGGATCACTCAGGTTTTTTTAATGGTACTTTCGAATGAGCGGATGCTTATTTTTCTTATCTTTATAAACAAGAGGCTAGTGACTACCTTCATCCTGTAAATGAGTATTTCATTCAGCAAAGTGTGCTTTGACGAACGATACGGTCCCTTGTGTTTTAGAACAGACTGTGAGAAAACTTGGGAAAAAAATTAGGGAAATGTAGAGAGGAAAATGGAGATTTTTATTATAAACATTGCAAGGCAAAAAAAAAAATAATCGCAGAATAATGCAGATAGAATAATCTTATTCTATCTGCAGGAATGAAACAGATATCCAACAGTGATGTAAATAACTAGAGTTTGTTTCTTGATCGGTTGTTTGTTTTGTGTTTTTTTTTTTTAATGTATTGTTTTGGTTTTTGTTTGTTTGATGATGTTTTTTTATTTCATTTTTTATCTAAAAAAGACCATACCCAATAAGGGCTGGAATATTTTTAATGACAATTCTACTAATGACATTCAGGCCTGCTCAGTAGTTCATGGGATGAGATCCTAACTGTAATACAACAAAAAAAAATAGCCTGAAGAATGAGAAGCAAATCCAGTTTTTATAGGTTATGGAGGTTCATCTTGGATTATTATTCTAAAAGGTTTTAAAATGCAAATACTTTACTTTCAGGTGAGCCAGGCAATCCAGTAAAAGTAATCCGTTACAGTGCCAAATCTTTTGCTGTGTCCTGACCTACTGCACCTGACTCCAACTGCAAACTGACTCAAATGTTCTTTTAAAAAAAATAAAAAAAAAAAAAAAAAAAAAAAGAAAAAAAAAAAAAAAGAATTTAGCTGGGCTGCATGACTAATTTTGCTAAGTGTATTCATTCAGTAATGAGACCGGGAGTTTCTGGAGATGTGAGACAGCAGCAGCGTGCCAGAGCAGGGGGCACAGCATCGCATCCAGATCTCTGGAACCAGCAGGATGAGGAGCAGGACCAGGTCTGGCAGGACCGGGAAAAGGAAAAAAGACAGGCAAAGCATTTTGCCCTCTTTAATTTAAAATGCGTGTTATAGAAAGCAATCACAGACACTGATTACAATTACAGGAATTGGAGCATGTCGTGGGCCACTGGTCTGACCGGCTTGTACCGGAGAGCAGCTTTCCTGTAAATACATAGCAAGGGGTCTCAATATTCCCTATATATCTCTGATCAATTAATTTAGTAGTTCAGTGTAAAACTGAGGATGTATTTCCCTTATTCTTAGGATTATATGCCTAGAATTTATGTAGCAAATTCAGGCTTGCATGTGTTACAGGGCTGAAGTCAGCAGAATTGTATCTAGTAGCAACAATGCTGACTTGGTGCTATAAAGACTTCCTGTATCAGCCGGAGTTTATCAGCTTTAGAGTGACTGAAACTGCACCATGTTATGGGGAAATGTGCTATTTTCTGGAAGGAAAAAAAGAAAAAGAACCTGACTTTATGAGAAAATGCCTGAGTCAATTTCTGAGAGACACTATTCTGCCTCTTGGTGAACTGAAACGGAAACATATTTCACTTTTCGTTTGATGGCTTTTCTGTCATTTCATTGTTACATGGTGACAGGAAAAATGATTTTGAGGGAAACAGATAGGGCAAGAAGTTTTCTGAATCTTTTTAGCTGAAAGGGAGGTTGAAAGCGAACCGGGGGAGGTGTTTTAATATTCTTGCAGAAGTAATTGGTGTTGCAAGGAAATGTGGGAGGCTGAATTTTTCCACATTGCAACATACTGCAGCCTCGGGAGTACTGAAATACGCCTTACATCCTAGCTGAAGTACACTTAATTGCAAAGACTTAAATAAAGTCAATTAAAAATGCCAAATCTATAATAATACTTGCAAGAATATCGTCTTGAAGAAGGCCACATTCCCTTTTGGTTTAGATGTCACTACTCCTCTTTAATAATAAACGTATGCAACAGAGAATAAAGGGTTATAAATAGCACAGTAAGGTCAAATCAACAACAAAATAAAAAATATAGTAAACTGCAACAAGATTCTAGTGTACAAATGACTGTTGGCTAACAATCAAGGGACCTGTCACAGACTTGTTCTTTTTGTTGTTTGAAATTTAGGAGGGTCGTGGTAATACTCCTTTATTTTTGGTACTGAAGACATATTAGTGCCTGCCTGGTAAATGCAAACACACTTTGACCGTGCAAAGGAATTCTGTTCCTTTGCTCTTCCTTTTTCTTTTTTCATCCTTTTTTAATTTATGGGAGGAAGATAAGATTACTGCTTCTTTAGAGATTATTTGCTTCATTGATTTTTCCTTCTGTAGTCATAACAAATCTGCCTGTAAGCTGAAAACGACTTGTGTAACAGCTAACTATGCTTATTCGCATTGTATTTTATTTGTAAGAATAATTATCTTTTTTATTAACACTGTTGTGAAACTAGCTGTAGAGACCAAAATATATTGTAAGAGTCTTCCATAAAATGCTAGTGGGACTTGAACACCTGATTGATTACACCAGCGTGGAGTAGAAATATTTTGGTTTTAAGAGTTTTTCATTCTCTCTTTACTGTTTCTTCTCATAGTCGTCCTTCAGATAATGATGTGTGTTTTGTGTCTTAAATTGTATAGGCATTGATTTTTTCACTTTGATGAGACATTTTTCTATTTAGAGAACTATGTGAACAGCATTTACACCATGCGCAGAAAAACTGTTGTCTGTAAGCTGCGTGGAAATATAAGACAAATCAAGGCTTCTGTGCAGTCTTGTAGTTCAAAGGCAACTGTGACAGGCAGGATATTTAAGGGGCAGATAGAAGGGGGGAAGACAGGGTTGCTGTGAAAGTCCAATTGTCAGAGGCTGCAGAAGGCGCTGAGGGAGCTGGATGTTCTGTCACTTGCTGGATTTCACTCCAAAGCACCTCTTGGAAAAGCTCCTTCAGTTGACTATGAGAAGCAGAAGGAGGAGGGGCTGCGGTTTCTCTCTGTACCTGCGGGAGGTCAATGTAAGTGACAGTGATGAAATTCTCACCTGGCTTTTTCTGGGGTGTTTATGGTTCGTGTGATCCAACCCCACATCACGTGTGAACGAGGACATGACACAAGATCGCTCTGATGTTCTGGGGCAGCATGAATGCACATTCAAATGTTTTCTTTTGTTTAGGCACTAGAAGAGTTCTTGATTTAAAGGCTATAAATCAAACGAACTTCCATCCTCTAAACATGTCACTAGTGTTCTCTGGGGAGCGGGCTGGGGCTTCTTGTTTCAGGATAGGAGGAAACAGCAATTTTTTTTCTGGGCAGTGTGACTGCTTCTGCCCTACCCTGGGAGAACAGAGCAGGGAGATGGTGAGACTCTGGTGCGTTCTGTGACACCTTCAAATTACAGTGCATATTTACCTCATTATTAGCTCATCCTGTGTATCTTATTTGCTGGTCATCTGTAATATTAAGGAAAGATAAGTTAATTTTTAATGGGGATCATGGTATTCCTGCCTCACACCAACAGTGCTCCACTGGAACTATGGACACCTAGCAGGTCAAGGGAGGTGATTCTATCACTCTGCTCTGGTGAGACCCCACCTGGAGTACTGCGTCCAGCTTTGGAGTCCTCAGCACAGGAAGGACACGGAGCTGTTGGAGCGGGGCCAGAGGAGGCCCCGGAGATGCTGGGAGGGCTGGAGCCCCTCTGCTGTGAGGACAGGCTGAGAGAGCTGGGGGGGTTCAGCCTGGAGAAGAGAAGGCTCCGGGGAGACCTTCCAGCCCCTGCCAGTCCCTCAAGGGGCTCCAGGAAAGCTGGGGAGGGACTCTGGGTCAGGGAGGGGAGCCATGGGATGAGGGAGAACGGTTTTACGCTGAAAGAGGGGAGATTTAGGTGAGATCTGAGGAAGAAATTCTGTGAAGGTGGTGAGCCCCTGGCCCAGGTTGCCCAGAGAAGCTGTGGCTGCCCCATCCCTGGAGGGGTTCAAGGCCAGGTTGGACGGGGCTTGGAGCAACCTGGGCTGGTGGGAGGTGTCCCTGCCCAGGGCAGGGGGTGGCACTGGGTGGGCTTTAAGCTCCCTTCCAACCCAAACCAGTCTGTGATTCTGAGTAAATTGAATGTTGCTTCTCTACATCCTGTACTACACTAGTAGTGAGGCTGTGGTGGCACAGGAGCATCCTCACATTCTGTTTAAGTGAAGCAAGACTTACAGCCTTCACGTGTGTCCAGCCAAGCCCTGACATGCAGCAGTGTTCCAGTAGAGTCCCACTGAGCTGGTGTGTGGGACCCAGTCCTAGGAAACTTCCTATGTGCAGCTCGGAAAGATTAGCCAGATTACACAGTGGGATTCTTTACCGGTTGTTCTCCCTGAGAATTTACTTAGTGGTCGACTTAAGAAGACAATCTAGTCCACCATCTGACTTGGGTCTGTGTAAAATGGCTGAGGCTTAGGAGGAGAAGATTATTTTTAAGTTGGTCTTTGAGCATTATTGCTGGTTGGCAGAATAGGAAGTATAGTTAGCACGCTATTTTCTCCTTTCCAGATGCCACGGCCAACACAGGCTGGTGCAAAGCTGCAGATGTAATGACCACTAGAAAAATGTTAGATGGCTGAGTTTGTTGAAACATGGGGCTTCTTATTATCAATGTTTTATCTGGTTTCTGTCCCTATCAAGTGAGTGAGCTACACTAATCTTATGCTACGATATACAACATTTCCGTTGCCATGAGGTGGCAAAGCAAGGGGGTTAAATAGCAAATGGGTTGCTTGAAGCTCTAATTTGAAATCCCATCAGGGTCACTTGTTTACTAGCACTAATAGTTAACTAGTGCGCAGCCTTTAAATTACTACTTATTACAGCGCTGCTGTTCACACCACTGTGCTGAAGGACCTGTCAGCATTTCCAGTGGAAAACTCCGTTTTCAAAGGCTTATGACTTTGTCATGAATATTTGCTCTGAAAGTTGCCAAATGGCATCTCAGGCCAGAAACGGATTAGTTCCTTTATTGGAAGCTGCTTGACTTGAGTGGGGAATAAATCAGCTTTCAAATTATTTTGAACATGAGAAGAGCTGATTGAAATGTTTCCCCACCACCCTACTCTACTGTGTCTAAAATAATGTAAATAAGGTGGATTCTGTGACTCCGGGCTAATGAAGGGGCAATACAGTGAGAAAAATGAACTTAAGGGTACATTGATTTGTTGTCGCTTCGCAGTGAGTTCTGTCGAGGTAACAATACACATCGGCAAATTTCTCTTGCTTTCACAAAATATCATTGAGGTTTTGGCCATTGAAACTCAGATTTTCTTTAGGGCTTTGAGACCTCAATTAACTTCTTTATATTGACCATTTTATTGCCATCCATTGGATCTAACTATACTCAAATGGAGGTGACTTGGGTTTGATTTTTAGCTGTCCATAGATATTTTTGTGGCCTCAGATGTGTAACACGTCTGGGGTCCAGCCAGATGCGAAGGAAGTGGGGGCTGCTTCAGGACCTCGGCCCCAGCACTCAGAATCCTCAAACTGGAGCAGTGTCATTTTTGGGGAATTTCCTCTTTGGGGAATTTCCTCTATTTTCAGAAAACAAGAATAACGAAGTATCTTTCTTTACTACTGATCAGTATTCAAGAAATATTATTTTTCTCCAGAAACACAACTCGGAGCTTTTAACAGTGAATTGCTTTATGAACTTTCATCTTTTCTGTTGACGTGGTGGAGGACTTTTCTTCTCTTCTTTATTTTCTTACTTTTCCTTGAACAAAATATGTACCTAGACTCCAATGTTTTAAACCCTGCTAAATTTTGTTGACTTTTTTTCAGTTTGAGTTACCTGAATACTTCATGAATCAAATTGGTGTCTTTCTTGATGCCCGGTGTAACACTGCACCAAGGCTGGGCACATAACAGCTTCAAACTTTCAAAAGTCTTTAGGTTTTGTATTTTTTTTTTTTTAAATACTGCTTTGATAAAACTGATATTTTTCAAAACTCACACATTGTGCTCAAGCACATGTACAAATGAGACTTCAATGCACATTTTTGAGAAATCTGTAAATCTCCCTGTCGGGAAATAACAAAGTATGGCCGCAGTCCCGTGTGCTCGGCTTCAGCTCCAAGGCTCGGGATGCATTTTCTGCTGACCAGCCTTCAGGTATGAGGTGCAATGTTTCCACAGCTCTAGTGTTCACAGCTACATCATGTCCTATTCAGCATGTTTATGTTTCTTGCTGTCTGCTTGGAGGTGTTAGCCAGGGAAAAAGATGCATATGCAAATAGATTTTTTTTTTTTTTTTGAAAAAAGAAAAAAAAAAGCACATTAATTTCAGCAAAGTGTGTTTTATCTACAAAGAGAGAGCACTTAATGCAAATAAATGTAATTTCACCTCCGTATTTTGGAAAGGATTTAAAGCAGTAACTTTGAATAAATATGCATGCAACAGCATCAAATCATAACCCAGAAAGCTGGGTGAAAGCCCAGTGCAAAACAAGGCCGAGGGGAAAGTAAATATGACAGCTTTGAAATTAGTTTTGGGATCTGATGGGAATTGGTATATAAGCTGGGGAAAGGCAAGGTCAGATTCAAATTGTGGGAGTAAGAAAAGACTGATCTAGCAGGCCCACAATTCTGAACATGTTGGGGTTTTTTGACATCAGGGTCACTGCAGGAGCAGGAAGATAAGTGAGCAGAATTCAAGAGCTATTTATTATTTTTCATGCAATTGCACAAGAAAGAGAAAGTAAGTGGGAAATGCACAATTCTTCCAGGTTATCCACGCAATCTTTAAACTGAAGAGGGATACTCCATGCTTGTAGAGAATGGCAGCTTTCTTCCACCAAGTTTATCGCGCGTCAAATGTACAGTGATTAAAGCTGAAAAGCTGAATAAAAATTAATTGCAGTGATGTTGCAATGGAAGCTGAAAAGGAGAGGGTGCAAGGCTATTCTAAGGGGAAAAAAAAAAAGGTGTTCTAAAGCATCGGGGCTAGCAGTGGAGAACTCCATTGTTCATCCATAGTAGGAGCTAGGATTACAGGAATATTATTTTAACCCCTTGGCTTCGCCGTGAACATCTGTGCAGAATTCGCCCACTGAACACATCAGGCACACTCATGTCTCCACTGATCTCCGCGCAATGCTAACAGCGTTGATTCATTGTTGTGGTGATTATGCTCGATGCAGAAAAAAATTAACCTTGAAAAACAGTAAATTTACTTTCCTTCCAAATCTTTGTACCACGTGCAGATGTTAATTATTTCCTATGCTATTTCTGTCATTTAGGTGAAGGATCCATGTGTGCCTTCCATGACCCCAACTAGGTTGTTAGCCGCAACAGAGAAACAGGACTTCAGAGGGAGTTGCTAACCTTCCCTGCATAGCCTGTCAGCCAGAGAATGATACAGAGCACCTTCAAAAGGTCCCCCCAGTAATGAGCACTAAGGAGGGTTATAATGGGCCCATCATTAGCTCCAGCTAATATTTTGACCTAATGCCCACATATACTACAGGTGTCATGCAGGGCCACCATAGGATTAATCTGCAGGATGTTTTGTGGCTGTACGATGACAACACATTTCTTCAGCATGTTTCCCGGCTTGTAAGCCTTTTTATGTATTTTCTATAAGGCAAGTAAATTATGACCTCTTGCATATAGTTTTTATTTTTTTCCTCAAGCTCAGTCACCCACAGTGACCAACGCATCAGGTACACAGCCACGCAAAAGAGAAAAATAAATGGCAAGGCATTAAAAGCTTACCCTCTAACAAGGATGTAACAAAATGTTAATACAGCTACTAGGAAAACTCATCCTACCTCCTATTGTGTGTTCTTTCCTTCAACTGACTTTTTTTCTCTTCCCCCCCCAAATCCTGGTACTATTTACAATTTTGAAAAGGATGAAGAGTTGTGCCGTCCACTTCTGCACCCATTTTTATGGGTCTCCTGGAAGCTCATTCCCTGCTTTCCATGGAGACTTTACTTTCATGATAAATAATTTCTTTTGGCCTTTCCCTTTGTGTGCCTGTTTTCCACTTTATCAAACTTATTCACTTCAAGATATTGGAATTCCTTGTCTTACTTGATGGTTAAGGATCCTAATCACTGTGTTGTTGAGGATTCACCTTCTCAGAAGTGACCACTTTCCTTGCTTTTGTGTTGGTAGTTTCTTTATTTCACTCCCTAAGGAATGGCAGTCACTTCGTAAGCTGAACTGAGAAAATATTAATATTACTCATATTTCTCAACCAGATTTAGGGACAAATTCATCTGCCTCCATTTGCCTGCACTCCTCTCCGCGCGGTGTAGACAGTTATATTTTATTAACCTGTGCAGTATAACCGCTGAGTGAATTTCATGTGACTGTCATCCATCTGACAGTCATATTGTAGGATGCGTTAATTATAAAAAGACAATTCATACAGTTTTTGCCCAGTAACAGCAAAAAGACATCAGAGTTTATGATCCACTTATTTAGTAACAGGACGTTTAATATAAGAAGGAGGCAGCATTGGACTGATAAGTGACTACTTTTAAATTCTTTGCACACACACAACACACCCCAACAAGATTTTGTATTCTTGTATCACTGATATTAAAAACATGCGCACCCAAAATGCTGGGTGTTACTTAACTTACAAAGACGAAGAAACAGAGAGTTCATGCTCATGCTCCAACATCAGTTAATTAAAGCAAAAACATCTAATAAGATGGTAAGAACATATGTTCTTTCAAAATGACACAAGTTGAGCTGGAATTTCAGCTTAGCTTGTAAGTGGAAAGCTTATTTTCGGATTCACTTAAATACAGAGTGCAGGGAATTTATTTGTGTGTGCACTCATACAGATTTTTTTTTTTCTTTAAACTAAGTAACTGTAGATGAATACAAGCTGCTTTTTTCTGTGTGGAGGAACTTGTTAAGAGACAAGTACAGAGTTCATGAAGAAATGTTAGATGTCGGTTTAAAATCAGTATTTCCAAAGCTTATTGTCATTCTGAATACCTTTATAATCAACATTTAGATTAACTGTGCACATTTGATGCTGAAATACTTGTTAGAAATGGATTCTGCATAGTTCTGCCAATTTCGATAACTTATTAAAGGCCCTATTATTTTGAGGAGTTGGATAATGTTAAACTCTAAAAGGCCGTTGAAAATAATTTCATTCACTGAGAGAGAGCACTTACCAGAGAAGAGAAAAGAAAGTATTTTGGATGACATTTAACTTGACTTCATTTGGGCACGAAAAGTTGAAATCCTCTTATGGGCTTACTGAGTACAAATTAATGTTTTGTTAGTGTTTTCTTTTTTCTTTTCTTTTTTTTTTTCCTTTCTCAATTGAGTTATTTTCAGAGACATTCAAGCACTCTCAGTACAGTCTTTTTTTTTTTAGGAAAAAAAAATCAGAAGAATGAAAACTTTTCTTGAGACCAAGCTATTCAGTGCTTAAAATGATAAAATCTGGTCAATCCATGTTTGTTGTTTCTTTCTCTATAGCCACTAAAAATAAATCCTTCAGGAGAACTTTTCTTTAGCTCACTTTTTCATTATTTCCAGAGGCAAAAGCTGGCAAGGCAATTTATAATTCAATTTTTGCTAAATCCACAACACCTAATATATATGTCAGGCATTTCAACGGCAGGGTACTTTGGGGATAGGTGATAAATTGTACTGATTATAAGTGCAAGCTGTTCTTCCAAAACATCATATCAAAAAGAAGGCAAGTATTATTAGGAGAATGTAATGTATCTTTAGAATGTCCAGAAACATAAGAGATAATCACTTCATGTGAATATATTCTCCCTTGAGTTTTACAGCTCAATATTAAGGTCTTACCATGTTTTTGATAGCACTCATCTGGAGGGAGGGACCATCGTGGGTTGGTAGTCTTTCAGCAGCCACATAGCTCTTAGCCCCGCAATAATTCACTTCTCCCCAAAAAGGGCTTAGTATGAAACCTGAAACATGGTCATAATAATTTTCTGACCATGTTGGGGTATGTGAAAAGTATAAATATTATTTTATAATAAAATCTCCCCATATCTTTTAAACATCCTTTCGATGTTTCCATGTGTTTTCCTGGGAGATGCACGTGACTTTGTTTATCAGTGTTGCTGAGCAAAACCAAAAAAGTTCTTCAGTGTCACCTGGGTTGTCAAGCTAATGTGAAAATACGGAAAAAGACACCATGTCTTGGGATCTTTCCTCTTAGTTTCTGCTTTTTTAAACCAAAAATCTGTTACTCTTATAAAGAGGAGATTGACATATCGGCTACAAATAGAACAAAAAATAGGCAAATGAAACTGGATAGTTGAGACTTGCTGGAGCGATGCAAACCTTTTCACGTCTGTGTCGTTGGTCTGAATGTAGCTCGGCTGATTTTGACTTGGCTGCTCAGCAGATGCTCCCTGTTTGTCTTGCCAACCATGATCTCTATCGTGCTCAGACTCTGAGAACTGACTGGTTTTGTGACCGTGATATTGATTTAGGACCCATCCCGTACTATCATCCTGTTTTAGGCATATTTCCTTCTCTTCAGCATCTCAGGAAATGACTTTCTTGCTTTAAGGGTGGGAATCCTTGTTAATTTTTCTAAAACTGGTAAAATTTGTCTTAAAGGCAAGAAAATTAAAATTACAAAATTTGTGTACATCTAAGATTAAGTGTCAATAATAAAAGCAACAAGGCTTAGAGTAGAAAAAGACAGTTCCATCAACTCCTGTTCTGTCCAGTTTCTATTTGTCTGCTACTTTTATTTCTCAGTTTCTTCCGAATTGTGTCTTCAGCCTTCTCAGAAGTTCTCCTTATTGTGGATAATATCGGAAATGTTTTGTAGATCCAAGTCAGGTTTCCAGGTGGTAAAAAAACCCCTCTCTGCCAAAATGCTTTTCAATCAAATTTTTCTACCAGAATTTCCATTTTGCTTTGCATCTACAATTTAATCCATCCTTTGTGGAAGGAGGAGGGTTTTCACTGTAAAATGGAAGACCCCTCTCTATTTAAAAAAAAACAACAAAAAAAAACCCCAAAAAAAAACTTCTCAACAGCACGTTTCAAAATTTTGAAAATATCATTTTTCTTTCACACTTCAAATGGAAATATAGAATACCTTTTTGTATATTTTAGTTGGTATTATGTGACTCCATGAGTCCAATTTTAAACTGAGCCTTGCATGAAAGAATATAGCAGTGCAAATGAGGACTGAAGGTGAAGGAAAGAAAAACCATTGCCCTCCTTCTGAAAGAGACTTTCAGGTCAGCAACTTAAGGGAGCTGACTGCAGAGATATTTTATTTTTTTTCTTTTCTCTCTTTTTCATCAATCCCCCTCACCCTCGAACTCTAAGTTTTGGCCTTTTGGTATCACCTAAACTCATTTAATGAAGAAGATGAACAAAAGTGGAAAACAAATGATCACTCATAAACCAGAGCAGCTTAGTGTGCGCCCTTGTCTGAAAGACTGATGAGATAATACCTGCAAAAGAATGGTCTGCTCTGACAGGAAAAGGAGAACCGACGTATCCAGAACACCCAATAGCTCATCTGGCAGTAAACGAGAGGTCAAAATGTCAATCTTCTAGTCCTGCCCCTTTCGGTGTTCGAAATCTATTAAAGAAATCCTACCATCTATTCAATAGTATTATAGGCACTCTTATAGCATGGATGGGAAATTAAAAATAGGTTGGATAGCAAAGAGTTACTCTCAAAAATAAAATGAAACAACGTTGGAGAAAGATTGAAAAACATACTGCAAAAAATAGAGAAATAGAGACTCTCTGGCAAGAGGCAGGGAAAGAGATGCCTGAATATATTTGAAGAAATAGCAAAGAATAAAGTGAAGAAGAATCGTGAAGATTTTTGCCCTCTTATTTCAGTCTTTCCCTTTGAGATTCAAAAACAGTTCCTTAAAAAACGTGGGTAAGTGTGGTTGCAAATTGCCAGCTCGTGATTGATGATACCAGGCCAGCATGGTTTCTGTTTGGCTACATTTCTTGGGCACAGAAGGACCCTGTGTTATAATACCCTGCTAGATAAAGACATGCTGAAATTCGTAAGGCTGTTAGTTGAACCTAATCTCACACTGGCAAAAGCTGTTACTACAGCAAGCCAGGTTGAATCGGCTATTAATAATGCAAAGATGTCATTGCTTCCCAAATGAGCTTCTTAGCACTGTTTGTAGGAGAGATTAATATTATTCATCTTATTAGAAGCAGACCTAAAGAGGGACATTGTCTACTGTATGAGTACAAAGGGTTTCATTTTTCCTCAAGAGCCTTTGAAAGAGCAGAGAAAGGATCCAGATTAGAGGAGTTAAACCATCCTGTACTTTCTCATCATTTTCCATTAGAAAAATTAAAATTTGGTCTTCCATTTATACAAAATTCTTATTATGGATACACTCTTGGCCTTGAAGAGCATGGTGGAGAAGAACGTAATTTTTTTTAGAGTGAATGTTTACTTTTGGACATATTTGCTTATGCCCTGATAACACATTAATGGCTTGTTAGAAACCCTATGACTTTGGTGGGACCAGGGTTGAGACTGGTGTGTAAATGTCCTCAAGCCAGTGTAAAAAGCACAGCTCTCAACCTTCTGGAATAAGGAAAGATTTTTGGTGCAGATGCAAATGTTACGACTTTACATTGTTTTTTCTTATTCTTGATTATTTTTTGGAGGTGGGGGCAGCTTGATTCATTAGTCAGTGGATTTTGGAGACAGGATCTTATATCTTCTACTCTTGTGTGTGAATTTCTACAAAAATCCCTAGAGTTTGAACCACCGGTATGGTGTTTCTTAGACTTCTTTAGCTGAAAGGGCTGAAGAAGACAGGAAGGCCGTATGTTTTTATGAGTCTGAGGGACCTTGAAGCCAGGCAAAGCATAAACTTCATATTGAGATATAAACAACCATTTTCAAAACAAATACAAATGTAGTTCCTCCTGCATACGATAATTGTTAAGCGGAGTGTTAAAAATGTTACTAGCCCTTTATCGGTGAGATTAAGAAAGCCTTGGTAGAAATGAAGAGAGTGTAGCACTGACTTTTGAAAGATTTTACAGAAACATCCTGTTGGGCACGTGTGTTCTTAAAAGAGGTGCTGATACAGCGTAGGACGCGGTGGGTGAACAAGGCAAGAAAAGCAGCCCTGAGCAGGATCGTGTAAATGCTGAGATGTCACTAAAGTGTCTCTTTGGGCTTTAAATCCGTTTCTGGTTGAAAAGAGTGGGCATAGAGTCTGGATCAGTTTTGTGATCTCTAAATCTGGGCAGAGGTAAATCTTATTTCAACAAGTTTGAGATTTTTTTAATGAATGAAAGCTCTTTGGGCGATGTCGTGGGCCTGAAAACATATGATAGGATCAAAAAAGTACAATGGAAGGTTTTCTGAAATTGCTACAAAGTAGATGTGATCTGTTTTTTAGTTAATTCAAAGGCTTCTGTGAGAGGTTTTCCTCCCGACTCTTCTTTTACTACCGAATGTTGAGGAAAAAGTAGGCATGCGTCCATTTGAATATGGAACAGCAGGTAGTTCCATATAAGAAGTAAAAATTTCAATGTAAAAATCAGGTATTTAAGGTTGAGATTTTTGTAAGAAACATTTCAGAGACTGCTGGCATTGAGGGGGTGCAATCAGGGAAAGATAACAGGACTGCGATTAATTTTATAGTGCTGAGGGAATTTTAGTGAAGTTAAAACAAATAAATAGAGTTCTTGGGCAAATGGAAGTCAAACTTTCAATTACTCTAAAATAGATTCTGGCTCATTCAACCTAGCTGACACTTTGATGTGTTTAAATCTTTGCAGACGCTATGTCAGAACTGCATCAAGGCCAACTCCACCCCCTCTGCTCTTGCACATGCAGAAGCCATGGTATCTAAACGGTAAGAGGACCACCTCTTTCAAGAAGGAAATTTGTAGAGATAACGTGAACAGTGGCTGTCATTAAAAGTCAAATGACTACTTTTAGATGTTGTTGGTGAGGCTTATCAGAAGGCAAATATGGCACATAAGATTATGCAACCTACTTTTGGGGTTTTGCTGTGTTTTCTTGTCTTAAGGAGAGTGTCTCCTGCTTTCTGATAAAACAAAGACCATGTTGCAAAAGACCTGATTCAGCAAAAGAAGAAAAAAGACAGTATCCGTAGTATTCGTTTTACTGTACTCCAACAGTAATTCCACAATCAGAGATATCTTTTAAAGTATAAACATTTCTCATTCCTCCAGTTAATATCCTAAACCTGCACACCCACAGCAGCACTTTTACAGTAAGCAACGAAACAAATTATTTATGTATCGTGGGATTTACAAGATACCATTAAAAGCAAACTTTGTGCTCTCAACAACTTTTTCTGTTGTGAACCAGACACAAAAAAAAAGTCAGGAAACATGAGGAAACCCAAAGACGGTACAATTCTAACACTTGGTTTTAATTAAAAACTTTTTCTAGACCTTATGCCACATGTTACTTGTGTATATTATCAGGATACAGGACTGAATAGGAATTTCACGAGGGTTTGTTAACCCAATATTCAAGGCAGCCCAGTAAGAGAGGGAGATCAAACTGACACTAAATAGGGGAGGCCATGAAGTGCAGGTGAGATTCTTATAGTGAAATTGGAGTGATGCCACTTCAGGGCATGAGATTCCAGAAAGTAATTGAAGGCGTGGTAAGGATAATTAATCCTTTAATTATTTTTTTAACGTATTCTTCTGTATGTATAAAACAACAGGAACAGCTGATTACTAGATCCAAAAAGCCATTAAACAACTAAAAATTAAATCTTTCCCAAATAAAAAAAAGTTAACTCCTCCCCAAATTAAGCTCCTGTGTGTATCTTGCATTTTTTTTTTTCTTTGCATTTCACAAGAGTCAGTGAAGTTCTGTTAGTATCGTAAGCTGAATTTCCTGATTCAAAGAAGGTAATTAAAAAAAGAAAAAATCTGTGATTCAGTTCAGACTGGTGAATATCATGGCATTGTAACTCGTTCTATAAATATTCAGTATACGATGCAGGACTGCAGCCAAATAAAGCGCGCTCTGATGGATTTGTAAGTAGATAGGGAGGTGGATCAGCTGAAAAAAGTTGTTATCTGAAAAAGGATTGACTTCCAAGGCTGCCTGTGAAACAGCTTTAGCCATGAAATATGTGCTAGAACAAGAAAGGAAAACCGCCAGATGACAAAATGGGATGGATAAAGTGCATGACACAAAAACCCAAAAAGCTTTCCTTAAAACTCCATTGTCATAACATATTCCTCCGCTGGGTCTGGGGAACAAAATGCTTCCCAGGAAGTGCAGGGTGAGAGCAGGAGGTCGGCGGGACTTATGGATGGGGAAGGGAAGGCAGCTGCTGGGGATGGGGAAGGGGGGTTCAGCCGGGGCTGGGAGCCGGGCAGGAGAGCACACGGACCCTGGGACGGGCTGGGGATCACTGAGGGGTTCCTACAGACGTGCTGCTTTAAGGAGAAAATGATGTCACTCTTTTTACATTGCAAAAATGTGGTTGAGCATAGCCTCGTGATGGGGAGTGCAGATAGAGCGCCAGGGCCAGGAGAGCTATGCTCGAGGTTAACTGAATGCCTAACATGTGTGTCCAAGTGGGAGGAAGCTGTGGTGAGACAAGAAATGAGAGAAATAATTCACTTAGTGTCTGCCACGATGACGGTGAATTTCTTTAAACATGATTTCTGTGCATTGTGTAGGTTTGGGGGCTTTCGTGTCTGTCTTTATTGCCACTACAAAGTACATCTCTTTGCTAGGCCTAAATTATGATTGCTTCGGTTTTGGGCCTATTAATCAAGAGGAGGCATTTGCAAGCCTTTCCCAGCCACGGATCCGCTGAGGGTTCTGAAAGCTGCAGAATGCAGTTTGTTATCTGCCGCGGTGAGGCCGTGCCAAATTCCATGATGCAGCGAAAGCCCAGCCGGCCGCCGCAGCCGGCACTTTCCCGCTGACCCCAGCTCACCGCACTGTGCCAACAGAAGCTATTACAAGTCAACATGGTTCCTGGAGCAGGGTTATGTTGAGGAGCATGGGGACGTTTTCTGTGGTTCTGCAGGGTTCAAAGCCTGTTGTGCTTTTTTCTGCCACACCAAGCAGCCGAGGCTGTCATGTCCTCGGTTCACCTCATAAATAACAGGCAGAGAGGATGGCTGGATAAGGCTGCAGTTCAAAAGGACTGAGATCTGACGGCAGAACTTGCCTTCCCTTGAGATGCTGGCAATGGTTGGGATGTTCCGATTTACCGCCTACCAGTCGCTGGGTGAGTGGGCACCCAGGCTGGTAGACAAAGTCCTGCATCCACCGGAAGGATGGGGTGGGATGAAGGTGATGGGGCAAAGGATGAAGAAATTATTCGTTGGGCAAAGCTTCTGAGATAAGACACAGGGCAGGAAGAGCGTGGCTGGGCTTGGAGACTTGCCGCACACCTTGCCTGGGTTGGTGGTAGTGGTCAGGGAAGGGGATTGAAAGCTCTGGGCTCCAGGGATCCACCAGCAATGGGGAGGTTGTGGCGGGCAGGGGGGTGGTTGTGTTTCCCCCCTATCCCTGGAGGTAAACGTGATAGACTGGAGGAATAAAGCGGGGATTTATTGGGAAGGAGCAGATTTAAGTGGTGGTCAGGGGAGCACTAACCTTCTGCTCCTCCTCCTCCGAGTGGGTCCAACTGCGGGGTACCCTACCTCGAGGTCCACCATGGAGGTGACAGGGCCATGGCATCCCATCCCAGGGCATTCCTGCCTCCCCCAGGATCTGCCAGAATAATCAACCTCATGCTTTTACCTCCACCGAAATCCAGACCTGCCTCTAATCACATTGGGTGACTGCTGACACGTGTAGAGTTCGATATTTCTATAATATTATATGTCCGTGATAATACTTCATTACCGTCATGTCCTTGGCTATAATTCTTTCAACACAGCCACTTTTGTACAGTCCAAGTTTTGCTCTGATGGTCACGTTACAATTCAGAAGATCTAGAATTAATCAGCATTTGATATACCTCTGAGAAAGAGCGAGCAATGTCTTTATTTCTCTCGCGGTTTCTTCTAGAGGAAATTGTGTGTATGTTTGGGGAAAAGGGGAGAAGACTTTAAAGTTGTTTTTTTTCCCTGTCCAACTTTGCTTGTAATTTGAAACCATCATCGATGTGTTGTCATATAGTATTATACTCCTCCATTTTGCAGACTTTCAGTTATTTCCCTGATCACTTGCCGAGGCAGGGAGGAGAACATTAAACTAAGACTTAAAAATTACTATGCTGATCGGCAGTTCATGTGAATCTGCGGGATTTTGTTCTCTGTCTATAGAAAAATGTGTCTTAGATTGTGCTTTTAGTTTCATTTCTACAAAGTAAGCTGACTTGTGATTTGAACAGCAGGAACTTGCTCTTGGATTTTGTGGCAGCCTACCACATCTTTCACAAAAGGTAAAGGCTCTGCCTGTGTGCCATCTGCAGTTTGCAAATTCACAAATGCTCTAGAGGAAATAATATAATATTTTATGATCTGCCATAATTAAAGTTCAGAGCTGGTTTGAAACTGCATTTTTAGACCTGTAAAATCTTTGAGAATATTTCCAATGCTTTCTTGAAGTAAAATTTTCCTTTGGAGCAATCAAAACAATTCATTTAGATACACCTGAAATGTATTGTGTTGATGTTGACCAGTTTTTGATAATCATATAAAGTAAATTTAAAGTGTCTTTAGAAATAGAACATTCTGACACTTGAAACTATTTCCACTATTTTTGAGACCAAGATAGTAATTGTGTTTGCAAAGTTGCCCAGTGTTTTCTAGAAATTAGTTCTGAATATCCTGGTGACAAACTGTTAATGGTGCCTTTAGTTTGAATCCTAAAAATAGCAAATTACACTGATATACAAATATTTCTGTTCTGCAAAGGAGGTAGGGAACGAATGCTTTTTCAGAAAATCCCATGCCCAGACAAAAATGCAGTTTCTGTAGTTGAATCTAACTTTTAGAAAATTGTCAGGAAGAAGTGCCTGACATATCTCCAGTGTCCAGCACTTTCAAAAGATGAACATTTTGAGTTTGCCAAAGCATGCATCAGATGCATCTCCCTGCCCGTAGGAACCCCAATGGATTCTGGGCAATACGAATGTGCCCCTTTTCCTGTTGATCTTAATGGGAGATGTAGGTGAACAAATCTCTTCAGGAGCAACTGGGATTGTGGTGACTTAATCCTTAATGAGAATTGTAAGAATGTTTTTCTTATGCAATCTTATCATTAGACTGTCATCAGTAGTCAAGACACCACTGTAATCCTCTTAGAGGTAGTCAGGATTATGGCCTTTCTTGGTTCATTTAGATTTGCTTTACGACTGATGTTTGGCCTCAAGGCAGGGTTCGTTCAGTGTCTCCAGATGGTACAGTGTCTGCAAACCTGCAGAACATACAAGTTCAAGTACCTCCTTGTGCGCCGAGTTCAGCTTAAATCTTCGTCATGCAAACAGTATGCACATATATGATAGTGCACGTGCTTCTGTTTTACAGCAGAATGGGTCACCCTGATCACAGATTTGCACCCGAATTCCCACTATGGTCGATATGGAGGGTATTTATCTCAGACCTAAAATAGGTCCAAGGATACATGCCCAAACATTATCCATTATCACAATATCTCTACAAGGAGATCCCTGTGAACACCTACATTCAGATGAGGTGGATGCCTCCTCTCTCTACAGCGCTACTACAGTTTGCACTGTCAAAAACTACCTGCAGGTTTGAGATAAAGCTGCAAGTCTCTTATTTCTCATATTAATCTTATCTATCTTATCATCTTTTTATTTTAATTTCTTGCTGGTTTTTGTGGCATGGGAGAGGGTTGTAAAGACAGGCACTTACCCTGTGAACCATAGAATCATAGAATAGTTTGGGTCATCTAATCCAACCCCTCTGTGATGAGCAGAGACATCTTCAGATGTTGCTCAAAGCCCTGTGCAACCTGGCCTGGAATGGTGCAGGGATGGGACATCTACCACCTCTCTGCGCAACCTGGGCAGTGTCTCAACACCCTCATTTTAGAAAGATTTCTTCCTTATATGTCATCTAAATCTCCCCTCTTTCAGTTTAAAGCCATTACCCCTTGTCCTACTGCAACAGGCCCAATTAAAAAGTTTGTCCACAGGTTTCCTGGAGTCCCTTGAGGGACTGGAAGGGGCTCCAAGGTCTCCCTGGAGCCTTCTCTTCTCCAGGCTGAACACCCCCAACTCCCTCAGCCTGTCCTCCCAGCAGAGGGGCTCCAGCCCTCCCAGCATCTCTGGGGTGTCCTCTGGCCCCGCTCCAACAACTCCGTGTCCTTCTGCTGTTGGTGGCCCCAGAGCTGGATGCGACACCACAGGGGGGTCTCCCCAGAGCGGAGCAGAGGTCCTGCTGACCACGCTGCTGGTCCAGCTTTTCACACACTAGTACCCCCAAGTCCTTCTTGGCAGGGCGGCTCTCCATCCCCCAGCCTATATTGATATCAGGAATTGCCCCAACCCAGGTGCAGGACTTTGCACTTGGTCTTGTTGAGCCTCATGAGGTTCATATGGGCCCACTTCTTGAGCTTGGCCAGGTCCCTCTGGATGGCATCCCATCCCTCAAGTGTGTCAACTGCACCACTCAGCTTGGTGTCATCCGCAAACTTGCTGACGATGCACTTGATCCCACTGTCTGTTGTCATTGAAGAAGATATTAAATAGTGCTGGGCCCAGTATGGACCCCCGAGGGACACCACTTGTCATCGATCTCCATCTGGATGTGGAGCTGTTGGCCACTACCCCCTGGATACGACCATCCAACCAATTCCTCATCCACTGAACAGTCCACCCATCAAATCCATACCTCTCTAATTTAGAGAGAGGGATGATGTGGGGGACCATGTCAAAGGCCTTACAGAAGTCCGGATAGATGACATCAGATACACATTTTGGAAGCGGAAGACACAAGGACTGGAAGCGCAACCTGAGAACAGCGTCTGTTCTTCCTCTTGCTGGCCTAGTTAGTGTTTAACCAAAGGGGAAAAGAACTGACATAAGAACCAGGCAGGAACCAGACCCAGCTGCTGTCTGGCTGTCCCATGAATACCCAAACCACTGAGCTTTTTGGGAAAGTCTCCCTTCCATTTTGATTTTTCCCAGCTCATCCAACTTGGGCCTGAATTTTTTTACCCAGCAGATGTTAAATCAAACCCAACCTTTTGCTTGCAAGAAGTTTTGTTTTGATGTTTTGGCATAGTCAAAAAAAAAAAAAAAAAGAAAAAGAAAATGTTCCCAATCAGCTTAGATAAAAAAATGATCAAGCGGTATTGGGAGAATATATTTGACAGATAGTAACCTGGGTGATTACAATGTCAGCTGCTGGTGTTTCACTTACTCAATTAAATATTCACGATCTCTTTTTCACTTAGGTGTTCAAACTATAGATGGATCTTTTCTTTCTCAATGAACCTCTCATCCTTTTACTGACATTTATTCTTCTTTTTATTCAATTAACCCAGAAAGAAAGCTTCTGGCAAGGCAAGTCAGCTGTTGTCTGCGGAAAAGAGACATACAAATCTTGTCACATAGCTTTTATTTTTATGGTCAGGAACCCTCAGGCCTAGTATTAAGGCAACTTCGGCTTGTGTGGAACTTTACTGTCTCCTGCACACTCTGAAATAAGATTACATGATGGAGAAGATCAATTTACTGGGGACATTTAAGCTCAGAATATTAAGCTTTTTGTGCAATCACATCTCCTCTCGAGCTGTGTGGCAGAAAATCTAGCCACAAGGTCCTTGACAAATTAGATATTACCACATCTAACTGTGTATATTTAAGCTTATCAAACTGAATCGTTGCATTGTAACTGTGCTCTTACGCAGACAAGGACTCCATTTAATAAATGCAGTGCCATTTAATAGTAATTAATCACCCAACTAAAATGTCACATTAAGGTCAAAGAGACCAGAAGACAAAAAGAAGAGAACATTAAATTCAGCTGACAAACATAGGAAAGGAGAATATAGAGCCAAAGAAAGTTCTGGGACATTGGCACTGGTAAAACATTTAATCCAAACTTCTTAACTTTCCGTTGAGTTCAGAAGTAATCACATTCACTTGGTTCAAAGCGAGGTCATTTTTGTAACTTTTAAATGAAATTTCCTCTTTGCGTGTGCAGTGACAGCCCATTGCAATCTTGGAATTGTTGGTGCATTTTACAGATGTTGTGCTCTCAGTATTTGCTGTTTCCTTCCTCCCTGCTTCTCCTTTTTTTTCTTTGCTGTTATGATATTCATTTGGGTGGAATTTTCCTCAATGTATCCTGAAATAGAAACAGTTTGGAAATGTAGCTTTTCTGAGGTGGAATGAAATAAGTATGTACAAAGGAGGAGAGAATAAAACGTTGTCTTTGGTCATGTGCTTTACTAATTTGAGAAGTAATTTTTGGAATAAACTCTTCTTAATATTTTCAAATTGTGGCAGAATTTGAAAGCAAGCTGCAGAAGTTTTTGATGCAACTGTTGTTGGTCCTAAAACTAAAGACCAGAACCTAAGCATCTTAGAAAGTTTCATGTCTGTGGAGTATATAATACAGAATTTGATTTCATGTTACAGCTGTATGATGCTTTAGCATTCAATAGCAAAAAAAGAAATTGTTGAGTTGAACAAAAAGATTGTTTGTGAACAATATTCTTATAAACAGAAACTCTCTACAGGGGGCTCTGTTCCAGAGGAAGTGCATTTACCACCTGCAGAAGTAAAAATTTATGGGGTTCCTTGTACTAAAGGTATGGAAGCTTGCAGAAAAGGTAGATATCCATTGTTAATTCCACTTCTTCAAGCCGGTGTTTATCAACTTCGGTTTAAGCGTACAAATAGGTTTGCATATGTTTGCGTTCTCTCTCACATAGTGTCCCTTTTTATTTTTTCCTTTCTTTCATAAAATGTAGAAGGAAGCACGTGTTATCCACTTTTGAAAGATATATTTTGAAATGCCATGGGCTAAACAGACTACTTTCTGCGCATGAAGAAATGAGCTAGTAAAATACAGTCAAGCCTGAAAAAGTATTATTGCCAGCATATGTTACAGAATTCAGACAAACTGCTTCTAAATAGACTCATTCTTTAAAGCATCTATCATTTCTCCTTCCTGTTCCAGAGTTCTCAGTTTCATGTCCAAGAATTTTTGTATTAGTATTGTGAAAAAGAGTAATTCTTCAAAAATTACTCTCCATTTGGCAAGGTCTATCTTTATAACTTCTGCGTCAGTCCAAAGAATTTTGGCCTTTCCAAAGGTTAAATATTATCTTTCAAAATTGTGTAACTCTGGCTTTGTCAGGAAATGTGTCCATTTTCTAAAATATCCTTTTCTTTCATTGTCTTTTACGTGAAAAAGTTACAATGGGATAAGTTATTATAAATTGTTTGCATACGAAAGCCCAAACTCACGATATCAAATTATTTGTCATTCATTTCTCACTCTTAGCTGCATGATAAATTTTGCCTTAGCTCTGGTCATGGTTGTGGCACATCCAGGGAGACGTTTTCATGTGTGAAGTTGAACTGCAGTTTATGCCGCCAGTTCCCATGCATAGATGTGTGGTTCATAGATGTGTGGTTCAGTTTTTAATGAAGGTTTTGATGATGCAGAACTTGAGAGTCCTGATGTTAACATCTGAATGACCTTTACAGGCTTCGTAGATGAAGAGACACCATTCTCTTTGAGTTATCTACATTTGTGCTGGTTCCTGGAAGAGCATATTTCTCCTTCATGCAGTTCATTCAGCTTCTGTGGCAATCCTATAGACAAAGGTCTTAACAGTGCTCCAAGAAAAGCTCTCCTTTGCATGTTTGGCAGTGTAGATTCAAAGATTATTGTGTTTATTTCACAGTCCAGCGGTTTCCAAACTGTCGTCTGCTTTCCAACCTAGTGGGCCATCTTCAGTGGTGCATGGCTGGCCTGTGCTTGGCAGTAGATGTGGTCCTCAGGAGGGGCTCCCTTAGGGACCACCTCCTCTGGCCATGGGGCAGCACCACAGATGCTTCCAAATTTCATGACCCTGGAACACTACAGGGTCCTACGTTGGACTTTGCACATGGATGAATGAGCTGCATGGGGAAAAAAACATAGGGACCTGTTCTCATGAAACACGTGAATAAGTGAGAGGAATTAGTCACTTGGGCAACCTGTATGCTCGGGGTTCATAACATTGGGAGGTTGCTTCTGAAATGGAATTCCATTTTTTGTGCTTTGTTTATTAAAAACAACCAAAAAAAACCCCCATCTGAGAGTCAATTCTGTCATGTGGAATGGTGTAAGGCACCAACAGGTATCACAGGCAGTTGTTCTCAAAACCTAATTTGCACTTTGAGCCAACAAACATTTAGCTACATAGCACTTGGTAGCGGTAGTAGCAGGCGATTTGCCTTTTCTAGGCTATTTTCAGCAGCTAGAGGACAGTTAGTCACTTGTTGTAAGTGCATTTCACAGCTTACAACAGAGGCAGCTTGGAAAATTTAAATTAAAGTAGAACATTCGCCGGCATTTACAACTTTTCTGCTCCTCAGCATACCTGTAATGACTCTCTCTTTCCCTCTATCGCTTCTTGCATTCATCCTTCCATACGCCCTGGCTCCAGCCCGTCTCTTTTTCTCTGACTTCACCTGTAGTTTCTGCCTTTGGTTTCCTTCCCTCTCTCATCTTTCCATTCCTATAAACTTGCTGCATCTCCCAATATGTGTTTTGCTTCTCCTGGCTCTGCAGACTGGTCCTGTTCCTCCATCCCTGCTCTGCCCAGTGCTCACCCGGGGTGGGAGGGCTCTGCTCTCCCCTCTGTCCTTTCCAGGGACCACTCTCTCGCTATCTGTTCCCTCAAGGAAAAGTTTGTTCAGCTCCTTGTAGCTCTGAACTGAAACACGCTCTTCTGACAGACTTCTTGGGGAGTGAGTAATGCTTGTCTGTGCACTCTGAGCATGTACAACACAAGCTTTTGCGGAGACTTTTGGTTAAATACGGGTGCAAGTACGTTGCTGGTGGGTGGGTGACCTTGCCAAAGTACACCATTGAACAAACAAGTACACAAAAAGAGAGAGCTGGAAGGGAACACCTGCCATAGGGAAAATTCTAGCTCAGGGGTAAAGTTTAGCGATGCCATAAGGAAAAGTTGTGATGGGAACTGCACTGGTTCTAGCAATTCCATCTGCGGCATGTTTGTCTACTGGAAAGACAAAGATGAGCTCTGCGCATGTGTGGTTTATTACGAATGGCTTCCTAAGCCATGCAAGTCTGAACATGTGGCAGGGAACAGATGCTTCTTTCTTTATATCCCCCATATTTGAAGCACTTTTAGAAAATGTTTCTTTGCGAAGAAGACCTGTTAAGCAAAAATCTCATTATGAAGTACATCTTTTGCCAGAAGGTTTGGCTCAGGTATATAACACCATGTTCTCTGTATGCTTTGCAGTTTCTTGTACAACAGTGTGGTATGACACGGTGTCTTCACTTTCTGCCTATGATTTGCCTGTGCTCTGCCCATCTTTTCCATGGAGCTCTTGCCAGAAGTTGGGGCTTTCTAGCCCTAAAGGAATTCAGAGTAGTTTGTTGTCTAAATAACATGTTGTAGCTTGACTTCTCCTTTCCTATAACTAAATGTGACTATGACAGGAAAAAATGAACAATTTTAAAATTAATTTAAGTTTAGTTTTAAAATAAAAAAGAAGTCTTGAGCTAGTATCTGTCAGACCTGCCTGCATTTGACGCTCTTTTTGGCAGTGACGTAGACCCACTGCTACAGTTGCCTCACTTCAAATTCCCAAGAAGTTATTTGCCACAGTAGATCTCAGTGCAGAAACAAACCACTGATCCAAATGCTAATTTCATCTTCACTAAGTGTTTGCATGAGGGCAATTATGTCAGTGCCTTCCCTGTCTGAACTCCCACCCTCCCCACAAGCAAGGCCCAATTTAATTGCGTTTTCCAAGATAAGATTAATGCTAAAATCTAACTGTGATGTCATGAATCGGGAAAAATATTTTAAAAATCCCTATGTGTCTAGCAATGTGTTTGTAATGCAGGGAAAGCAGTCTGCTGGCTTGTCACAGGGGATGGATATGTCCTCAATGCAGGACTTTCCAGAGCCTTGGGTGACACTGGAGCCTTGAAAGACACAAGCCACCACATCTGCGGTGGAGGTCATGGGGAATCTGAGCAATACTGTGTGTATACATGTATATATGTGTATTTAGAATCATAGATTCATAGAATTGCCTAGGTCGGAAGGGACCTTTCAGATCATCGAGTCCAACCATCAACCCAACACTGCCCAAACCCCCACTGCCCCATGTCCCTCAGCACCACGTCTGCCCGGCTTTTAAATACCTCCAGGGACGGGACGGCGACTCCACCACTGCCCTGGGCAGCCCTTCCAAGGCTTGACAACCCTTTCAGTGTAAAACTTGTTCCTAATATCCAATCTAAACCTATATATACATATAAAAAAATGCTGTACAGCCCGGTCGCGGTACAAGGGAAGCAGGCGGGTGCACTTGCACCCCCAGCAAAGTCCTTTTCTTTCCACGGTGGCCACCCACCCCCCGAGCCCTGCTGTCCGGGGCTCTTGGTTCCGGGGCCTCCTCACCCTCAGGGGTGCACCAATCCCCCGCCGGCCCTGGGATGCGTTGGCCGTCTTTTTCTTTGTTTTCTTTCCCGGCGAGGCTGCCGGTCTCGGGGCAGGCGCTTTAGTGAGATGGATGGCATGACGGTGAGCGGCGGGTGGAGGAAGTCCTTCCCCGGGTTGTTTACACCAAGGCGTTTTAAAGCAGCCATTTAGCTGCCACCCCCGTCCCACCCCGCTGACCAGCTGTAAGTGTAAAGGCCGCCAGCGGGCCCGCAGGTCGCTGATAAACTCACCCCCCATTTGGCAGGCAAGGAAGCGGGATGATAAGGATGTTGATTTATGTTTTATCTGTCACTACATTTTCAGTAAAGCGGGGCAGCCAGCCTGAACGGAGCGAGGGCTGTTATCACCTCTCCTTAGCCCTGTTAAGTGCAGCAGGCTCTTTGGTGTCTCTCGCTGTTAATTAGAGGGTAAACAGGACGCCCAGCACCGGTCGGCCCCGCGTTTTGCACAAAACCCGCAGATTTGGGGCAGGGCTGTGGGTCTGGGGGGACACACATGCGTGAAAGAGGGTTCCTAGAAGTCCTCGGTGTTTCCTAGACTTGTTTCTATCATTTAAAATGCGTTGCATACCTTGAAGCGAAGGTAACGGCGGGTTTAATTAGAGATAACTCCACCGAAGTGGCCGCAGTTAGCGTTCGTGTCAGCAGCGAATGTGCCCCGTAACGCAGCGCACCTCGGGTATGAGTGTTCAACGCAGGAAAAACCTGACAACGCTCATTACCGGGAAAATAAATGTTGTGAATTATATGTATGATTATGTACCATTTTCCCCTCATTTTGGAGGTGAGCGTTATTTTTCTGAAGGCATTGTGAGATTTTACACATTATATTTAATGGCAAACACATTTTTAGTTGTGAGAAGCACCGCGTGCCTTTTGGGGCCAGTAGAAGTGCCCGCAGAGAAGAGGGTGGAAAGAGCTGGGAGAGAAATGTGAGCATTAAAATACTGAAGTATTCTAGCAAAACCAGAACATGGAAAATCTGGAAAAAAACCCCCACCAAATCTGACGCAATTCTTGTTACATCCTATGCAAAACGTTAAAAATACAACTCTTTCTTTTCCCTCGTCCCCTCCTGATTTCTTTTTCCTTTATTTCTCTCCCTCTCCCCAAATATTTCATCTTACCTTTCAAGTCTGTCATTATATTTCTTTCTAAACAAAACTAGAAAGAGAAAAAGAAGCTAGTTCCTGCTTGAGGTCAGTGGGAACTTTGCCATTGACTTTAAATAGGTCCAGAAGCAGGCCCAACAGAGCATTTTATAGCTTCCTTTATTTATCTTAGGTTTTATTTTGAGCAATGTGTCTTTTGTATGACTGCATTATTTCCACAGTGAATACCGTAATAATGGCCTCATATACACTATTATATACACACGTACTGAACCAAGCATTATTGATAGTTGTACTCTTTTAAACAAGAGTAAAAGACAATTATAAAAGCACAGTGCAGGGATGCTGATGTGGGGCTGGTTCAGTACAGGATGAGGGTTCTCTGCAAGTCTGTGCTTGGCGTCATTCCATACCGATTTTCAAGTATAAACAGGAATTCTGCTGATTACGGAGAGACAGGTGATTAAAAGAAAGACAGTAATTAACGCTTTAGTTAAGAAAGCCCAGGCTGCAGTTCCTTTGGTGTTGTTAATGATGCTTGTAGCCAATCTGTTCTTCCTGATGAGAAAAGGGAGGAAAAGCAACCATTCTCCAGACTGGGCTACCGTAGGAACCATGCTGCAATTTTTGAGCTTAGCATCGTGAGGCTGGTAGGCCAAGGATAACAATGCGGGGTTTGGCAGAAACATGGCCGATATCAGCCGAGGAGTGTGCTGGCCATTTGTCACACATGATTCAGAGCCACAAATGATGGTAGGGACTATTTCTGTTTCTTGTTGACAGCAGTTACGGATCTTGAGTTCTTCTGAAAAGCTTGTCCAAGGAATCCCCGAAGAGCCATCTCATGCATAGAGATAATTTATCACAATTACAAGTGCAGTGTATTACAATCCTGAGTAGAATTACCAACGGTGCAAATAAATGAGAGAGATGAAGGCGGGTTTGCTGCAAAAGTGGCTGCAGCCATGAATCAGACGAACCGGCCTCTCTCTGCCTTGTCAAGAAATAAGGTAGACCCCCAGCTGGATAAAAGCTGCGGCTCACACGGATCTGGCAGTGAGGATGGATCAAAGACATGTTTTTCTCTCCCTGTCCTACTGCGGGATCCTCTGGATCAGCTGGATACTCAGGACACGCTGGCCTGAGAGAGCTGCACCTCTTCTTTCACCCCGGCCAAAACAGCCAGCTGAACTTCTCGCTGTGCGGGTACACTGCAGGAACAAGACAAAGTCACTGTTGTGCCCTTTCCCTTCAGCTAGCCGGAGTTAAAAATCAATTTTCCTTCCAGTTAGTATGGTTACGTTACTTGCAGGGCAGCTTTCATACTGCTGGGTTTGTCTCCCACAATAAATTAGAGCAGCTGCCTGGAGAACATACAGCCCGTTGGCTTCTGGTTGTCACGGAAAGAAAGCTACTGATAGGCAAAACAGAAGCATTTATGGAAACCCATCAGTGAGGAGAGGCCACGGAGCCCGGGGCTTGCAGCAGCTGTACCCTTCCCTCTGAACACACACGGAGGGACTGGTGACGCTGCTTCCCACCCCAAACGTGTTTCCCGGGATGAGAAAAAATTGTGTAGTTAGCACAAAAACATACTATTGGCAATGAAATGTCACTCTAGCAACCGCAAGGGAAGGAAAAGCAGCTTGCTGGGAGAGTAGCTCTGCCTGCAGCGTAGCAGCCTAGTGCATTTGTTAGACTGTAGCCGAGTAAGACATTTAGAAATATAATCTAATTATTTTTAATTGATAAATTTCTCACAAGCCGTCATGGCTGCTCTCCAGTGTATTTGTTTTCTCAGATGTTTGCTGGAAGCTTTCTGCAAACACATCTTCGGTGTTGATAAATAAATTTACCTGAATGCATCCTTTTCTAGTGGTTTTATTATTTATTTGTGTCAGAACAAATGCGTCTCCTAGAATTTGGATCTTAAAATAAATATATAGTCTGGAAATGTCATATATTCTTGCACGGGCTTTAGTTGCTGTTTTTCCAGGCTTTCATAGAATCACAGAATGGTCTGAGTTGGGAGGGACCTTAAAGCTCTCCTAGTTCCAACCCCCTGCCCTGGGCAGGGGCAATTCCCACTAGATCTTTCCTACCAGTAAACTGAATGTTCATGGAAAAAGGGGTGAGAAAGGGTGTCAATAACACTGAAATAAATCCAGTGTTTTATTCAAGTGATTATGCGGGAACATTTTTTGGCCACTTTCCCAATTTCTATTAAGAAAGAGAGAAATTGGTCCTCCCATCCATTTATGAGTTAAGCCATTTTAAAAATTGCTTTATTCCATTACACGGTCCCACACCCACTTGTTTGCCAAGAGTTTGCCACCGTGCCCAGAACAGCTGCTGGTGCTCGGCGTTTGCAGTTTCCCCTTGCTCCCTGATACTCCATAAAACCCTTTATATTCACTGTAAAAGCATTTTCCCTCTCCTGGCTTAGTGACTGTGCGCCACAAATATTCTCTTTACCGCGAAGAATGACATGAAAATGTTTCCAAAGCTTTATTTAGTGCCAGTACCTAATAACTCTCGGTGTGTTCTGAAGTGAATGTGTGTACGTATGTGCTTGCGTAGGAACCCAGCATTTCGCCCAACTTGCTGGGCAGCAGAAAGGTGGTGATGGGCTTTTCCTGGGACTCCTCTGAGCTCGCATGCAGTCCGTGTCTGCTGCCTGGCTTTACAACTCTTTGAAGCTTATTTATGGCCTGTGGAAGAACTGACATGTGGACTAGGCTAACTATTTTTGAAGTTTTTTTTTCCGAGCCTTGTCCATATCTATTCATGATCATGTGTTTATGCCGCATCAAAGTGAACTTGTTTCTCCAACCTCAGATCAGGTATTTGGGCTCATTTTCTCCTGTACCGCGTTACTGCTGCCCGTCATAAACAGTTTATGCACTTCTCCCCGCACTGTTGTAACCTGATGTGTGCTTTTATTATGGTGACACCTTTGAAAACATTGGCTCTAATACTTGGAGGGCGAATATTTGCCTATCAAGGAACTCTGCTGCGTAAGAGGGAATTGTACAGCGCATTTCAGTTAATTTAGTTGATTTCTACTACCACGAGAGTCTGAGACTTGTTTGCTGTTCAGCCGGCAGCTGACTGCTCTTTTTAGAGGACGCGGAGGATGGCCCAGCAACACTTGGTGGCTTTCATCCCTTCCTTTGCTACTTTCATTTGGTATCTCACGCACAGAATGCATTTCCCGTGCCAAATCCTCCTTATCGCACTCACGAAACCAGGCTGTGATGTGCTGCCAGCGGCAGTGACGTGCAAAGGGGTAAACTCTGGGGAAGGAGAGTGCTGGGATCCAGCAGCAGGATTTGCTCCCCGGCTGCTTTCGAGGTAGGGTGGGAATCAGGCAGAGGACTGCGGTACCTTCTCAACTTCAGGGACTGAGAAGCTGATGTCTAACCTGTTTTGGGTGTTTTTTTAAGCACATACTTTGGCTTAGAATATTTATTCTTTCTCTTGTGACCTTGAAACCCATGACTACGGTCAACACAGTAGCCGCATTTCTTTTATGTTTAGATCTTGTTCCCACAGTTTGTGCGTGTAACAGATTCTTTGGTTAGGTGCTTTTTATTCATATGTAAGTGAAGAGTAATAGGTATATGGATTACTTGTTTTCATACTTTCTAATATTCTTGCAAATCAAAGACATTGGGATTTTTTTTATTATTATTATGATTTTTGTCTGTTTATCGACCTCTGCTAACCAAGGACATAACTCAGGAGCCTTCAGTTGAATTTCTGGATTTGGTTCCTTTTCCTGCTCTCATCAAGTGCAGGAACCAACACGACAAGGAGATAGACTGGGAAATGTTTATTTCCCAGATACACCTCTGTTTTCTCCTTCATGACAAGTGTCTCACACTCTGAAAATTAGAGCCCTTCGCCTTGCACAGCAAATAGCTGCCAGTCCCCAGAGGAGCCAAAACCAGAGCGTGCCAGCACTGCCAGACCTTCTACTGGTGACACCGCCAGCCGTCCTGCTCTCCTAACTGGGTCTCGAAACCCAGAGCTCAATAAACTGTCTGGACTGACAGACAGCTTTGGGCTAAGAAAGTTTATGGCATGCCAGTGCATGATATCTTCATTTTTTTCTGGGATCTCTGGAGCAGAACTGTCCTGAAAATTGAGACTTTTGTGGCATTGAGACTTTAGGGACTTTAGAACAAAATACTTTGAAATGACCTGGTCTAGTGGGAGGTGTCCCTGCCCAGGTTGGAACTAGATGATCTTTAAGGTCCCTTCCAACCCAAACCATTCTATGATTCTATGACTGTGAAAATTGCCTCTACATCTCTTTGTCTGGACATAAATACCTTCGGTTAAAAAAAGGACTTTATTTCGGTCTCTCTTGACCGTGGAGAGGTGGTTTTTCTTTGAAGCGTTAAGGGCATTGCGCCTGCTCCTCTTCCTCCTTTCACGGTGTGCGAATAGATGGCGTGAGATACTTCCACCCCATGTTCTTCCACAATCTTCCCGTTACAAGCAGGTACCCCTCTAATTCAATTAAGACACTGCAGATTGGCTTCTGTGCATGGGGGAACAGGGTTTGCCTTTCTCCAAGTTTCCCTTTGTCTTCGGGAAAGTCGCCAGAGCTACCTCCCACACCCAAAATTTAGAGGGGCCTCTGCTCGTCCAAAGCAGTTCAGAATATCTGGTACTATAAAATGCGTGGGGGGAGATGGTTTTATCTCTTAAGCCTCCCCATCCCTAGCTTCAGGAATAACTAACTTTTCCTTTAAACCTGTGGACTGCATATGGTTTAGATTAGTTTCATTTGTGTTTTGGTAGGTTTTATGAGTTTTTTTAAATAATTTTCCTGTTTTCTGAGTAAATTATATGAAACATCTGCCCTAAATTTAATCTATCAAGCTCATAAAGGGAAAAGGCAGACGTTTTATGAGTGATATTATAAAATTTAGATAATTATCTTGTTTGTTTTAGCAGTTTCTATTTTGGTCTCTGTACAGTATTCTTCCATTAAAAGACAATTTTTATGTGGTGTACTGGTCGAGGGGAACAGCCAGTGATCACATAAAACATACATATAATAATGGTCATGTTAATCAGTAATACTCAATGTATTTTTAACTGAACTATATTTACTGTGTAAGCCTAAACCTGATTTCAAGCCTGTTACGTGCTTCTCACATTAAAAAGGAAACAAAAGCCTCTGCATAGACAGCATATAATTCCACTAACTTTCATTAGCCGTGCTGTTTAGGCAAGTGCGAGTGGGACATATAAGAGTATGCCTAGAGCAATGGATATAAGACATATTCGTGGTAGCCCTTTCCACTGCCATCTGCATCAGCCTGCTGAAGTTCTGCCATCCTTCATCTGCTGTGCAATCTCTTTAATGGAAGGTGGAAAAATCTCTTTAATGAAAGGTGGAAAAATGTTCTGGGGAGATATGAAGGAAGTGGTTGAGGCACCATCCCTGGAGGTATTTAAAAGCCGGGTAGACATAGTGCTTGGAGATATGGTTTAGTGACGGTTTTTGTCAGAGTTAGGTTGATGGTTGGACTAGATGATCTGAAAGGTCCTTCCAACCGAGGCAATTCTAGGATTCTATGATCATCTTGTGCACCCCTGCTCTTATATTCTTTACTAGACATCTGCCACTGTCTGCTGTCAAAGACGATATACTGTGCTGGTTTAAACCTCTGGTATGCCCTGATGTGGTTATCCTGGCTCCTTATGTGGTTATTCTTCCCTTTTTCTTTGTCAAAAGCGGCTCCTTCCATTAACTTTGCAGGATAGAACCAAGCATTGGAGTTAAGATCCAAAACTGATGACAAAAGTCTTTTATTTAGGAGAAGATGCCGATGGTTTAGCTTCAAACAAAAAGCCGCTGGGGTTCTGTTGCCCATAGGCATCTGTGAGGATACTCACCAAACCAACCTTAATGGAGTTGTAAGTGATCTTCCTTCTCTTGCCGCAGCACCACAGTCTTTCAGAGCTCATATGGATTCGGAATAACGTCTTGACCGCCTTGGTCAGACCCCACTCTTCTGGGCAGGTTTCATATGGCACTTGTTCCATCCCTTCTTAGGCCTTCTTTGAGCTTTTCTAAGCGAGGTATCAATTGATATCTCTCTGCTAATTCAAATCTTTTTTCTTGATTCCCACAGTTCATTTTTCAAACAAACAAAAATAATAAAATTGGCTGGGACTCCTGCTCTGTTGTGCCATGGGCTCAGCTTGTGTGCAGGGACTCTGTGCTGGTCAGGAGGCCCAACATGCTTCTAGTTCAAGAAGCTTCTGCCCTGGCTTAATGGGAAAGACTGGTCAGTTCTGGCTTCCAAAATCTTCATGTGGTCTGTAAAAAAAGACATCAAAACGTAAATGAAAACCAAATGCCCGGTAGAAATATAGCTTTTTTTTTTTTTGCTATAGGATATATGAATGATATATGATACATAGCATATGCTATATGCTGTATGAAATATAGCAATTTTTTTGCTATATGCAATGTGAAATCAGTGCATCTTTCTGAGGGCTGTTTATGTTGCAGACGAGCCGAGAGAGGAAGATAAGAGAAGCACTCATGTTATTTCTCAGTGCAGAGAGTCTGCAGTCTTTTTTCCCCCAGTATACATCAATGGATAGAGAATTCATTCATTTGAAACTTGCTAAGTGGTGCCAGAAGGCAACAGAAAATAATAGCAGTGCTAAAGGCTTAGTTGTATGAATGATACGCAGTTTGTGTCCAGTTAGAACTTCAGGGTTTAAAAGATAGAATTTTTTTGGACTTTTGTGTTAATCCAAAGACTATGCCATCATGCCTCTGGGGTCAGGAACTAGTTAAAATTCTGCAAATTCTCTCTGATGGGTAGAATATGCTATAGCAGGTACTTGTAGTTCATATACTAGTAGTTAGGAATAACTGAATAATTCTCAGCAAATATCTGGATATTTTTTTCTTGCTTTCTGTTTGAGTATTCTTGATTTCCACAGATTCATCCATGGTACAGATTTACTTAAATATTTTTTTGTCATTTTTCTCACTACTTACTGTTTTAAATTCCAGGGTTTTTCAGTTAGCTTCTCTGCGCTATCTTTGCCATTTTTCCTGCTGCCCGGTTGGATAAACACAATAATTTTTAACCACCTTCCCCATCAGTAAGTTTGAATGAAAGAAGCACTACAGACCAAACAGAGAGGTCTGCGACCCCGTCTGGGTTTCAGGCTCTCACCACAAGCCGATTCATAATGAATTTAACCCGCACAAACCCCTAATGTCAGGGAGAGGCAGTCCTGCTCCTGTCCCCCGTGCCTTGGCCAGTGGCCGGAGGGTGATGCAGCCGTGCCGCCCCGTCCGACTTCTCCTGGGATGGAGGAGGGAAGGATTTTCCTTTTCACGATCCCCTTATCTTAAGCTGGTCGTGAGACTGAGCAACGGCAATGGGAAAATGTAGCTGCCTGCCTCAGGACAGGGTTACTTACGACTTTTCTCCGTTACAGTAATTTCTGACCCCTGAGAAATGGGTGGTGTCTCCAGTAGGTCACGCTGAAAAAGTCACGTTTGCCTGTTAGCCCGTGCTGGGAGTAAGAGCACTAACTGTGCGTATGAGAAATAGGAAGGGGCATTTTCACCTCAGAAGCTGGGGAAGGGAAGGGAGTTTAAGTAAAATGCTGGGGGGACTCTGGGGCTTCTGTGTTGTCGCGGTGTGAGAGGAGCCAGAGGGCAAACGCTTCCCTCCTGCTCAGCATCGTTATTCCCCCTCTGTATATCCCACCATCCCACTCAGGTCCGGAGCAGGGAAGGAAAAAACACGCTTTTGGGAGCTAGCAGGAGAGCTGGCTGAGTCTCCCTATTCTCCTCTACGTGTAAATCTGGAATAAGCCCGATCAGAGTGCAAAATTAAAATATTTTCTCCTTTATGTGTTTTCCATAATACCATTTCTTTGAGGATTTGAAATGCCAGAAAGGATTGCCAAGCTTTCATCTGGTTAGCTTACATGCTGATTGATGAGTTTGATAATATGTGTAGTTTAATGATATTTATGCCATTTGTCCAGCTAGGTATATTAAAAGAATGTTGAGAAAATAGTAGACGTGCTAAAATCTGATGGTAACAGCTCATACATTAGTGGTGTTTCGTTGTGAACAAAGTCATTTTTCAGCCCAGTCATAAAGTAGCCTAAAAACAAGCGTGGCACTGTTTGCTTCAAATGAGCCCGTTGCCATGTGACCACCATTCATCTGACATCATTACTGACATAGCTTTCGTTAGTATGATATCTGATTAAGGCTCCCAGCCGTGGTGGAGCCAGACTAAGTAGTCTGAGCGAGGTGGCTGAGGCAAGCTAATGTGTCAATGTTACTATTGGGTGAGAGTGTCTGCTCAAAGTTTCCTTTGGAGAACAAGGATAGAAATCGTTGATGATCTTTCTAATGGGAATCTCCTGAAAATACTTGAAGATCTGGTAGTAATTAAAGATGTGCTGAACCCCAATGAGAGATGTAATCAGTTCGGCAATACATAAAGATACCTTTTCTGTGTGAGGGAACATGTGAATGTGACTGGGACCTCGAAAAAGAGAAAAGAGAAAAAAGAAAAGAGAAAAAAAAAGAGAAAGGAAAGGAAAGGGAAAAAGGAAAAAGAAATAAGGAAGAAAAGAGAAAAAGGAAAAGAAAGAAATAAGAAAAAAGAAAAAAGAAAAAAGAAAAAAACATGAGCAAGAGAAATACAATTGATCATATATTTGCAGACACCAATTAATTAAATCTCTGTCTTGTGTGTGAATAAATGCCTGGCTTGTATATGTAAATAAATGATCAGCCCTGTTTAGGTCTAAATTTCTATCTTATAAAAAAATTTATAGGGCTTGATGAATTCTTGTTACTGGAGGAACAAATAATTTTCAACAGGCATTGTAAGATACACTTGCAGTGTCCATCTGAGATGGGATGAGCTCCACTATTTCTGCTTTGGCTTTTAAAATCCACAATGATTATTGCTATATATAGTAATTTAGAAAACATACTGACTAGACCGCTAAAGTGAAAAAAACCCAAACGTAATTTACTTTATGTAATGGGATGACAAAAAAATTTCTTTTGACAGCTCTGTTTCTAAAGTCTGTTATAAACCTGTGCTCCAGTTTTGGTCTTGGACAAGAAACTGCTGCTATTGTTGTTTGCTTTTTCCTTTTTAAACTAGAATATAGTAGGTTATTTTCCGTGCACAGATGCCACAGTACTTGATATATCTATTATGCTTGGAACTGTTATGAGACTAAGACTCATCTTAGACTGTTATGGGATGTAATTCCATAATTAAGACCCCCCAGAGAGCTAGAAGCATCAGCTTCTCACACCTGATGCTAAACCACTGCTCAAGTGATTTAGAAGCCCTCTTCATGCTGTCAAGGGTGATGGAGAAGCATAAGGCCCATTAACTTCCAGTGGGAAGTGTGATTGCCATTGTCTAGATCCCTTTGGAAAACCAATTTAGGTAATTTAAAACAAAATTTTTGAATATTGAATTGAGGAGTTAAAGATTTGGCATGAGAAAGATGTGAAATTCACCAAAGAGTAGGTTACATAGAGCTTTAACAAGCGTTTTTAGGCCTAGGAAATTTTTATTTCTGGTGCCAAATGATGGTCAGACCCATAATGTCTGGGCACTGACTTTGCCTAGATGACCAGGAGTCAGCAGCTCAGGAGGCGTACTGCATTGGCACGGCACTTCCTCTTACAAGCACAGCTGTTGGCACCATCAAGCGATACAGGCCATTACAAACCCAGAAGGGAAAATCCCAAAGGATATGGCTTCGAGCAAAATTGTTCAGGTGCTTCCTTTGTTTTCCTGTATGAATATACCTGAAGAATAGATTCCATTTCAAAGAAATATCGAAATCTTCATGGTATGGATTGCTCACCCACATTCAAAATGTTTAATGGGTTAGACCCAAATTAAGATGGCCTAAATTCTGTATAATTTGTCCTGTGGCCAGCCAATGGGAAATACTATGGTTGTATGTGGGACCAAGTTGGTGCGATTTGGACGTTAGTCCTCTAATAGAACCAGTGAAATGAATGGATAGACTTAAACGTTGAGTTGCAGTTTAGTTTTGCAAGAAAGAATAACAGAGTCTGTCCTATCGCCATATACCTTGCAAAAATTTAATAGAAGATATTTGTTTCACCCCAAAGGAACAATGATAATACCACTTTGATATTGGTAGAAAAATGCTGAGCATTAATCTGCCACAGCCTTTAAATCACCGTTCATTTGCAGTTAATCTTCTTCTCCTTTAATTAGAAAAAGTTGTAAAGCGGTAGATTCATCTGACGTTAGACTCAGCAACACGTTACTAAGATGAAATCACACTTGAGAGTGCTGTGGACTGGACCTGAGTAGCTTAGCTGATAAGGCACTGGTTTGTCATCTACAAGACAACAGTTCAAGACTTCTCTGATTTCTTAAGTCAAATTAATTTAGTTATGTCAGCTATGCTGCCGTAAAATGATAATCCAAGCTGCATGGATGCCAGACATACTTTTCCCTTCTTTGGCTAGGCTGAAACTGTGTCAGAAAACACCAGGGGGAAGCAAGAATTCATTTCAGGTGTGGCGAGGACCGGAACGTTTGAATTGCATGAATTATAAAGGAAATGACAATATATATTGGCTCCTCTGATTCGGCTGGTCTGGGATTTTTTTCCTGTGAGACCCGCTAAGACCCGGAGTGAAACATTTCCAGCCCACTTGAACTCTGGTTGGGTGTAGGATCTATCTATGAAGTTATTTTAAAAGAAAAACAACAACCAAATGAAAAAAAACCCTCACTACCTTTTCTGTGTGGGGTTCTAGAGCGTGGGACTGTCATGACTCAGCAGAAGAATGGGTCACTTGGTGTGTTTCTCGGATCATCCAGCAGCTTGCAAACCATTCCTCTGAGGAGACGCAGTTTCCCCTGCAGAACCCTCTCTCCTCGGATGCCGGTTTCCTTCCATGGATTTCCCCTGTGACAGTAAATCTTTTCAGGAGAGATATGAGGATAACAGAGCCTAAATGCTTACAGAGAAAACACAAACATTCTTCTGCACAAGTGACTCACTCGAGGAGAGATAAAGGGGCTGGAATTTTCCTAAGGAAACATCTTATTAACTTATGTTTTCTGTCTGTATCTCTGTCAGAAAAAGCTGTTGTTGCCGCTACTTCCTCAATAACTTCCATTTCAGACAAAATGTTGCAGAGGGAGCAAGGTCCCAGAGATGTAAAACACCTCCCAGTTCTGTCAAAGTATGTGGCTGGGTAGGGAAACGGAGGCTTTTAACGGTCCCACTGATAAAAACGATTCTCAGCACGAGCTGTCAGAATATCCACTCAGGCAAGAGTTGTTGTGAAGATTCAGACTACAACACGTATGGTGACCGTACATTGAGCATAGGCGGCCATCCCGAAGTAGGTACGCTGTGCAGTAACAGAAATCAGCATCAACCGAGACAGAAATAATTCTCATTCTGAACTGAACTGCCCAAATTTACGTAGCATCGCACAGAGATCTGGAAACACCAGTGCCGTTCAGGAATATTAAACCTGGAAATAATGGAGCTAAAATAACATCCCTCCCTATTTTAATGCCAAGGGAAGTTATTTAAGCCTGTTGCAAAAGATTAAGGTATCAGGGACAGAAAGAGAGGTGCAAATAAAAATTTGGAAGTAGTGTTGACTGTAGGGACTCTGTCAGTGCCGTCTACTTCAAGCACGGCATCCGATAGCTCAGCTTGAAAAGTCACTGATCTCCTGAAAATGTGCCACTGTCATGTTATTTCCAAGAGGCCTTGATCGCTGTGAAGGCATATAATTGAAATTCTTATTTGCTATTAAAAAATGTGCTTAATATTAGTCTTCTCATGCAACTTCTACGTTGACATCCCAATTATCTGATTGACTTAGCTGGTAGCATCGCTTCAGTTTTTGCAATAGCCTCAGTGATGATCAAATTTCTCAGGAATGATTGTCCATAATCCATCAGAGCTTGTAAAATTTTTACATTTATCATAGAGAAAATAATCTGGTAAGCGGCCAAGCCTTCATTTTCCACCAAAGAATACTAAAAAGAATCCAATTCCTGGAATCTGATGCAAATGTGTTTTCCGTGAACTGCTCTGTATCCGTGCACAGTTCAGAAGACGACATCAGAGAAGTTATTTAATGAGTAAAATATTGTTGTTTCTCCCCCTCCCTCCACTAGAATTCCACATATCAAGTTTTCCAAGACACACATGCTCATTTTAATGACTTGAAATACTTTCCTAATGATTAAATTCTGCTTAGCTGTAGTAGGCTCTTCTAGACCTTTTAGAAGCCAATATAATGTATGCAACCGATGATAGGCTGTAAGCATTCATTTTAGGCCACTAAAAGCAGTGCTTGGAAAGCTGAGTTGCCCATACCAACTTTGTTTCACAACTTGTGTGATAATTATTCCTAAAATTAAGTATTATGGCTCAATAAAGCCATTTGGTGTAGTGCTGTCCAGCTACTTGAAATTGCAATGTCTGAATTATTCAGCTGCATTTCTGTAACGCTTCTGAGCCACGTAGAGTGTTTTTTGCCTTGAAATTCAGGAGGTTGCTTGACATTTAAAAGGCACTTCTTCAAGGTTTGTGACGTGGAAATCAATTGCTCTATAGAATGGGAAAGTAGTGCTTTCACGTTGGTAGTGATTTCTGTTTTCTATACTTTTTCATGGTTCAATAACTTCCAGCTTCAAAATACAGGGTCGTCTTTTAGCGTGCAGCAGATAGCTACTATCTCAAAAGCTTCAGGTGGTAACTGTTGTGTACACACACAGGTGATGGGATAAAGGTCAACTTGACCAAAGCCAAGAAATGCCGTGACAAGATGCCATCTCCAAGGCAACTGCTGTGGTTGGGAAATTTTTCTCAAGCACTCATTTTCTCGAGCAGACAATTGTTCATTAACGTGTGGAGGTATCAGCTCTGCCGCATGTGGAAAGTGGCATGGGCTGCTGTCCCAGTGAGGGTCTCCCGTGCTCTGTGGTGGCTCCACTGCAGTTGGTACTGAGAAATTGGGCATTGCTGCAAAATTAGGTGCCTATGCTGTAGACACAGGCGGGCAGGGGTACTGTCTTTCCAAGGTGTATTCTTACAGATGCTGGTAAGGAACACAAATTTGTCTGTTGCGAGGGAGTTTCTTTTCTACTCACCCACCACCGTATTTAATAAGTCGAGGCATTTACTATAAAATCACCTTGTTAACCGTATGATTTTCAATTTGTTCCAAGTGTTGTGAAGAAGAGATGGTTATGATGTAGAGGAGAGACAGAGATGTCAACAGGGAGATCATTGGGTTGTGTATCACTTTCCATCCCTCCCAGAACAACTTGCCTCCTGTGCCCGGAGGAACCAGGAGAACCTTTCAGGATATCACCAGGCAGGGATGGCACAAGGACTGCAGGCTGGATCTGGAGCCTGAGCAACCAAACTTACCCAGGCTGCTGGCCCTTCCTCTGAGTTGACATCTCTACACCCGGTGCGTGCCCTTCACCACCTCTCGCTTTCAGTAATTCCTTTATGTATGCCAAGAATCCAGCAGATGAATTGCACCCCTGTTCCCACCTTCGGCAGTAGGGCATTCTCTCACCTTAGATATCTCCTTTTTTTTTTCCTGCACGGCCAAGTTTCTAGTTCTTCTGATGTCTTGACTGTGGATCCCGGCTTTTAAACTTAGTTGTAAAATTCTTCCTGTTTTCCACGTAGTTTTCCTGCTCTGTACTCTGGGTTCTAGCCTTTTGCTCATGTTTCCAAGTTCACTTTTTCATTACTTCCCCTTCACCCCACATCTGCTGTTGCTCTGGTGCCTGCTGTTTCTGTCTTCCTGCACTGGAGTTTTTGCTTCTTCCCACAGGCTGCTCTGCAAAGCTCTTTTTTTAGTAGACTCTCAGCCATTATCTGCTCACACATAAGATTAATTTGCTGCCTTTGAGGTATGCAGGCAGTAGAAAGGAGCAGTAATAGTATTAAACAGTCTGGAGAGTCTGGCTGTTCCCTAAGCAAGGTTTTTCTTGCGTTTTAAATTGCATGAAAATCAAAGCATTTGTGTCTCTGAGTTCCTGGAACATTTTGACACTTATCAGCTGAAGCACTCCCAAGTTGTCATCTTATAAAAAAAGCAGCTGGGCCTAGTGTTGGATTTTGTTTTACCATGCCATTCAGAAGCTAATGGCATGATATTAAAAAAAAAAAAAAAAGAAAATTTAAGTGCTGTGGAAGGTTTATGAAAGTTGTATAATTCTCTCATATGACCAAAATATATATTTTTTTCAGACTTGTCCTGAGTACCATTCAAGTATGCACTTTATCAAACTCCAAAACAGAATGGTTCATAGTCACTTACTGGTATTTCAAAGTTGGTTGTTCAAATTTGGTAATTTGTACCTCCAAGGGAAATAAATATGCATATTGAGGTTTAAAAAAACCACCAAACCAACCTGCAAGTGAAAAACTGGACCTAGTGCTTTGTTTGCAATATCACTACTGTAGCTTTTTTGAATAGCTTGGCATTGTGGTGTAGTTTTCCCACATTTCAGAGGACACCTTGAAAAAAGAGCTCTGCAAAAAACAGTTCATCCGCTATTTCATTATGGTACTGTAGAAATCCATCTGACACCTTGAATCTCAAAGAAAGATAAAGTAGATCTGGAAAATATTCTGAGGGGTGACAAGATTGACTGAGAGCAAGGAACAACTTTCTTAGAAAGAAAGAAAAAAAAAACAGTTTGGGAAAGAAACAGAATGGGGGAGGCAGAACATGAAAGAGGCCAATAAAATTGTAACTAGCACGGAGAAGTCGTTTGCTATTTCTTTGAATACTGGAACTAAGGGACTTCACAGCAAACAGAGGGAGAAGAGGTTCTTTGTGCGGTTGGGTAGTTCAGCTGTGGAACTCTTTGCCAAAGGATGTTACAAATGCTAAAATAGTCCATGGTTTGTGGAGAGGTTTGACGTGTTGTTGGAGGAACAAACTATTCGGTGTGACTATACCTACAGAAATGACTTCTGGTTCAGGAAATCCCTTAACTAAAAAATAAGCAGATCCTGAAGTTACCTTTATTTTCATAATCTTTTTTAGGTGGGTCACTTTTAGACCACAGGTGGTGTACCCAGTACTATTTTCTTTTACTTCATCACTTCACAGAATTGTCTGAAAGGTGGTTTTCCGTTGTTCTAGCAGCCATTTATCTCCTCACCAATTTTTAAAAATGTATTGTATTGCCAATATTGTAATGCAGAGGCTGAAGGCAAGAAAAAAGAGGCAGAAGAACGCAACAGTTTGTGTGGATTTATTATTATGCAGGAATTGATACTTCAAAAGGTCTTGGTTCCTGCTGACTGTCCTTTCTTGGTCGCCGCATTTCAACAGCTTGGTTGAAATTCTGTACGTTATAGGTGCTTTTGCATGACAGTTATCCAACATCCATTGCCAAACTTATGCATCTGAGAACTTTTTGAACAGAGGCAAGACTGTGACCATGCCCCAGAAATGTAGAAAGCTGATTGTGAGTAAAAGCCCAAGCTGAGAAATCTACAGATGCAGCTGCTGGGAGGGTGTTTCCTGTTCTAGTTCTCAAGGCAGATTTGGCAAGATGCATTAGAGGGTCTCTGGTAAGGAAAAGAGACTTTTCCTGCAGCCTTTCAATCTCTGCAAGCTCTTGAAGAACTTGATCACTCAGAAAAATTAGCCCTAGAACTTAGTGTGTACTTATTATCTATTTTACTGCTCTGTTTTATTTTGTTTTAATAAGTATTGTTAGATAACATGAAGTCTAGTAGTAATGGTGGGTTTTTTTTGAAGCAAGTTTAATTTTCATTTTGATCTTTTACATTTTGCCTACTCTTGGCTTTATCGCGTATAGCCAAAATATGGTTTTCTGTGTGCTCTTTCTTGAAAGTTTTTTTTAAGTTGAAAGAAATTTCAAAAGGAAGCTACTGCAAAAAAATGAACAGAATTCAATATAGAAAGGTGCACTGGGATCAAGGCAGATACTTTTACTAACAAATTTAATACTCATATAGGTAGCAAACCCAGCTGGATTTATTTTTCCTCTACCACAAGATATGTACATGTAGACTTCTAACTGATCAGCCATTCTTCTTAATTTAGTTTTGAATAGCAAGCTAACATAGAACAGGAAACCAAAGGAGCTCAGGAGCTGTGAATACGAATTAGAAGCTTTATTGCTTGTATTCTTCCCTATCCTTGGGGAAAAAAAAAAGGCTAAATACGTCCTTTCCTCTTTCTTTTCTATTTTGAATTTGGGCCAGCGTGGGTGTGGAATTTTGGTGCCAGCTCAAAGTTTTAGTTAACTGTAGAGCCCATGACTACTCTGCCATGTGTAATTTGGCGCAATCCTGAGCTAGGTCTGTGTGTAGATTAGGAAAGTGAAGCCGGCAGAAATTTAGGTCAAGAGATGGCAAGAAGCATGTGTAATTGTCTCCAGTGCTCCCAATTAATTCTCAGAACGACACTGAGGAGAAAGTTGCAGCGACAAGGCCAGGCAGGCCCTTATGGGCTGAACAAAGTCTCCAAATGCCTGTAAGTTTTGGGAGGCGAAGGTCACAGGAGCAATATTGGGCCACTCCGAGTCGATGTCATAAACTGTCAATAAAGAGCTCTTGTGCGAAGCAGGCCTCATGTTTTCTCTGCCTATGTTTGTTTTTCACCGGCACCCCATCAATTCACAGTGCAGGGTTAATAAAAATCCACACAAGTCTCAAGGTGTTTCCTTTAAACGTCCTTGGAGGTTGCGTAGATGGACAAGACCACGCAGCTGCCTCAGTGCCCAGACTCCTACCGGTCTCTCCTCTTTAGTGCGGTATGTTTTCACCTGTACTCCATATATCTGGCATGATTAAATTGTAGGGCTGTGTTTTTAATGAAGTTTATCTGAACAAAAATTTTGCGTGTAACATAAATCCCAGGAACCTGCCACGAGAGGAAGACCTGAATCATCTTGGCCACACTGCCAGCATATCTAATCCTTTTTATCACTCCTTGACAAAGACTGTTCTTTGGTTAGAGAGAAGATGAAGCTCTTCTGTCTGATCTTCCTGGCCCTTGATTCATTTTTATTCAACTTTTTAAAAGGATATCTCCGACCTTTACTCTCATTTTGTCGTCTTAAACATCTTCTGGCTGTCTTCAGATTCCATGACATTTTACAACATTGGGTTTGGGCTGAAAATTCATATTAATAGCAAGGTCGAAAGAAGCAAATGCTAATACCTTGGAATCGCAGCAGCTATTCATCAAGTTTAATTGCCATCGGGTCTACTTAAAAGATAGCTGATTTACCTACGCTGCATTACACAGTAAAGGAGTATTATATGGAAAATACCAGAAAGAGACAATTATTTTAGCAGGTGCACACTGATTTGAGCTAATTTCTAAGCTAATGAGCTAGATTCCTGTGTTTTGTTTTGGGCTTTTTTTTCATAACATTCTGAAAAAAGATTAAGATTTTCCATAGCTTTTATGACTTTATGAAGGTTAAAATCCCAAGCAAAAGAAAAAAAATATTAAAAAAAAAAATTCTTTTACAAGTCAGTTAGTTTTACCAAGGATTTCTGTGACCATCAGAAAGTTTTGTACATACATGAGAGAAAGCCAGGCTGGTGCTGTTCAAACGTGGCTTTTTTGTACATCTCACTACGTTAAGATACAGATAGAACAACCGAAAATTATTTGATCAGTTGTCTGTCAGCTCCACAGGGCGCTGTGATAGTTTATCTCTAATTCTACTCATTTCAAAGGTCAAATGATTTTTTTTTAAGAAAAGACAGCTAAAGCAGAGTGTTAGGAAGTGAGATAAGGAAAACGCTTTTATGTTTGAAGATATAGCCTTATCTTAAAGTTCCCTTTTCTTTTAAAAATAAAGAACAAACAATATTTTATTATGTAAAGGAAGCAAATACAATTGGTGCACTTATTTTTTTTTCAGTAGAAGAAATAAGTATGTTGTTTTCTACAATTGTCAGTAGATCACCTACCACAACAACTCTGGTTGTTATCACTCTATATTTATTTATTTTTTAAAGTGAATGGCCTTACCTTTGTGGCAAAATGTAGTTAATAAAAGAGAACAAGACCTGAAGTTCTAGGAAAGATTTTGCTACGGAGAAGCCATTTCATCACTGGATTCAGAAATTATCCTGTGGAAGAGGAAGTTTTAATAAATCAGAACGAATAAGATCCTGATTGAGAAAATTATCTAGACCTCTCTATGAATACGAATATCCTTTTCTCACAACTGACCATAACACATTTATTCTACAGGAAAGTATAACCCTCTTTTAGTCTGCAAAACAACACTGTTAGATCCTGACCTTAAAAAATTGACAGTATATCACCTACCCAAGTGTTATGGTTCAATACTGATGCTTCTGAGAATAACAGGAAAAAATGTGAGATAAAACCAATAGGGTAGTATCTGAATCATGCGCAGGTAATTAAATGTACTCCCAAACCACATATTCTGGTTAATCAGGAATTGCCACAGCTGCACACAGTGTTGGCAACAAAGCATAAAACCGTTTGATACTCACCTGCTTTGGAACGGAAAGGTTTTCTACATGTTTTACAAAGTGTTGATCATAGGCTTACTGTAGCTGAAATAATTTAAAGCAATTTAGTTAATTCAGGAAGCAAATCTTATAAAATAATTTTCTGGACAACAAAGATTTCTTCAGAATATTGACTGGCTGCAGATTTGTTCGTAGATCTTTCTATATATTAGTTTCTCAGACATCCTCTTCACCTCCTTGTGCTCTATCTTGCTCGGAGCTATTGCAAGAAAGGAAGTAAGGAGTCCTTGTGGAGTGATTAGAAGTGCAACATTCAGGAAAGGAAAAGATATTTCTCTTAACCTCCTGGATGAGGCATTAATTGTAATCTCCTTTCAAATTCTTGTGGAGATCTACCTAGGCTGTTTAACGGAAGTCTAATGTTAGGATACACAATACATGCATTAATTTAAGTGAATTAACATACAAACCGAACCTATAAAAGCATCTTGCTAGCTGAAGACTGGCCAATGTGACTGCACCTCTGAGGTATTAAAGGTGCAGTCATGTCAGTGATGAGCTCATCATGACCTCAGGACCACACAGTATATCAGCTGCTTTTGGACATATATTCTCATCTGAAAGCGAAGTGGTTCTTGGGATTTAACTGTCTTTTTCACGGCCCTTCCGTCTTTTCTGATTTAGCATTGTACATATTCTCAGGGGAGACCTTCTCGCTCTCTGCAACTCCCTGAAAGGAGGTGGTAGCCAGGGTGGGTCGGGCTCTTCTCCCAAGGAACAGGCCATGGGACAAGAGGAAACGGCCTCAAGTTGCGCCAGGGGAGGTTTAGGATCAATATTAGGAATAAATTCTTCGCCCAAAGGGTTATCAAGCATTGGAAGAGGCTGCCCAAGGAAGTGGTGGAGTCGCCATCCCTGGGGGTATTTAAAAGCCGGGCAGACGTGGTGCTGAGGGACATGGGGTAGTGGTAACTTGGCAGTGCTGGGTCAACGGTTGGACTCCATGGTCTTAAAGGTCTTTTCCAACCTAAACTACTTTATGATTCTATGATTCTATATTTCATATTTCTTTCATTACTAAGGTACTGAATGATGAAATAGATAATGCAGTATATCTGTCAGATGAGAAGTGTCTATGGAGTTCTTGGTCATCTATATACAGATAACGTGGTAAACAGAGGTTAATGAAAGGTAGTAGCATTGAGATCTTTGAGAAATTGTGTAGCAAAACCGAGGTTGTCCTACAATGTCTGTTTAGGACCTATTGAAAAGGTATGAACGTAGCCAAAAATACGTAAGACTGTGAAATTCCTATTTGCACATTTGTATTGTTTCCAGATTGTTTTCATCTAATGACTTTTCATGTCTACTAGAAATCATTGTATTTTCACTCATTCAGATGAAGCCAATTATGGTTCTCTATTATGGTTCCAGCTGAATTGTTTCCATTCAACGAAAATATTCTGCAAATATTTGCTAGCATATTGCAATAACGAATTCTGGCAATTAGAATATTTTTGTGTGAAATTCTCATATACTTTTGAGAAACACCTCTTCTTGCAGACAAGATTTTCTTTATTTACAGGAAAAAAAAAATCACAGTAACAATGCTAGACTTTTAAAAAAGCTTTTGAATGATTGACCATAACGCAATCATGTCAGATGTTACCAACACAGAATCATAAACAACTAATAATTGGAGAGAATTATTTTGAGTCATTCCATTGACTTGAAAAGAATTTTCTATTAACCTCGATAGCAAATTCCATCACCTCTTTTTGTTTCCTCTGGGGGGATATTTTTAGATGAAGAAATAAGCCATACCTATTTAATGAATTATCCATTGCAAAATTATTCCCTCAATTCCAGTCATCAGATCAAACCTTTACTATTGCCTGGGAAAAATCACTTACAATCTGTCAAGTACTCTAAAATGTTTACCACGTGAAACAGGAAGGATTCTATTTGTTTTGTGATGGAAAAGCAAAAGGAAACGTTTCTGCAGCAAACAACATTCAATCTTCCATATTGCCCAAGTGAAAGTTATGGTCCATCAAAAACTTAGCTGCTTCTCTGTTTAGGTTAATGTTTCACAGCAGAAAAGTGAGGCATTTTATTGATCTTCCCCAAATTACAAATTCTGTCACAAAAGAATGAAAAAGTGACTTTTTAACCATTGATATTGGTAGCAATGTCCTATTTCTCCTATTGAAGTACAAGGACAAGTTAAAGCCTTATTTCTATACAAAGTTTCTGCTTTTTGCATTAGACGTATTTTGTAAGATGTATAGCTCAGAGCTTCCTTTTTTATTCAAAATAAGGGGAGATTTTCCACCTACTTCAAATTGAACGCAACATAGTCAACAAGGCTTTAAACTAGGGACTAGGGAAATGATTTGCCTAAGATAAAACTGACCTGAAGCTTTATGCAAAACTGAAACAAAGCTTTGTAGCTTGCAAAAATCTGATTGAAAATAATCTGCAAGTTTAATATGTTATTGTTGGGAGGTAAAAAAATAAAATAATTTTTGTGCTACTTGCAACAAAGCTTGCAGAAGAGTCTGTTCTATAAGGCCTACAACCTCATTTTGGGGGTTTGAGTTGCTTCAGGTAAGCATCCAGACTTTTAGATGCTTATTTAATTGACCCTCCAAACCTTTTGAGGTTTGCCCATCTCCAATTTAAAAATCCTCTCTGGAGGGAAGTTTTCCAGCTGTAAGCTCTCCAAAAGCACACCTGGCAAAACAACATCTGCCTGACAATGACGGGGGGAGCCTCTGTAAAGGCTGACATATGTGCACGTACAATTGGACTTTATGGCAACAAAGCGTTTTACAGATTAGTGTACACTGGGGAGTCCTGACGCCTGACAGGAAAATATGATGGCTTTTAGACTTTAAATTAGCATGAAGCTGTATCCACAGCTGGTGCAGGTACAACATGCTCGTATACAGATGGCAGGTAAGGGAGGTCATGTCCATAACTGCGGCCTCCTGGTTCCCAGCGTTGGCTGAGATGCTGTTGTTGCAATTCAAGACCAACATTTTCAGTGGGAGTCTGTTCCAGCTGGCGACACAGCGCTGGCTGGAAGCCTGTGAGCTCCGGTACCGGTGCAGAAGGCTTCTGTTGACACTTCCAGATGATGAAATACCATCCCCTGTCTATTACGGCATCTCTTTTGTGAGGTTCAGGGCACAGTCTGTCGTGGTTCGGTCACTTAGGAGAGACTGGGTCAGTGAAAAAGGTGGCTTGGAGGTGAATCAGCTGGAGATCTCGCAGAGCCAACACTGTGAGCCAAATGGCCAACCTTTGAAGATAGGGAAAGTAAACCTTACACGGTCAGGTTCCTGAAAACTCACAAAGGCACTTTAATTCTGGAGGAAAAAGGACCGATGCATAGCCTGCTTTCTTACGCTGACCTTTGTTTTAAGATTCTAACAGAAATTCCAGGGAATATTCATACTTGGCCAAGTTCTGAGAGCAGGACATAGTCCAGCTGACCACCGGCAGGACTGAAGAAATGTACCTCCTTCGAGGAGGCGGGCTTTCTTCTTTTTTTTCCCCAAGCAGTGTATTCATCTGGATATCCAGCCTCAGTCCTTCTCTTCTCAACCCACCTGAGAGCTTTACGCGTGTGGGAGGGACTGAGCTTTGCTTAGTTGTAGAGGACTTTTACTGCTTTTATAAGGGCAGGCCTGAGTTTTTATTAAGGTGTCTTCAGAGGAATTCCAGGGAGAAAAGTTATCTGTGAGAGTTGCTGAAGTCTTCTACTAGCCCTAATCTAAAGACAGGGTGTCTTTACCCATTTTTAACATAACTTTTTTCCCCACTCTTATTTTGGCATCTGCAGCCTGTGGAAATGAGCTCACGGGTGGTTGTGCCATAGTGTGGGATTAACAGGGAATTAAAAGTACTGTGACGGTTCCAAAAGCAAAGTTTTATAGCCTAGTGATAAGGAAAAATGAGTCAGAAATGTAAGTTTGCAGAGTCTGCGGCAGGAGGGACAGCAGGTCCTGCTGGGAGGACATAATCAAAATCATTCCCCTCTTTCCAGGCTGGTCTTTTTTTATGTTGTCTTCAACCAGTTTTTCCTGGGACATGAAACTGTTTGTGTCCAAAGCCTGCACTGCACAGTATGTAAAATCTGAGCTGCCTCCTCCAAAGCGTTTCCTGCAAAATCTTGAGTCGTGGCACCTCGCTGGCTTCCAGACTTTTCCAAAAGCGTGGGTGGGGAGGTGGGACGTACGGTGAAATGTGACCAGTGTGACTCCAGTTAGGCTGTTGGACAACACTGTCAGCAGAGGTGAGGGTCGTCAAGCGGTAGAGCTGTCTTAGCGAAAGTTCTGCTCCCAATGCTGTGCCCTGTGCTCTCTCCCTGCTTTTCTATATTCACTGCTGCACGTTTTTTAGATGTTGAAAATGCTGAAATCAGATTTCTTTTCCTGGAAATCGCTGTAAGCATTGAGTATATGCAGGCTAGACTCCGCATTCTGCATCTGGCATCCAATAGCCTCTTGGGATAGGACCTTAAAGACCAAGGCCGAATCTTTTAGTGAGAACTTGGGCAGTGTCTTACAGCAACACAACTGACTTCTTGGGAGGTTTGTATAACACCTACCGAACTGAATTTCCATCAGGTTATGGCGTTTACACACTTCAGCAGCGTAACTTTTATTCCATTTAACTGTATTTCGTTTAACTCTTTCTCTGCTGGCCAATGTTCTGTCTCCATTCTTTTTTTTGATTTTTTTCTTTTTTTTTTTACTGGGTATAATTTTTTATTTCAGTAGTAGAACAAAATTTCTGCAAATTATTAGATTTTTGTAAATATTGGAAATAACTGAATAGCTTCAGATTAATATCCCAGTGTCAAAGACTGAGTAAATTTGACACAAGCATACGGGAAGGACTTAGCCAAAAATAAAACTTCTCTGTTTCAGCAGAAGTCTCCAAATCTGACTGAATAGCCAGATGAAATATTGATCCATTCTTTCATGAACAATAGAAGAGTTAAATGACTCTCATCACAGCTTCCAAGGAAGGCTAATAACCGTTAAATCATCAGATTAAGTCAGAAAATGGAAAGGCTACTAGTGAAAATCCGGGGAAAAGTAGGGGTAATGAACTGAGATTGGTCATGTAATTCACAGGCTTTATCCTGACTTTGTTCAACTCAGAGAAAGAAAAAGCAGAGGATGGGAACTTCAGGTGTGGAGTAGAAACTTGAGGTGTGGAACAGTGTTTCTATACCCTGGCGGCGCAGGACAGGATGGCTTAAGCGGGCCAAAAAGCACCCAGAAGTTGGATCGAACTGCTACTGAACATACCGCAAAAGGTCACTGGAGACCTCAGTGATGGGCAGTTGCCCAGTAGGACATCCCTCATCACTTTGGGCATGTCAGCTGTTATAGGAAGGACACCACGGTTAAAAATGTAGGTGGAAAAAGCTCTCGGTTCCCTTCACACCTATCACTGTGCCAGGATCCCCAGCTGAAGGTTTAAAGATATGTCTTCTAGCCCAGACAACACCGATACCGCTGGGACTACAAATGTTTGCCCTCACCAGTCACTGAAGACCACGCAGCTATGAGAACACGGGCTGCGACGTTGCTGGCTTTCATGGCCTCAGTACTTCTCTGTCGAAAGGGATCAAAAGAATTTGTAAAGAACTGAGAAGATGCTGGGTTTCTTCCAAGCTTGGAAGAAGCCAGATGACTGTATGCTGCGACTGCTGCATGAGACTGGAGAACGAGAAATCTGAATTGATTGGACAGGACTATGTCAATTAAGCATACAGGAATGTGTTTGTCATGCTCAATTATGCATTTAAATGTAAATATCAAACATCAGTACAACATTTTAAAGAATGGGTACTAGCGACTCTAGCCTCCAGAATGTTTTAATTAAAGTTATTTTAAATAGTACTTACAAAGTTTATATTTTAAAATATTCCCCGTGTGTTGACTGCAAGATGTTTTTCAGAGATTTCTTTATGGTAATGTGGAGGTCTAATCCTGTGTTTCACTTCTTGAAAGATTCAAAATAAAAACAGAGCCCCAGGCTCTGCTTCAGCAAGGAGTTAAGGTGAGGTGCAGAAAAAAAAGGGCTGGAAAAACTGTGCATAATATTGCCTCATCAGCCCTCCACCATTTCAGTCATGCCGCAGATATTTCTGGATGCTGTCGCAGCATCTGTGGAGCCATATTCCAGCTGTTCTCAGACTTTCCCATTTCTGGAAGCCTGCCCTTCCCTCAGCTCCCACCGCAAATGTCCACAGACCAGAAATCCAGTCTTCCTCCGAGAGATCGGTCCCAGACTAACCAGAGATTACACCAGAATGTCTCTGTTATTTTCTCACCCTCATCTAAGGACCTTTGGAATTACAAAGTCAGGCATGAATTCATTAGCTCAAAGTAAGACCCCAGCGCTTCAGTGAAGGAGCCCTGACAGAATCGTGAGCGAAGGTCCTTCTCAGAGTTACTCAGGTCTTCAGCCCAGGTATAGCCGAGCTGCAAACTAAAAGGATGTCAAAACATGCGGTAAACCACATTTTAATTAGTTACAAAAAACCCCAAATAATTGAATGAACATGTTTCCTGGTCTGTCTAAAATTTACTCAATTTGCTTGATGACAGTCAACAATTCTGTCACTTTCAGATGTCACCAGCCATCACTTGCTTCAGCATTACTTCAGGTTTGGAGTCCCATCTGCCTTTCCCTTGCTCTTTCTTTTTTAGTTCAAAAAAACTTCCTCCCGTGGTGTCTAAATACTTGGGAAAGCAGTCTCAAAACACACAAAACTTATGCAGAATACCGCAGATATTCTTGAAAAAGAAAGAAAAAGAAAAAAGACTAAACCTTCAGAGTCCTGTTGAGAATTTGTATATCTGCATATATCTGATTCCTGATATCTGTAACCTCAAATGTACTCCGCAGAACTCCACTGGATTCTGATTTCCAATAACTTTAGTAATCTTATATGCTACTTCATTTTTACAACATTGCACATTAAGCTTACCTTTACGTGGCTCATGAGAACACATCCTATATTGTTTAAGTAAGTACGTGTAGTAAGCCTGTGCGCACCCACAAATTTTTTTAAAATAAAATTAAACTGCTAAAACCAAACTGTATTCACATGATAAGTTACTCTCATCTAGTATTGGGATTTTTTGCTGAAGGAATTTGGATTTGCTGCAGGATTTTTTTGCAGGTTTGCTACAAGAGCACTGGGTTTAACTAATGGTTATAAATTAGCAAAAAGAAGTGCGGGATATTGGACACATTAATGTGTTCTGGTTACACACAAGATGTTAGACTTGTCCACCTAAACAACAGGGAGCAGTTTAGCCTCTATATCTCATTTCTGGACCATATTTTTCAAGAGAAATTCTAAGCTTTCTTGTGTTCTAAAACTTTTCTTATGATGCAAGATGTTTTGATTCTTGTTCATACAAACTGCTTTTTCTGACCCTGTTCAAAAAGGTGACTGTTCTCTATCTAAAAAAGAAAATCTTTCAAAATCTGTTAAGCTGATCATTAAATGTTATTGGGATCAAATATAGGGGTAGCCACAAGATTTTAAAGCAAATTGTTATCATTGTTATCATCGTTACGTAGGGATAAAAACTTTGTAGCCCTTATTATAAAAGGCCCAGGGAATCAAGCAGTTTCTCCAGTATCATGACACTAAAAAGCAGACTCTATGCAGCATCTTCGGATGTGTCATTCTCAGCCCTAAAGCAAAAAGAGTAGATGCAAAAGGTGCCACTGATAAGGGAATTATTTTGTTATGCAATTGACAGCCCTATTCCTTTTTGCAAGGCGACATTGTAGCCAGGAGTTCACGAAGATATTTTTTTTCCGTAAGAGATTTTTTGGCTATGTAGAACAACCTGTGCAGTCAGGGCTAAAATAACAAGAGCTTAGGGTGAGCTGCAACTATCTGGCTGCAGATCTTTCGCCTACCTCTGAAAAATAGCACAGATTAAAAAAAACCCTTTTCCTCTAGGTGTCTTGTTCTATAGCAGGTTTTCTTCGTCAAAACAGAACATCAGTGCTGACCTTTAAGACAAAAGTATTACAAAACCAACTGGTCTAGGGGAGAGATACCCAGCACAGCAAGCTGCTTACAAGATAATCAATAGCTCTGCATAGAAAAAGGGAAGAAAAGTCTAGGATAAGGAATAATGTTGCTGGGAGGATTACTAAATTATCATGACATTCAGAGATTCCATTTTGCTACATTTGGCCAAAATTAACCTTTGTCCAAAGAGCTTGACAAATGATAGTGGGGCAAGTAACAGACTGGCAGATAGAGACGATATGTGAGTGATTGTTGTTCCTTGCAGAAAAATTGTCCGTGCTTTGATTTAAGTTTTGTTTGCTGCGGCAGTGTTTTTCTTCATTTCCATGACGATAGCAAAGAAAATAGCATCTATTAACTTGTTTTAAAACTTTTGCGTTATTTTTTCTTGGCCTCGAGTAAATAGGCAACATCAGAGAGTCGTGCTTATTTTCTGTGTGGATAAACCAGGATTAGAAAAAGAGTGGGAATACCGACCCATTCATTTCAAAGAAATGTATTTTTCTGAAGAATTGCTGATTTATTTTCATGTCTCAACAGTTTATGTGCAACTGCTACTATGAAGTGAGAACAAAGTGGGTGGGAGAATCATAGAATCATAGGGTTGGAAGGGACCTCTGGAGATCATCTAGTCCAACCCCCTGCCAGAGCAGGGTCACCCAGAGCAGGGGGCACAGGAACGCGTCCAGGCGGGTTTGGAATGTCTCCAGAGATGGAGACTCCAACACCTCTCTGGGCAGCCTGTGCCAGGGCTCTGCCACCCTCACAGTAAAGAAGTTCCTCCTCATGTTTAGGTGGAACTTCCTACACTCAAGTTTGTGCCCATTACCCCTTGTCCTGTCACTGGGCACCATTGGAAAGAGCCTGGCCCCATCCTCCTGACACCCACCCTTTAAGTATTTGTACACATTAATTAGGTCACCCCTCAGCCGTCTTTTTTCCAGACTAAACAGACCCAATTCCCTCAGCCTTTCCTCATAAGAGAGGTGTTCCAGTCCCCTCATCATCTTGGTAGCCCTATGCTGCACCCTCTCCAGCAGCTCCCTGTCCTTCTTGAGCTGGGGAGCCCAGAACAGGACACAGCACTCCAGCTGTGGCCTCCCCAAGGCAGAGTAGAGGGGGAGGATGACCTCCCTCGACCTGCTGGCCACACTCTTCTTGATGCCCCCCAGGATGCCATTGGCCTTCTTGGCCACAAGGGCACATTGCTGGCTCATGGCATTTGATATCAAAAGGCATTTGATAGTGTCTCAATAATACATATTGAGAGAATGATGAACACAATGGCAGTACGAATGGAGAAGGCTGTGTGTCCGTGACCGAGCCATGCAAAAGGGTGAGCTGAATCCAATAGCCCTAATAGGGAACCAACTCTCTTAACAGGTCTGGGAAACCGTGCCTAATTTATATCAAAATAAATGGGGGTGGGATATAGGATAACGAGCTGTGTTAAGAGATCTTGCCCCGCATACCCTTCCTGTCTTTCTTTCACACCTTTTTCCCAGGATTCGGTAGCGCGTAGCCCAGCCCATGTTTTACAGGAAAGTCTGCAGCCTTCGGCATAAGAGAACCCCATGATTTGGCTCCCAGGTTGGCCCTTGGAAAAGACAGCTCCTGCGAGGTCAAAAAATCCTTGGGATGTGGGGCTTTGAAAGGATTGCCAGAATTGCAGCTGGGGCTGTCCAAGTAAAGAACCTACTCTAAGGCCCTTCTTGGGGACGGGGGAAATCTGCTGCCCTGCCAGACCTGCTGGTGGCATTGGGTGGACTCTCCGGAAAGAAGATGCCATAGACTGCAGAACCACCTATTGCTTTCGTCAGCAATCAGCCTTTGATGCCTGTTTTTCCTAAATCCAGCCCCTAGGTAACAGAAAATGGTAGAATGTATTGAATTTTGGAAGCATTCCATATATACTTGCAATAAGTGCCCTGGGAGACTCATTAATGCTTTAAAGCTTCCTATTAAACGGAAACCTCACAGTATTTTCTTTTTAATAAAATAAACTGTGAGGTGAAAATATTTTCTGTTTGTTTTTTAATTATGAATGCCTGTCTCAAAAAATTGCTCTTAATTTGTCGGATTATTTTAGTTTTATGTCCTTTCACGGGCATGTAAATGAATAATGAAAAAAGTGTAATAAAAGCAAGCAATAATTATTCATATTGACCTGAGGCATTGAATGAAATAGAAGAGAGCCTAAAGAAACAGATTTCCTATAGCACTACTTTCTTAAGTATACTGAGGTAATTAGCTTTAAGAGGAGATAATTTCAGTTCACTGAGGTTGCTCTTTTAAGTCCTTCTGGGAAATTTGGATTTTCCATTGATAGTAGTTTTAACATGTCAGGCTGGAGCCAGGGTGAATTAAAGTGAAGAGCTACACAGTCTAAACAAACAGTCCTTCCCATTATCAGAAGCCTGACAACATAACGGCATAAACCATAGTCACATGCCCACAAGTAATGCAGGAACAATTAAAAAAAATAATAACAAAACCTCACTGCAATCCATAAACAATACCTGACAGCTTTTATTAAGCTGACATTTTAAGCTGTCTTATTTTCCAGTTTAACATGTTGCTTTCCTACCGGTCTTAAGAAAATAAACAATCTTCTATTCTTTCTTCTGATAAAATGGTGACAGCATTCTCTAGCAGTTCCTCATGCAAATAACTGACTAAATCCTCAAAAACATCAATAAGTAGCAGGAAAACTTCAGGTTTTATCCCATTTTGAACGATAGTTATGATATATAGTATATATTTTTTTTTGTGGATAGGGGTCTTTTAGTAACTTATTTTACATATTTTCTACTTTAGTCTATGATTTACACATGTCCATGTTATTTTTTGTACAGACTTGTGTTTTCCTTGTCCCTATTAATTTTTAGCCAAAGACACATCATCCGTTCTATATATTTACCCCTACTATTTTGATTGTGCCCCATATTAATTGACATATTAATTCTCTTTTCTCGTTTGGAGAGTGGGTGCTCCAACAATTTTGCTAAACCTCGCCTCTTTCCTCTGCTCATCTCCTCTACAATCATCAGTTTGTTTCCTCGTGCTGCTTTCTGACTAAGTAAGGATTTAAAGGGTCCAATTACTGCGCGACCTGAGGATGTCCTGCTCTTTGGCATGGTTATTCTCGTCATAGGGTGTCCTCCTTGTGTGCAATTGTAGATGCAGAATTCAAGCACAAAGAGATTACGGGCTCTGACTCACGTTCAGCAAACAAATATAGAATCATAGAATGGTTCAGGTTGGAAGGGAGCTTAAAGATCGTCTAGTTCCAACCCCCCGCCATGGGCAGGGACCCCCCCTGTACTTTTTGGAACCCCCCAAACATCTGACACTGTTTCAGGCATTGTCGCCTTCCTAACTCCCCACAGGTGTGTGCTGCTGCCCTTCTGTGAGACGCCCGTGCTCCTCTAGGAAGCTCACATTTGACCTCTTTTAGTTCAGTGGTGACTTCAGACCATATCTAGAAGGTGAACTGGAAAGCTCGGGTGTAGGCATGCGTGGCAGCACACCCCAGCTCTTACTCCTGCAGACTCGCTTGCAGGGATTTAGCCATCGTGCCATAGAATCATAGAATGGTTTGGGTTGGAATGGACCTTAAAGATGACCTAGTTCCAACCCCCTGCTGTGGGCAGGGACACCTCCCACCAGACCAGGCTGCTCAATGCCCCATCCAGCCTGGTCCAGCCATGATGAGCCAGAGGGTGAGGCCGTCTCAGCAAAAGGGGATGAAGAGCCAGAAGACGACACGTGTTTCGGTGTTCAAACAAATGCTACAGTTACTGAACTGTAGCCTCTGTCCCTGACACCCCTGAGAGTAGATGCCGTGCTTTGTTCCTCCCCCTCTGCTTTGGTTAGCCCTCCAGCAGTGCCTTCACCTCAAATTCAGTTACAACAGGAATGGGAAAAAGCCCTTTCACCTTTCGTGAACACCATCGTGCGATGTGTTCTTTCCTTGTGCCTCTGACCAAGTGTAAGTTAAATGCTAAAGTTGATGGCAACGCCTCTCTTGCATCATCTTGTTCTTTGTACCTACAGACAAGAGGCACTTGATAAAGACATTGCCTCGAGGAGTCCCCTAACTGGAGGGTAAGCAGAAGGAGAAGTTTTTCCCTACCTCAATAGTGTTTAAAGATGACTCTAGCACACAGTTTGAATGTATGCTTCTCAACACGAGGTTGTCCAGCCCGACGCTGCAGATAAGAAAGGCTATTAGATCTCTTCACGTATCACCTTGTCCTCTCTCAGCCTCGCTGTTAAGATAGATTGTTTTCATAGATGCTGTTTGTTGATCACACGTGCGTGGTCAGTTATAGCTCGGGAAAGTGTCTGAAGAATTTAGACCAAAGGCTGCAGAAACATCACTAGGAACTATGCGGAGAAAGAGAAATCTCACAATATGATTTTCTAGTTCAGGATGTGGATGTTGTTCTCAAAACTGGCTGGCCCTTGGTTCCCCAGGGTTTTCAAAGTACCAATGAGGTAGAGGGAGAATTTAGTGTCTTCCATTAATCTATTTTTAATCATTATTTTTCACTTATAAACGTTAAGGATGTATTTCAGTGTTTTTCTGATTTGGCCTCCTTCTTTTATTTTTCACATTGCATCTGTCAACCACCTCTGCCTGCAAGAAATTATTATTTATGTCTTTTTAATGAAAAATAGCATTTGGAAAGGAGAAATGAGGCCTGAAGACCTCAGATAATGCCTAAATGAACAGTAAGATCTTCAGTAGTTTCATGTTGTTTTCCCTCTCTATAAAAAAAATTGTACGCAACACTAAGCTAGAAGGCGGATGTATATTGTTATGGTTCTGTCATGGCAGACATTGTTATAAGAGGGAGCTAAATTACGAAAGGCCCAAGGGAATTAGGCACCCATCCCATTTTAGAATGACCCGGGTATGACGAGCAAACATTTTACCCGGACTCTTACAATCAAGACCAGATGCCTTTCTAAATACTACGCTGTAATTCAACCATATTTTTATTGGACACGGTACAGGAATTACAGGGTGAAATTCCATGGTTTCTGTTATGTAAGAACTCAGACTACGGGATGGTGCAATCCCTTATGTCACTAAAATCCCTGAATAACTAAAGATGTCATCCCGTCCCACTTGCTCAAATTTCACTTCCTTGGTTCTTGTGGTGTCATAATCCCATTCCATCTCCAGCCGCTGAAGTAGGTTCTGGGGAAAACTTTGTAGGCAAGATCTGGATTTTTACTGTAATAAACAGGAAAAAAACCCAAACCTTGGAAAAACCTTCCTGTGGCATTTCCACTGTGCTTTATATGCTTATTTCTCTCCAGGAGCAAGCTGAAGGGAATGTGTATCTGTGTTTTTGCATTCACTTTAATGCTGTTATCACCAGGCAATAAATCAAGGAATTTATGTTGGGTTCCTATCTTAAGCATCAGCTTTATCAGCAAAATCAAAATACTGATAAAAAGAAATAGAACCTATTTCTGAAATAGGACTTCCCATGAATTTGCAAATGAGAATGCCTACTGAAAAACAGTCCCCATATTCTCAGGTTCACTTCTGATGGGCTTCACAAATTTTCTTTTGAGCTTTGAAAAAAAATCTCTTCTCCTTTTCATTGGTCAGCTTTCCAAAAGCACGCTATTTAAAAGAGTCCAAATGGTGTGAAAACTCTTGCAGAACTCTAATGCCATTAAAACCTCTGCATGTTTAAACCCTGTTCAATTATAAAATGAATTTTAAATGGCTTTTCTTTTTTGTTAGGCAAGATCATTTGAATGGAGGAAAATTGGAGACTGGTCATGTTTAATGTAACACTCAAGAACCAAAAAAACCCCACCGCCCTACCAAAACCCGACCCACAGCCATCAGGGTCGGTGGGAAATGCAACAAAACAATAGGTACACTGTGACCTCACGGTTCTTTTCCTTCGTGTCTGTGAAGTCATTGGAAAACTCGGGTACCCTCTGCTGGCCACGCAACCCATCTGTAGCCCGGGAGCTGCCATCCCCAGGGATGCTGAGAGCCCAGCCAGCAGCTTGGAGCAAGAGCCGCCTCGACTTACAACCTGTTAAAAGAGAAAAAAAAACCCCACAAAATAACATACAAGTTCTAGTCGGGAAAAAGTTTCAGGCTACTAGGAGGGTACTATAAAAAAGAACATCGCTATTGTGCTATAAAAAAGAACATCATTAATTAACTTATGTGATGTTCCAGCTTTTAAAAGATTTTTAAATATGAAGGTTGCACCTAAGGGTGTTAGCTTTTCAGAGAGTGTTGCACAGCGCTATGAAACGCCTGCTCATGCCATCCCTCTTACCGTTCGTATCGGGACCCGGCGCTGCTCAATGGGAGGAGTGCGGCATGGCTAGGAAACTGCTTTAACACGAAAAAAATGCATATACGTATTTCTTTGAAGTGGAGCACTGCCTCCTGTTGCGGAGGCACCTGAGATGACTTTTAAGCAGAAATCAGTGAAGTTAAAACTTTGTTTTATCCGTTTAAAGTAACGTGTATTTGGTGCCTTACAGTTCACGAGGTTAAAGAGGTAAATGGTTTCGTGTATACCATAGGCCCCTGCTGAAAAGAGGACAATAATGATGAGCCAGCCACTTTTGCAGAGGTGGAAAGTAACCGGTTAGAATAGTTAATCTTTTGAGACACGTCCCTGGCGTTAAGTGGATTCTTCTCATTCGGCTGAAGGCGCAACAGCTGGATTCTGTCACCCCTGCCTGGGGCGGTCTTGTTAGTGTAGGATGACCTCTGGAGCACTAACACAGATAATACTGGCACCTCTCCCCGCTCTAATCAACTACCAGTCTGAGCAATTCTACAGGAGATGGGGGCATTAAGGCCATATTTTTCTAAACAAAATTCAGTGATGGTAGCCGAGTATTGTGACAGCAAAAGACAGATTCTACCTTTCCCACCAAAGGTTTTTAATGCTAAATTCGGGGAACGGGCTGTAAAAACAACACAGCTCCATATTTTCTCCCTTTTCTAAAAGTCGTGTTTTGCAAAGCTGGACTGTTTGTGTCAAGCATGTCTGAGCTAAAACTCTCACAGTTTTACTGCCGGATATAAAACTGTTCATTGCAAACACACGTAGTTAATGTGCTCTCTCTTCGTCTCTTTCCACGTAGATTAGAACTGGCAGGAAAACAAAGATTTCTGGGAATTTAGCTGGAATGGGAAAGACTCAGGTTCAAGTTGCTGCTCGGTCCTGTCCTCCTCTGGAGCAGGGCACTGAACAAGGATCTCCTTGGTCTGAACTGACTCCTCGGGTGGCTGGACCAGGCGCTGCTTTGGTGATGGAGCTCTTGTATTTTGACCATTTTCAAAGAAGCTTCATCAAAACCTGATCAGTTCTCACGATGTACAGCAACTTTCACTGAAAATATTGCCAGTTGCAAAGTTTTCGGTCACGGCTAACATCTTTAGCTACAGGTGGAAAAAAAAAAAAAGGGCAACAAAGCGTTCTGTAGTTATGAAACAGCAAAATAACAGTAGCTAACTTAATCACAAGGGATTCATACCCCGCACAGGCATTTTGTATATCTCTGCATCCACCGATAGGAATCCCTGGTGTGCAACATGCAAAGTAGAATATGTTAATTTTACAGGTAACAGCAATTCTGTTTCTCCTTATCATTTACATGGGATTTATTAGAAAATAAGCAATATCCATGCCGTCAACTAATTTTGGCTTGCAAATATAAAATGTGCATAGTATGAGATTTTTGGTGTGCTTAGCCTTTTAGAGCAGTTACAAATGCTCTCAAGATCCTTGGGCTACTGGAGTGTTCTGCAGTGCCTTGTGCCTGGGTGACACAGAGACATTGGCTTCGGTTTGTGTTTGAGAGTGTTCACCTCTGAAAGTCAGATCCTACTGTTGGAATCACGACAGAAATAAATGTCTGTGTCTGAGGTAGGAGTGTTTACATTTACTTCATTGTCGGTGGAGAGAAATGGGGTGTCATTTATCCCCACAAATAAATATTTAGAGTGCAAATGTCTGAAGTTAGTTGAGAAATCCCACCTTAGATTTACCTATCAAATAAGAAAAACACAATGATCATCTGTGAAAAACTCGGGGCGCTTACTTGCCCACAGTCCTTCACATCAAAGGTGGGGATAAAACCCAGTTTTCCAGGGTAGCTTTGCTTAATTGGAGTAAGCATTGTATTCCACTCTTTCTTGACAATTTTAATATGACAACACCAGCTTTGTTTGCTATAGACTGTGATTCTCTCGGGAGGCAAACCCACTGCTCAGAGTGTGAGGCAGGAGCACAGGGTGTCCATGGGGCTGAGGACTCCGCCATAGATAGGAGTGGAGGTCGGTGCAGAGTTTCTTTGCTGTGGGGGGAATATTGTAGGAGAAGTGGGAATGCTGTATAATTTCTTAAGCTTTCAAAAGAGCATGGAAATTGAAAGCCTGATCCTTAAGAAATTCATCAGCACTACTGGACTCCTTTAGAAAGGTAACATAGTCCTTTATCCCTCAAACCAATGATGGCAGATGAAGGGTAGGTGTTGTCCTGTTTGTAAATCGCTAAAGCAGGATTTTCAAAGCTTTAGTTTTCAGAGATTTTGGTAGAAAGAAAAAGGATTTGGAGGTTCATGAGCTCATCTGGTTTTCCAGTGAAACTTTGAAACTTTTTTTTCTTTTTGGGTGGGAGAAGAGTGAAGAGATGGAGAAAACGTGAGTCTGATGCAACTTTCTGCAGGTAAAAAGATATAAATGTTAACAAAACCTGTGTGTTTCTTTATTTCAATTTAAAAAAAAAAAAGGAATAAAAACTCATCATTGTGGAAATAACCACTAACTTGTTGCTTTGGACGCTTACCTGGCCTTCAGTTTTAGTCCCTTATCTGCTTGATAGAGACTGGGAATGTAATCTTGATCTCCCATATGAGTTTCCTTGCTGCAAAGAAATTCTTGTTCTCCCTGTAAGTTCTTTCCAAAAAAAACCATTTACAGTGCAAATGCAAATAAGATAAACTTCAAAACCACCACAACCTTTGCAGCCTCCCCACTATGGTGATTAGAGCGATCAGCTTTCAATTGCAGATTCCCTGGGGCACGTGGGTTGGTGACTATGGGTCTCTTGCTACTGTGGTCCCTGATTTTGCCCATCTCTTTGTACCCGTGATTGCGTCTGGTGTTCCTATTTCTTCTCCCACCAACTCCCTCAAAGTGGTTTCTGTGGCCACTGTTCCCTCCATCCCTCACAATGCGTTTTCCTGATGGAACGCTGTCAGCAGGGGGAGCGTCAACAGCACCGGAGACTCTCCAACGGGCTACTGGGTCTTCATGAGAGGAACAGGGACTGACCAGCTGAAGCTGAAAGGCGGAAAATTGGCCATTACATATAGCAAAGACAGTTCCATGCTGGAAACTGTTGACTCATATGTAAAAGATAGAGACCTCTTTATATTTAAATGGAAAGGGAAAGACGCCAACCTATATACATATTAGAGTTGCCATAAAAAAAAAGACGGCATAGGAAATGTAGGATTGTGCTTGAGGTCTTTCCCCAGTTTATGTTTTAAGTATTTTTTTTTTTAGATATTAAATTTTTCTTGCATTCCTTGTTCAATGACTCTCTAGCGAGTTAGTTCTTTGCTGGTGAATTTCAAGGCTAATAAAATATGTTGAGATTGACCAAATTAAAAAAAAATATTTTGAATATGCTGGCATTGAAAGAAAATAACTTGGGCAGCCTGCAGCGTCTGGACATGCTGTATCCTTGGCTGGTTCTTTCCTTTAGTGAGTCATTGTTTTCTGGCAAATGTTGATTATCCCTCGATGTATGTTTGTGAAAGTTTCAGCTAAGCTGGGCTGTTGCAATTAGTGCAAACATCAATGTGTTATCAACATATGCCTGAAGGAAAAAGGTGCACCCTGAATTCTATCTTAAGGGTCCAGCATGATTGTATATAACACAACATATGAAAACTTCTATAAAGTTATGTTACGATATTTTAACATACAAAATGAGGAATGCTAGCTACTTACATATGTATGCAAAAAAGCGAGTAAAATTCACTGTAAGTTTGTTACGAGGAGATACATGTTTCAACTTCTTATATGCAATGAGGCTAGGGCAAAATATAAGTTAATGGGTAAATTTACTCTGACTATTCAAGAGAACTAAAAGAGACAAACTTCTAAGAATTTCCAACCAAAAGTGGAGTTTAGGAACCCCAGGTTTTCTGTAGTGGTGCTACTTGGGGGCGTAAGCCTATGCTTGGATTTGCCCCCCTGTTGGCTGATGTGAGCAATGTGTCGTTTCCCTTCATGCCCTCAGCTATTTAAGAGTCACGGACGAAATGTCCCTGTGACTGAATTCTCTGGAGAACCCGATGAGGTAGACGCCTTCTGAATTTAACTCATTTAACTCACACAAATTATACTGCGTTCAACTATAATAAAATTTACAGAGGAAAATATGGTGCTGGTGTGTCTGGTGATGATGGTGCATGTCTTTATTATTGCCTAGTGGTTACAGTACTCTTCTGCATTCAATTTCTCCTTCAGCTTGAGCAACTTGCAGTTTGCCACCCCAGAAGAGGGCCTGTCCCAGCTAAGGAAACACGATTGTGCACTCTTCTCAGACCAGCAGGGAACGTTCAGGACTGGGACCAGGGAGAGACCAGAAGAGGACCGTGCCCAGGTTGGGGAGATGGAGGCCTGACATCTTGCCCTGGCTTCTAAAACTGCTTTTATATTTTGTTTTTATGTGAAATGTGTCAGCACTATGGGGTCTGTGGACCCCAGCCAGTATTTTCTAAATGCTTTTACTGAATCCTCCTTCGCCCCTATTTCATCAAAATACTAAGGAGTATACCTAGCATTAAGCACCAAGAGCAAAATTGTTAGCAGTGGAACATTTATTTATGTAAAACTGGGATTGTATTGTCCTGTTTCATGTAATTAAGACCTATATATTTGTGCTAGCCCCCACTTGTGACATGAGTCTTGCTACTTAAGGAGTCATTAGTAGAGGATCCCAATATCTCATTAAAATGCCCTCACTGTTGCGTGTCTGATATCATGGCAGAAGTGACACTTAATTCTACATTTTATATGAATTTCATTTTTACAACTTTTTTTCTCCAAACAAGGGTTGACATGTAAGAGAGAATTAGCTCAGAAATTATTTTCTTCCCAGGTTGCATTATTCTTGACAGCTCTCAAAGCTTCCTCAGCGATGTAGGAAAAACTGAATGGTGCCCTGCAGAGGAGGAGGATGTTGTGGGACCTGCCATTCCTGGCACAGCCAAGGTGCAGGGAAGGGTAAAGGATGGCGTTAGGACTTACAGCTGGTGCCAGCCTTGCTGTTTCTCCAGAAGAGATGGGAAGGTTCTGCTTCCTCCCCACTATAGTTTCTGGTGCCCTTCAGGTAGGACCAGACAAGGCTTCCAGAGCTTTGGCATCGGCAATGCAATTTTGGTACCAGAAACTGTTGACTGATGTAGGTAGATGTCTTCTTTACCCATGTTTACATCCCACCCTAAGTGCTTCTTGTAGCACACCATCAGAACATGCCACAATTTTTTTAATACACTTATCCATTTCATTTTATAAATATAGAAGTACTTTTTGTTCCTGCAGAAGAGCAGAAGCACAGAAGGACAAGGTGGTATAAGATCACATAGGAAGTCTCTGGTAATGCAAGGACTTGAATTCATATCTTCCAAGTCCTAAAGCAGACCCTAAGTGTGTTGATCCTCCTCCTCCTCCTTCTCTGCATGTCCTTGTAGTTGTGCTAGAAAATGTGTAGAGTTGCGATTATCTTTTTCTCCTGGGCTGTTCTTCTACAACATGTGGGTATCTTGGGTTCTGCGAGTTGAATAGGTACATTTTTTAAACCAGTGAGCCAATTGGTATATATAGTATTCCTATCTTTAAAAATGCCTTTGAAGACTCGTCCAAAGGTTACTGAAGCCAATGACATCTTTCTTTAATTTCAAAGGAATACGCATCAGGATGCGGATGAAAAGAGAAACTGTGGTCCTGCTTCTGCACTGAGAATTAAAGCAGGTGTGCTTGAAGGTGTAGGACATAATTTGCCTGTAGAAGTAATGAAATCACCTGGGATCATGAAGACTTTACACAAATGGCTGAGTTTCACACTTTCTGAAGTGTGCACTACTGTCTGGAGCAGTACCCCTCTGAGTAAAACTTTAACATCTCCTCTGAGGAGATTTTTTCAGCAAATTTTCTTCTCTTTGGAATTCAGCGAGACTGGAGAGAAAATGTTTCTCACCATTGAAAATAGAGCTAGAAAAAAATTGTAATCAACAAGAACATGGTAAAGCAAATCAAAATAACTGCCCGTATTTTGCTTTATATAGCAATGTTTTCATTGGGCCAATGGCTTTATTAATTTTAAAAAGATTGTTTTCAAGTTCAACAGCAAACTGAAAGTCCTGTTGAGCCCATACAGTAAAAAATGTCCTGAAGTCCCCTGGACAGATTTGCTGCTAATTGTAGCAACATTGTGTCTTCTTAATTAAGCAGAATGAAGGAATGTAAAGTCTTTATGGGTCAATTTTTAGACTTTTTTAAGAATAGAAATGGAGAAAAATTCTCTGTGCTTTAAAGCAAGAAAAAACATAACATGCCAATGTGTTATCATTAACAGAGTTGATTATTTTCTAGAAAAAACTTACCGAGATAGTTATTTTCTTAAAATTATTATTTTTTTAATCTGGGAAAATGTGTTTCTCACAAAAAATATGTAAATAAAAATAAAACCGTGACATTCCCATTTCAACTTCATCACAATCTTGTGGGGTTTTAATTTCAAAACATTTCAAAATATCTTCATTTCAAACTTTTATTTCCTGCAAATTATAATACAAGAAATCGACTTGGATGGAAACTGTCTTGATTTGACCTTAAACAATTTTTCTAGGGGAGGGAGAAAAAACGTGCACCGCTCTGGCGAGTGGCTCCATGCTGGGCAGCGCTGGGGTGCGCTCGTGGAACCCCCAAACCCCTCAGCTGCCGGCTGTACTTCCTTCCTGATAAAGATCAGATGAGCCCGGGAGTGCGGTGGTGCTGGGAGGGGGCAGGACCAGCTTGGGGCTGCACAACACTTGAATGGGAGCGAAACTTTGTGCTGGTGAGATGTGGTGAGGCAAAACTATCATTTTTCTGGCGAGCCTTCGGTACATCTGCAGTCAGTGCAGTCAGTACTTTCACCAAACATTTGCGTATGAGGACAACAGAGTTGTTACAGAGAGAAACCAAATGGGTTTCTGGTAAACTCTAGACTTCTCTCAAACACTTTGTGCTGTCTTCACAACAAAACCCCCCATTTCAGCATCCTTCTTGACGATTAAGCCTTTTGAACATCTTTCAGCTTTCTCCATTGCTCATCCATCTCAGCCATCAGCCTGTTGTTGCTGAGGAAATACCCTTGGAGGAGAGTATTAGGAAGTCCATTTCAGTGATTATTTTATAAGGAATAATGACCACTTTGTTTCATTAGTGGCTTTCTGGTTCTAATCAGACATTTATTTTTCACATCCACGAAACAGGGATGTACAGCATATGTTAAGGGAACTGTGTGTGTACCATATGGCTAAGAAGAATAAATGCTGCATAAAATGGAGAGAGTGAAAGAAGAAGAGTAAGGTAATATAATAGATAATGAATTCAGCTACATTATATGATTTTATTGTTATGAGGCTTCAAAGATGAAGGAATACTACGGAACACACATGGATTTTAAGCCCCCATGACTGAGTTTTACCTTTAGTACTCTAAGCTGCAATTTCTTTTCCCTCACCCTGATCAGATGACTCTGTAGTCATGAAACGACAAAAACGGAAGGCTTAATTCTTGTGTATAGTTGTACTGTCTAACTCCAGCTTCAGCAGAAGTAAAGCACATGAAGCCCAGTCATGTGAAACTGGAATCACCGCTGAGACAGACCTACGATGTGTTGGCATCGGGGTAGGTTTTCTGTATTGCGAAACAGCACTCCGATAATTTCTAAGGACCAAAACCACATACTCTGGCTTACATTAAAAAAAAATAGGCTCCAAAATCAATTTAAAGATTTCTTTTAGACCTTGGCTGGACTTCAGAAAGTGAATTTTCCCATTGCTCTAATCATCTGCTATTAAGGTTTGAAGTCAGGAAGCATCTTGAGCTCAATTCACTAGAATGAAGGGCTGAAATAAAAACGTTTTGATTTCCTAACCAAGAACCACAATTTTTAAGAGGTGTTCTGGAAAAAAAATTGCTTGTTGGATGATAGCATGAAATATAGACGGGACATTTAAAGCCATAATTTAGTGCAAATTTTTACCTGATATTAGACCTACTTTGCTATTATTTGTAGTTTAGTTGATTCTATGGTCAAAATCCCACACAGTACTGAAGCCTTCGGCCGTGGTATTAATAGTGAAACCCGCATTTGTCTGGGCAATTATCTGAATGGCTATGAATACAAATCTGAAGGAATTCTCAGAATGCAAACTCACGCAGAGCGATCTACTTTAATCCAATCACAGCCTCATCTTAATAATGCCACATTTCACAGGAGTGCTAATTTTGAAAGTTAAATACACTAAATGCTCTCACTTTTACCTTCAGGTTGTGTATTATACGGTCATGGTTGTACATCATATACTGTCTATAATCTTACTTACATCGATTATAATTTATGATTGGTACAGCTGCACGTTATTTAATACCAAGATCTGAAAACTGTGCTCATTAGGATCCTAACCTCTGTCTCCCTTGAGAAGCATATTATCATTGGCAATATCAATAATTTTAATTAAAGTGAGTAACACACCCCTGCCCCGATTTTACGATTTAAAGGAAGTTTCTGAGAACCCTCCAGTTCTTAACATATAATTCAGGATCAACTGAACGTACACAAGACTTTTACTTATTGGAGAATCGGAGCAAGAGGTGTATAAATCCATCTTAGTTTTCTTTCCAACTCTTGTTTCGAGTATACCTGGTAGATTTATTGCTTGACTGTGCTTCAGTAGTCTGACTCCCTGCGGTGATTTCCAAAAGTCTGCCGGCAGGAATACACCCTTACTGCTGCAAAAGATTATGACATCATGGATGTTAAAAAGAGAATGAATGATGTGGTTAGCCATGCGTTCAATATATTACTAGAGAGGGGGTTATATGGAAACATGGCCTTTCTGTCAGGTAGAATGAATGAGATATATAATTTGTTTTGTCCTTCTCTTAAAAGAACAAGGGAAAGGAGATAATCTGTCTTAATAAGGGCATGCTTAGAGTATCAACCAACTAGAAAGTAATATATTTTTAAACATCCATATGTGATCCCCTTATTAAATTAGGATGTTGAGCTAAATTTAAAGTATCAATATATAAATCAGTCACTCAGTTAAATTAGCCAGTTTTATACTGATAAATGGGAGTTAATAAAGCAATTACTTCTTTCTGAACCATAAGGCTCTGGTTTCCAAATCAGTTGTATGAGTTATGGATTACTGACATAATTTACAAGTTTTCATTTACGTGACTTATATCCTTGATTTCTGAGGAATTAGTCCTTTATTGTATTAAAGACACAACAAAACAGCGTTTGCGTGACATTAAGGTTGGGGCAAAGCAACAAAACTCTCTGACTTCTCAATTTATGGTGACACAGTGTTCCTTACTCTAGCTGCTGTTGTTCATAACATACAGAGAGTTAAGGACAGAATTGTTGCCTTAATATTGAAGGTCGTGACTTTTCAATGTGTGTGTCGTGACCTATGTTCTATACCTGTAGAGTTTTGCCTTTTTTTTCTCCCCTCTCATTTTTGTAAGCACACACCAGTAGCAGGCAGTTCTGCACCTACGTTGGCCATTTGCTATGAAAGAGGTGGCATTAAAACTTGTCAATGTATTGCCACATAACCTTCACATTTTCTATTTTTATGAGGCTCAACTTTGTACAGCTTGACGTCATTGAGGGCTTGGAAATGATTACAATGTGAGTAAGGTCAAGCTTATATAGGTGTGCCATAAATAAATTTTTATTTTAATTTTTCACACGCTTTTCTCCTTTTTTATGCTTACTGCCTGGTATTTATCTTGTTATTCTCCTCAGACAGAAATAACCTGTCTCTTGGGCCACACAAGTCTTGAAGAGCCACACAGACTAGCTGAAGTCAGGTAGAATTTTGCTAAAACCCAATTAGTTATTTACAAAGCAGTTCTAAAATTCAAGAGAGAGGTAGTGGTTTGCTGGTTAAACTTTTTACCATCCTCTACTGTGTTACTGGTTAGAAGCCCAGTAACATCAATGGTAATAGCCATTATGAAAGAGAGTAATAAGAGCATTTCAGGGAGAATTCATGATGCATATTGATGGTGTCTGCGTAGCTCAGTTCATTCAGTGTTTCAAAAAAAATAACAACAAAAACCAAAACAAAACCCCCAAAAAAACCCCAAATCAATAAAATAATATTCTGATTGAAAATGTCATGTTTCCCATGAAAAACATATTTGGTTGGGAAGAGACAAGCAGCAGGCTGAGAAATTGAACCTGGCTGTGCAGTGCCTGAGACATTCCAGCTTTCAGGAAGGAAAGAATAAGAATGTAGAGGAAAAAAAGCTGGGCAGAAATAAGGGAACCAACAGACCATTGAAGCAGAATTCTCAGGGCAAAAAATAAAAAGCCGGTAAGATTTATGCTGCCAAGAGTCGGATTACCCTGAGATCTGGCCCAAATGTCAGGCTCCATTTTACAAACTAGCAGAATTAACAGAGGTCTGGCGAAAAAGTAACTCCAGTCTCCTTCTTTGCTTTGTGATGTTTACCTTGCAGGCAATCCAGAAGCTGGATTTAGCGCTAAGCATGGGATGAACCGCTTGAGAGATTGGCTTCCATCTCCCCAGCATATCTCCATTCAAATATCAACAGCTGATAGACAGGCAAGGCTCCTAGAATCTGCCTTTCCTATATTCCTTTCACTGTAAAGAAATTATTTGCATTAATAAAAGAAGCTTTCCTCTGACAAGAATTTCATTTTTTTCCCACTGAAGTGCATTAAGATACTCTGAAAATACCCCCGAATTACTATGCACCCGTATATGCACAGCGCATTACATATTTTAAAGCTCAGGGAGTCCAAGCTTCAAATATTAATGAGCCGCGCATTAAGTCATGACAGAGGCAGTCAGGTGGTGATCTCCCTAGTATGTGTTTGAGACCAAGTATGGTTTTCAGCTGTCAAACTGTATAAAAATGCTTCTGAGGAAATATCATAATGGGTTTTCTGTAATTTTACCAAAGTTTACCCTCAAGCCTCATGTAATTGGGTAATATCTGTTATGTCAAACAGCTTCGACCGGAGCAATTTGGCCTGCGCCACTGGCATTAATATTGTCATCAGATGATCAATAAGTCTGCCAGTGACGTTGGTGCTACGTATCATCTGAATCATGGGCCTGGCTAACAGAAAAGTAAGTGGATTTAAATGAAACACAAACTAAACCAAACACTAATGAGTGGGATATATTCCTAATAAAAAATTAAAGCCTCTTAATAAACTTATTTTAAGAGGCCAATATTTGATAGACCTAACGGGAACTGGTTAAACTGACTAAACTACTGCAGTGCTGACACAGGAGCAGCCAAACTGCTTCCCTTTACACACTTTTCTTTTTGGCCCCAACGAAAATGAAATTTATTAATCATTTAAAAGAAATGGAATTTTGGCAGAACTTCATTTTTCCCTTCAGTCACCTATAATTTGATGGGATTTGAGATAACTTCCCTGAATATACCTTCCAGGATGCTAAAGAGAAGGGATTTGTTTACAGTATCCAGAGCGGTGCCAGGTCTGGAGGCAAGATTTCCCAGACTTTTGATCTTTGGGCTCTGGTTTCCAGAATGTTGAGATCCATGTTAAAAAAAAAGGAATCTGGTGTCCAGAGCCTGTTCATCCCATCGCCACATTTATAAAACACAACCAGAAAAAGAATAAAGGGATGATTAAAGGCGTGGAATAACTACTATATGACTAGTGACCAAAAGGACAATAGTGTCTATAGGGGAGGTATTATAAAATAAAGAAGTATGTGGAAAAGGTGAATATAAGGTGTCTATTTACTTTTTCTTCACACAAGCACTCAGCCCATGAAAGCAGTGACAACAAAAGGCCTTGTTAACATAACTAAATGTCACTTTTAACACAACTAAACGTTGGTGACAGAGTGCCATGGCACGGAGTTGTTGGCCGCAGAATGCTACAGGAGGCAAAAATAGACAAGTGTTCGGATTCAAACAACACTAAACCGATTTTGGGAAGACAGATCCATCAGTGAGTCTTAAACTTGTAGGAAACTGCTCACTGATTGCTAAAAGTTGAGAGACTGTATCAGATTGTTCTGTACTTGTATTTTGTATCCCTACATGAGCACTGTTGTGGGGGGAGACAGGGCTAAACAGACCTTTGTGCTGACTTTGAATGGCTTTACGCTGCCAGCATCCATGACTCTTGACACGCTTAGTTGTCAAGGACATAAATTTTCATCAGTTATGACTGATTTTCACTCCATGCCCTGAAACTGCCCTCCAGACTGGGTCTCCCCCTTACTCTTCTGGGGCTTCCTTCCTTTTCCCCTTTTCCCTTCTTGTCACCCCCCCCACTTTTAGCATCCTTCTTGGGAGGACAGCACAGAAGGAAAGAACCAAATTCCTGTGTGTTGAATATTGATATTCTGTATGGCCGTGTCTCTGCTCTACAGACAGGAATTTTTCCTTCAGCATGACTGCTGAACATCAGGCTTGGGCTGGATGATCGAGTCTTACTCTCTTCAAACCCCAAAACCTTTGTTTGAACGCAGTCTGAGCTCTTTTTTTTGCAAGAATGAAGGGCTATCTTATCAAATAAAAAACCAACAAATGAAAGAGTTACACGTAATGCCCTGTTTAACCATTTCCCACTGTATTATCTGAAGCCACCAGCATAATATTTCACACATTTATATGAGTAAAAGAAGCACCAATAGAGAATTAATGTCAAAATGCATAGCCTCGCATGATATTTCCATGTGGTATTTATACAACTACACAATTACAGTAGATCATCGGGTGAAAGTACAACTCGCGAGAATGCTGAAAACATGGTTGTTTTTAGAGCTGTAAATTGGTATTGCTCAGACTTGATCCTGAAGACAAGCTACATCAATACAAAACCGTAGGAGGCTGGTGGTGTGTCTGAACAGGGGAAAAAACCTATGAAGACGAAAAATATACCCAATCTATAATTATCATCCTGACTTCTAATGTAAAGGCCGAGTTGATTCTGGATCTGCAGGTTGGTCAGAGGCGTCAGATACTTTTTATTTTATATATATACACATATATATGAATTCTCTCTCTATAGAATACATATATATTTATATATATATAAAAAAATATATATAAAAAGTATCTGAGGCCTCTATGCATACTATATAGAGAGAAGTCATACATATATATATATTTTCTATATAGAGAAAATATATATATATTCTATATAGAGAGAATTCAGCTGCTACCTTCTTCTCCTCGAGCAGATAAGAACTTAATTATCACACCTGACTGTTCTGAGTTAGTTTAATTGCTTATATTTACCTCTTTTGTTCTATTTAGCACGGAGGACAATGGTTCTAAATGACCCCATGACCACAACAGTTAGTGTAAGCAAAAAATAAAATGCTTTTGGCTTTGAAAAAAAAAAGTTGGCTCAAATTCAGGCTGCGTGTACTTAACATTCTCCAAAATGTTGCAGATGGGTTGAATGGGAGGCTGATTTTGATAAATGGTTCCAACTCTGAAGCCACAATGCAATACTTGTAAATTCTTTTGAGATGATTAGACCGGTAGTTTAGCATCTATCATTTGAGATAGACTAGCATGATAATGGACCCAAATAACTCATCACACATCCCTGCTATTACTCTTCCTCTGGTATGGCTGATACCGCCGATATTCAGCTGCTCATCCTGGTGAATTTGATGGAATATTTTTTGATTAAAAGAAGGAAAAATTGATTTTCAAAGGAGCCTTAATCTAAGGGAATAAGTACTTAATTCTCTTGTACACATTAAAGGATCCAATCAGAGGGTTTGGTTTTTTTTAGTCTGTATTTGTGCCTTTAAGGTCATACTCTTAGATCTCATACACAAAACTGGAAAAATTGTGGAAAAACTTCTTAGGCTGCAAAGATGTAGCGGAAGATAATCTTATACGCTCATCCTTTGTTTGGATGACCATGAGACATGGTGTAGGCCGTTTTGGATGGTTTCATTCCCCTCCCTCTCCCTGGCGGAGCTGGGGTGCCTGTCTCCTGGGCTCTCGGCGCGGTTGCCCTCTGGGGAGGTGGTGGGCGGCGCAGGTAGGTGCCCATCCCTCCGTATCCAACGCTTCCCAGAATGTGGCTCCATGGCCACACAGGTGCCAGGAAGGTGCAGGAGACAGAGGGATTTTCCTTCTGCATGCCGACAGTGGACCCTCAGGTCCCCTTCTCATCACCTTTGCTGAATCTCCACTCTCCGGGGGAAGATTTATATTCTCTTGACATGGAAGAGTTAAACGAGGGGAAAAAAAGACTTTTACACAGCCCTGTAAAAATCATGTTTTGCTGGCAAACGGCAGCAAACTTGCTAGGCTTTCTTCATTAAAGCCTTGCCATTTAAGCCATCAGCGTCATTTTGTGAGGACATCAAACATGTGTACACCAGATGCCTGCAACGCAGAGCGGCACTAAGGACCTGACTCAACTTAACAATAATCTGCGGACAGCGGGTGTGAACCTGAGCTGGGCCAACACCTCATCAGACTGCATGGCTAATTGATTTCAAAATTAGAGTTGGTATTTCTGAACAATAATCTTAAAAGGCAGCAATAAAATACATCAGAATCCTTTGAGCTAGCCAAGCTTTCATCCAAATGGCTTATTACAAAGAGCTGGCACACCTGAACTTTGGCATAGACAAATAAATCCCAAAACAGTAAATGGAAACCACATTTGGCACTGGAGGTTTGTCAAGAGAAGTTTGTAGTCATCAGGAAACAAGATTTTGGATTTTTTTTCCTTAGTGGCAGGAAATCATTCACTGGATGTATTTTACTCCAACTGCTGTGATTTATGCAATGAAAACATAGGTAGTGTTGAGGAGAATGCTCTTTTTCTTTTCTTTCTTTTTTTTTTTACTATTTCACAATCTTCAGGATCCCAGAAGTGCTAAAAGCACAGCAAGGGTTACAGTTATCCCAACAGTGATAACTTAATTGCATCTGTCGGCCTCCCTCTTTGAACTTTGAACTGCTGGTTTGTGGCATCGTGGTCCAAAAGGATTTAGATCTGACTTTTGTGTGGCTACAATAAATTATACCCAAGTATCTGAGCAATGCTTGGAATCTTATCTTGAAGGCAGGATGAGGCATCTCGCTTAAGGGATGGTATAAATTTGGAATACAAATCTTTCCAGGAACTAGCATTTCAGACCAGGTAGGAAAGATTGCATTTTCCTCAACAATAGGCTGAATTATAAGAAATTCAAGAATATGTAAATAAACTCATTGATTTCCTGAAATATTTCCAGAAAAAGTGGCTCCTCAGAACCGCTTAAAGATAGAACTAAAGACATCTGTGAAGTTGGAGGCTGAGCTGCAAAGTACCTGGATCTATTTGGACTCCTTGGCTCTTCCCGTCGTTTGTAAATAGCTTTATACATTTGAATTTGATGAATAAAGATGTAATAGTCGAGGGGCAATTGGAGCTTTCATCATTAATTGGTCTACGTGAAATGTTACCCACTGCTCGATTACTAGCTTTGTGTTTAAAATTGGTGGTTAAGCTTTGCCACTCTGACAGTCTCAGCCCGAGTTTGTGAAAACTGAGATAGTTCTGTTCATGGTTTTGAATAATTCTGAGCTGTACCATTTCTGTTCATGTTAGTACGGTGTCAAACTTAGCTCAGAGTGTGAATCTTGATGGTACGTATTACGCCTTCACAAACAGTGAAGATGTAAACTGACAGATGTAAGTGAAGATGTAAACTGACAGATGTAGTAAGCTCAGCTTTGGACACTTCAAAATATTGTTTTTTCTCTCAGTTTATGTCTAATTACAGTTTTCTGGCATGGCCTGATTCTCATCTCACTCACAACATGAGTCTCCAGATGTATCCCTGGATTTTCACTGGCTTATTCGTACAAACAAAACTGGCCTGTGACATGCCAACTTTCTGATTATACGGGGCCCAATTCAGTTATACATGTTTAAAACCAGCCTAATGCTATTAGCTGCCAATCTGTCGTGCTCTGAGAGGATAATCAGACCGTGAAGATTCATCTTGCCCTTTCGAAAAATTTTGCTACCCACGCTGTTACACCTCTTGATCTTGCCAATATATTATTGTGCCTCCAATGGACTAGGCATGTGAGAGCGCCTTTTAGTTGTCTACTGTATTTTAGCCATGATTAATTTTAGACAAGTTCTTCAGTTGTACAGGTTTGGGGTATGTGGGGCAACTCACATTTTGAGCCATTAATTAACCGCAAAAGTTGCTGTTGTCGGTATTTCAGCCTAGTAAAAGGTGCTGAAATAATGGCGTTTTTTTAATAAAGTACCTTATATTAACGGACAGCTTTTGGTAGAATAACTCGAGTTTCTCACATCCACACACATATTGACTTAACATCCAATTATGCAGCCGTTAATGCTCGTCTACTTGTTCGTCTTTAAAATAAAGGATAAATTAACCTAAATGTGTAACATACAAATAAAGGCTAATGGGACAGATTCAGACCTCTCTTACGTCTGCTAAGCTGACTGACTTCATCAAGGCTTGCATAGGTGTAAACGAGGGCAGATTTGCCTCGAAATGTTTGCGCGTCTCGTAACGACACTTCCCTTCGCTTGTGTGGTATCAAACCAAGGGCTTGTCTTTGTAAAATTGAATAAGAGACTGACATTTGTAACTTAATTCCAGCACATGGCTCTTCATGTTTTCCTCCTACTTCTACATGTACTCGTATGCAAAGCAAAAGAATACATCAAAGTGACACAAACAGCATAACAAAAATCTGCCTACAAAGTCCTGCGCCAGCTGGGGCTCTTGTATGTTTTAGATTAGAGTCCAGAGAGCGCTCAGGCTGGACCACCGCAGGAGAAACAGCTAGGGGACACTGGGAATGTTCCCATGCGCGGCATTAGACAGGCACCTGGGTCAAATTAATCCAGGCTTATCCACCGTGAAAATTCACAGGGTTTAATGGCTTCTCTTACCTGTGAAGGGGTGGTCTAGTTATAGGACTTCTGTACAGAGCCTGATGCGGAGGGGCTGATTTCGGATTTTTGTGTCAATGTTAAAGGTCAAAATCTATAGTAAGAGGCAAACAGGTGGGAGTTAACATGCAGCAAAGAGAAAAATACAGCAAAGGAATGAATTCTTCCATTTTCATTCATTTTTGAGTTTTGAAAAGCAACTCAGGTGTTCCTGAATCAGTCTTCAAAAGAAAACTATTGTTACGGCTATGAGGAAAAATAATACAGTGGATTCCTGCTGTATTTCGCAGGTTTATTTTATTCTAGAGAAAGGTAACTATAGGTGTGTGATGTCTGTACTTCTCTGTAGTTATTTTAAAGGCTTTTCCCCTATTTGTGTCTTAGACTACGTAATGACACTTCATTATAAGAAGTGTATTTCCTCAAAGTTTGTGTATTTTCTCAAAGTTACAAAAAGTGTATACTTCTCAAAGAAAGCATCTTCTCAAAGAAGGTGCACCACTCTGTAGCTTCCTTTGATGTCAAAATACCGAACAGGATTGTGCTGTACTTAAAGGTTCTTCACCGAGGACCCAGCAGAACCATTAGAGAGGTGATAGGGACCCACCCACTGACAAAAGAAATCTCATCTCGGAGTTTTAAGAATACGCTTCAAATCCCTCAATAGTCCCATTAGCTGCCCTGCATGGAGTGAGGTAATCAGCAGGTTGCCTAGCTCTAATGCTGCAGTTAAAACAGCTCTGGATTAGGGTTTGTTTGTTTGCTTTATCCGTGCATTAGTCTTTGATAACAATGCTACAAACAAGACCGCGCTTGTCTTCTATATGGAGATGGATGTACCGGCTGCCTCCCAAACAAGGCAGGAATTCGACGAGATAACGGGAGGGAAATCAGAAAGTAACTGGAATTTTTACAGGGCTGCTTCTGCACTGTTAGTATCTCCTAGGGCTGTCGGGCTGCTGGCTGGAGCAGGTCCCTGGCTTGCTGCTGACGCCGCTGGACGAGCCGTGGGCACGTTCTCAGGCCCCAGCATCCCAAAGAGCTGTGACGTGACCCACGCGGCCAACAGCAAACTGGGCTGGGCTGTGGTGCCACTGCTTTATCTGCGGTGATAAGGCAGCAGGCTTGAGGCCGTAGGAAGACTGTTGCCTTATCGGTACAGGTAAAGCAAAAGTCTCGCCAGTAAGGTTTAACACCTATTAAATATCATACTTAATCTGACATTTGCATACATATCTGTCCGTCAGTATCTCAGACACAAGATTTGTTTTTTGTTTCCAATTTTCAATGACTTTTCAAAAGCACTGGGGGAGTCCCACAACCTGGCAAGCACTGTGGATCAATAAGAGCTCCTCGCACCGTGGCAGGCAGTTGAGGTGTTATGGGGCCTCTCTGTGGAGAGAATGGAAGACCTCCGGGAAGTCATCGCTAAAAACATCAGCATGCTGGGCTCTTGGCTGATGTCTAGGGCTTGGCCCTTGCAATGCTACAAATAAAAATCCCAAAGGAACAGGATGAAGCAGACACGACAATAGTTGTGGAGAAAATAATTTTTAATACTCAAAACAACACTAGAGGGATATGATATATGGATATACCACATGAATAAAACATTACATTGGGCTGGAGGGTTTTTTCTCCCCAGATATTGCTTTGCTAAATCATATGCGCAATTGCAGAATACATAATACACGAGGTCCAGCCTGTTAAAGGCAATAATGATTAAATAGTCATTCTTCTGGTACTTCTCCAGTCTGTCTGTTTGGCTCTACCAGCCTTGACTTCACGCTGATGGGGGTCTAACAGACCTCAAGGAATGAGAAAACTGCATCTCTTCCCATCGTCAAATGCACGCGAGTGTCACAGAGTGGCCTGACCTCTCAAAACAACGCCAGCAACCTGCTGGCCTACAGAAAAGTGTCCACCTTAGAGAAAGACAGTGTATTAAGAAGAGTGCTGATGACTTTTCCTTGGATCAGAAGGACCAAATTGTCATGTAGACACTCAAAAATTAATTATGTTCTACCAAAGGTTCCTAGCCACTGTAAAATGTCTGATACAGCTCTCCTGACTTCAAGGAAGCTGTGCTAATTTGTGCCAGCTGAGGATGCTGATGGCAGCGATGAAACAGGCCAAAGAAAGATAGTACAGTCTAAAAGTGGAGTAATGTAAAAAGAGACGATAATAAGGACACCAAGTTATCTGATGTGTGGTAAGAGGACAATAACGTCAAGATTAAACAACATGCCGATTAATATGCCCAATTCTAAGCATATTATTTTCAGAATTGATTTAAATTTTCTAGTTACCACTTTGTCTCTCTTGCTGTGGAAATCAATCTATGACATTTTTCTCCTTTTGTAGCCTCATTTTTCCTTCTTTGTCCATCATTATCAAACCATGCCACAAACTCAATTACGCTGTTGTGATGCCAAAACCTGTGGTCCTGGCAAAATGTATCATGCAGGATCTCTAGGTAAGTGAATTAAAAAAGCATCTGAGCAGGTATCTGGTGTGTGTCACAGTTCATTCTTCCATAATAAACTATGTTCTCCTCCTCATTCATTTGTCAATCATAGTAACTAAAGATTATTATTTGCTGTATGTACGTGACACCAGCAATTTGCAAAGTCTGTTGGCAAGAAAATCAAGTTAGAATGACAGAGTGAGAAATTAAGCAGAAGTCTGATGTAATTAGCTGCAACAATCAGTGCTCTAATTTCTGATTTATTGTTTCCTGTTTTCCTGCTGCTTTCAGTCCATGCATACTGTATGTGCTTCATATAGGTCAAACAATTGCCTTATCAGTCCTGGCAAACCAAGAGGTCAGAGTTAACAATATTTATTTAAACATGCAGGATGCTTCCCACTGCAATTAGGAAATAACTATTACTAATATGCCTTTGGTGCTATTTCCTCATTTATACAACTTTGTAAAGAAATAGAGGCGAGAGGGAATTCAGATTTCAGCCTTCTTCATAAATATTCCTTGCAGATGGATTTACTCGACTGGTAGCATTTTTTTTTTTTGTTAAACTGGCCACATTGAATTTCACCAAATGACAATCTGACAACAATATTAATGTGGAATATCTACGTGTACATATATCAGTTTAATAACAATGGACATGTGGCATATTTTGCATGATGTAATGCCAGATCTTCAAAAAAAAAGACTATCCAAGTCTTGGTCCCTCTGAAATCAATGCGAGTTTTGCTCCTGACTGTGATAAGATTACAACTTGGTCCTATAAATTTGTTCTGGCTGCCTTCTTCGCATTGTACAGGGTTCAAAGCCTTTGGATGAGCAATCCCTTTTAGTAATCCAGGGCTGCGCATGATTTACTCTTACACAGCTCTCGCAATTCCAGTAGGAGTTCACATGTCTGCTTGTTTTGGTTTGAAATCCGCACAGCAAATTGTGCATCTCACAAGAAATATAGTTACATGTATATTTATATATGTGTGTATATATATTATATGTATATATAATGTATATGTATATATATATGTATATATATTTATATATGTATATATACAAATACATGTATTCAACACAGCAGGCACACCTTCATAAGAAGTGAAGCTAGGAGAGACCCTCAGAGGTCATCTAGTCTGGCCTCCAAACTAGTCCTAAAAATAAACTAGAACTAAACCATTCCTGACAGAAGCTGGCCTTGCCCATTCTATTAAAACTCCAGAAATGGAGATCCCACAGCCTCCTCATGTAATCTATTTCACTGCCTACACCACTACCCTTATGGAGAGACAGTAGGGGGAAAATTCCAACCCAAATGCCCTTGCTGCAAATTAACCCCATTACTTATTTTCCTTCCTACAGTGGACATGGAGAGTAATTTACTATCTTTTTTTTTTCCTTTTTCAGTAATCTTTTACACAGCTATGTCACATCTCTTCTTAGTCTTGTCTTCTCTGAAATAATCCATTGTAGCTGTTGCTCCTTGAAACCCACCTTTTCTTGACCTCTTATCATTTTTTTGATCTACACTGAACCTTGTCCAAACCTGATAGAGCCATTGCAAACCCGGGTGCTGTATGTACAGCTCTTGTGTTTATACTTCCCATTGCGATATTTGCTTTATTGAAACGTTAAGACACTTTTGACTCGTGCTACACTATAACATCCAGATCCTTTTCTGTAGGACTGCTATCTAGGCAAGTCATTTCTCATACAGTATTTGTGAAGCTGATTGTTCCTACTTAAATGTTTTATTTGTCTTGATTGGATTGCTTTCTATTTATTATAGCTTCTTTCTCCCATTTGTCTTGTTTATTTTGAATTCTAACCTTGGCCTCCAAAATGCTTGCGCTCCTCCCAGCTTGGTATCATATAAGAATTTAATAAACTTACTGCCTGTTGTACCACCCAAGGCATTAATGAAATGGCTGCACGCTACCAGACTCAAGACAGATTTCAGTAGAACCCTAGTTGATACAGCCTTTCAACATACTGTTTTCCAGTCTCTTCTGCACCCTCATTACAGTAGTGTCAGGTAGAAAAGTTGGTTTCCTGTTTGGTTTGGTTTTGGTGTTTTTTTTTCAATTATGCTAATATGTATGCAGAACAGTGTTGACTATTTTAATAAAGTGAAGATAAGTACCTCATTTTGGGCTGTTACTTATCACTGGTTAATCTTTCAAGTGCTTAGAAATAGACGCATTGTTTATTTTTCAATGGTCTTAAGTCAGACTGGCTCTTCCATGGTTCCTTGGCTCTCCCTTTCCCCACTTTCGGGAATAACCACCCCGTTTGTCTTTTTCTGCTGCTCCAGAACCTTGACCTGTGCAGATTCTCTAATTTCTAATGATTCTAGGATTACTCCACCACTTAAATATCTGTGTGAAATCCTGTAGAACTCACTGCAGCCTGAGGTTTTACCCCGTTGTTGTCAATGCTAACCACAGAACTCATGTAATCTCAGACAGCTACTTTTCATGAACCGTGAAGCAAGAGAGTATTAAACATTTTACCCATCTTGGCGTGATCCAGCTCTGCTGACAGTACTGCTGGCTTTTCATTCCTGTTGACTAAGCTTCATTACTTACAAAATTTAGCTGCTGGGAGAGGAGCCACTGCTCAGAACCATTGGGCAACACTCATTTGTGAGGGCAAGTTCTGGAGCCCGAGTCTGGAGATGTCTGACCCCAGGGCAGTGTGGGAAAGAGGAGTGACAACTGCAGCAGATCTAGGATGCAGGTAATATCAAGGAGCTAATATCCGATAGCCTTAATTTGTATCATGTAGCATCTGCTGCCTATGGAGTTGCGTGACATCGCTCTACCAAGGGTGCACCAGGAGGGAGGGAAAAGGAGCGACAGAAGGGGAAGAACACAAACATGAAAGCTGGCAGCAATATGAATTGCTAGTACTATGTTCAGGAAACAGGGAAAGAATAATACTTCAGCTAAAGAATATGTCACAGAGAATTTATTTTTTTTTTTTATAAATTGGACTCAGTCAGCTTAGAAAGTAAAGTTTGAACTTAAATGAGGGGAATCTATGGATGGATGGAAGATGGTGGAAAACTTCAGAGTGTAAGTATTACTGACCTATTTGAAGTAGTTTTTATAACCAAACTTTAATGGTTTTCTCGTTTGAGCTTTTTAGCCCTTTTTAGTTTGAACGAAGTAAAAAAGGCCTCTTACATTTATTTATTGGCTTCTTGGGCTGTAAGCGTCTCTCCTGTTACTATTCCTGGGTTACTCTCTGTCTCTCTGTAAAGGCTCCTGTGTGGACTGAAGGCTGCACTCACAGAGTGAAGTTTCTTTCTTCAGCTGAAGGGAAATTACTGGCAATTCAGACTTTCTAAGTATTGTTCTCTGTAATTTATTTATTTATTTATTTAAACTTCACTTTCATATCCTTAATTTTCTTCCATTTTTTTTTTCATAATTCTCTTCTCCTTGAAGTGTAGTGCTCAGCCCAGGTTACAAAGTTGGAAATGAAAGTTGCCCAACAGTTTTTCTCAAAGTTGTGTAAAATGGACGAACACGTGGGCTGAGAACTTCTTTATGAGCTAACATTACCCAGATTGAATTTTTCTTTTGGCTGGTTAATATTCCCTTAAGGTTTGGTCTTGTTGCTGTTACTATCAATGGGAAATCTCTCATTAAGTTAAAAGGGTGTGGAATCAGGTCTTTAAATATTGTATTGAAACATGACATGGTTATAAATGCTAGTAAAACTTGCAAGAGTGATCTTTCAATGGCCCTAAGAATTCAGGGCTGATCCACACCAACATGTGCTTTCTGAAATAGGGCAATGTGCTGAAATGTCGCAAAACCCTTCCCCATCCCCCGTCCTCCTGAAAGTTAAGAGAAGTGTGGAAACTCGTGCACTGAGGATGGATGGCTGCTGATGGAGCATATGTGTGTGGTTGGATTCCAGCACACGTTCAGGAGCTTTCTATAGGTACCTTGAAGGCTGGAGTGGGGTCCTGGTGCCCATCCCCGTCCCTGGGCTGAGACACGAGCATTGGTAATGGATGCACCTCAGACTGGAAGACGACTTGGGTGACCACCAGGAAACCCACCCCAGCAAAGACGAAGCTGTCGTGCCTTCCAGTCTGTGCGGTGAAGGAGGACTCTGGAGTATCCCAGAGCACAATGGACTCACAGTTTAGACACAGACGTACAACAGCAGGCTCAAGCAGTGCTTTAGCTTCTCTTTTGGTCTACTCTAATGTGCACTGTCGCTTCTGACGTTTCTACTCATTTCTAATTTGCCATTACTACTTAGAATGCATATGATTTTGGAAACTTTACTTATTTCTTTTTTAGTATTTCTTACTTTTTTACTTACTTATTTCTTACTTTTATTATTTCTTTTGCATATCAAAGCACTTCACAAAGAGGAAGACCCTAATTCGTCATTACTCACACATCAAAGTTTGGATAAAAAGGGACAGCACAACTATAAGTTAGTTGTCAAATGTGTGTGTGTGAAGGTACTGTGGGAAAATATCACCACGCTGCTTTGCTGGTTATCGTTCAAGGATGTAGGAAAATATCTTAAAGCTTCTTTGGATCACAGAATAAACCGCTGTAAGAGCCAATATACAGCTGAAGGACTTTTTTTTCCTGTGACTTACAGTTCTTTACAAATTGACATCTTAGCCAAATGTTCAGCTAACATCAATCATTATAGCTTCCCAGAAGCCAACTTACACCGCCTTACAGTAGATGGAGATAGCTGTAGAATATCATAAAGATAAAAGACACACTGATGCAAAAAGTCCTTTCACCGTATCAGGCTGGTCAAAATTAAAGGAATTGTTTTCTGCAAAAAGAGTAGCTTCTTGGCCCATAAGCATTGTTGTCAAGAAAATAATTGCCAAAACCCCTCCTTTTGAATTTAAATTAGTTCCAAAGTATTTTTAACAACTTTGTTTCAGTTTCTTCATAATGCAATGGTCTGTGGCCTTGAGGTTGTTGTGCTCCACCGACTTTGCTCCCCAAAACTGAAAACCCTGGCACATTGGGTAAGAGCTCATTAAATGGATAAAGTTATGAATGTGTATTATCAAATTATAACTTCTATGAGACGTTCTGGTGATATTTGTCACTTCTAAAAAAATGTCAGAGGTTATGTAGAGCAAAAACTGTAAAGCTCTCTAAGGGCTTAAGAGCCCCCTGGGTCTGGTAGAGTCGGGGTTTGTACGGACACGGGCAGAGCTGAGCCCTGGGGAGCAGAGGAGGAGCCGAGTGAACAGCAGAGCTGCTGCTTTCCGCATTCAGCCCGAACAGGAAGGTCTTTGGTCCATTCTGTAAGAACCTCAAATTAGAAAAGCATATATTTAACACCATGAAATGAAACTGCAGGTGGAAGAATATCCCAAATCATAAGCAGCATTAACTGCATTGGGAGTGTCAATGTCACCAGATGCTAACTTTGCGAAGGACAAAGATCCACAAATACTAATGTCAATTCTGTCCTAACATTCAACTGACCAAACATGTAGCATTTTTACTGCAATGGGCTAAAAGTGCCAAGAATTAATATTTTGTCTTCCGGTTAAAAAAAGGGAGCACTTATGACTTACCAGCTCCACTGTATTTATGGCCTTGGTTAAAGCTGAAGCTAAGCACATGCTTCAATGCTCTGATGAATCAGTAATATTTTTTAAAAAGAAATAAGTAATTATTTCAGCAAAATTAACAATTTCTACATTTCCATTCATAGCCAATTATTTGCAGCAAATGTAAACCTAATGTGACATTTTGAGTATAGCACTTAAATTAGAAGTTTGTGGCTGATAATCATTGCCCAGATTATTAGTACTAGATATTAGTTCAATTTTCTACAATTTCAGGAAAGTTTCAACCCAACGTATTATGGTCTGCAACCATCCTAATATTTATGTCCACCAAATTTTTAATGGACCGGTTTTGGGGGATCTTTTCCCCCCTCAAAGTGAGTTAATCTTACTTATTTGCTCCAAAATATTAATGCTAATTTTCTTTGCCAGTTAATTTGGGGGTAGAAAACATAACGTGGGCTCAGTCCCCCTTGTTTGATAATTTAATACCGATATTACTTACGTTATTAGTTTTACTGGTAAATCAAGGAGCAAGTTGCCGGAATCCAGCTGTGACCCCAGGGCAGGAACTTTCTGCCGGCTGTCACCTTCTGACAGTTGGGGCTGTTAATTACCTCCAACAGTTGGAGCACAAGCACCTCTCTGTCTGCCAGCTGGCAGCCTCCGCCTCGCGCTGGCAGCCTGAGAAGATTTAAAACCTGTAACAAAAGGCTGCTATGTAAACAGTTTATTGTATAATACACAATGGCAGCAGTAGACCCACATCGGGAATCAAAGGGAGTCTCTGCGCTCGTGAGTGGCTCAGGCTGGAAACGCAGCGAGCCCCTGATTGCCTCCTCCCGTCAGGCAGCCGCAAAACCTGATGTCCCAAGTGAGCCAGGAGCTGAGATCCTCAGGCTCTGAATCCGGGGATAGAATCATGGAATCACAGACTGGTTTGGGTGGGACGGGCCCTTAAAGCCCACCCAGTGCCACCCCCTACCCTGGGCAGGGACACCTCCCACCAGCCCAGGTTGCTCCAAGCCCCGTCCAACCTGGCCTTGAACCCCTCCAGGGATGGGGCAGCCACAGCTTCTCTGGGCAACCTGGGCCAGGGGCTCACCACCCTCACAGCAAAGAATTTCTTCCTCACATCTCATCTCAATCTCCCCTCTTTCAGTGTAAAACCATTCCCCCTTGTCCCATGGCTCCCCTCCCTGATCCAGAGTCCCTCCCCAGCTTTCCTGGAGCCCCTTGAGGGACTGGAAGGGGCTGGAAGGTCTCCCCGGAGCCTTCTCTTCTCCCGGCTGAACCCCCCCAGCTCTCCCAGCCTGTCCTCACAGCAGAGGGGCTCCAGCCCTCCCGGCATCTCCAGGGCCTCCTCTGGCCCCGCTCCAACAGCTCCGTGTCCTTCTGTTGTGGACTCCAGAGCCCAACTGAGTGTCTGAATTGTGGTGTCACTGTACTACACCGATTAGTTTAACATGGGAAAACAGCACAGCAAGACTTTAATTGCCTGGTGATGTGCCAGTCGCCAGCCAAGGGGAACTGCAAAAATCATCTTTGAGGTTTTCTTCTCAGAAAACACATGCAGATCTCATGAGGATGTTCTCAGGTCCCCATGAGTCTTTAAAGTGGCACAAATGTCCCCATGAGCTTCAGCTGATATGTATCATGGAAAAAGCTCATGAGGGAGCTCCCTTCTGAGGGAGCAGTGTTGCCGTGCTGTATATCAAGTTTGATATATATATATATATGCGCAAAGGGTGTGAGAAGTAAGTTCCTTATTCCAAACCGGTGAAAGGATTTCGATATGGCCACCACTGCTCAGAGCGTGCAGCTAAACTGGAGCCGGAGCCAGGCAAGGGGAAAGGCCCAAGAAGTGGTTTGCATTTCAGCTTCTGAAAAAAGTTATTTCATGTCTTTACCTGCCAATCATTTAAGTTTAGGAAACTGAGCCACCCTAAGCAAGGGTCAAAGAAGGTACCCAAACCCTTTTGATAGCTTCAGCTGAGGGGTTTGAGGGTTTGAGCCCTTGCCGAGAGGCAGAGCTGGGTCGCCGTCCGTCCCAAGCCTGGGAAGGTTCAAGTCCCCATCTCTCTTTTGCCTGGGGAGCAGCCTGATAATTTCCAGGCAAGCCTGGGTCACCAGAGACCTAGAACTGCAAAAGTGATGAAATCAAAGAGAGCAAGAAGGAGCATAACTATGGACCAGGATGAGACGGTCTTCCCTGGCAGGGAGGTCTTCTGGATCTCATCCCTTTTTCTCTGTAATGCTCAAGTATTTTACATGCTTGGTGCAATAAGAACAGCATTTCTGCAACAGAAATTTGTGGAGTTTTACAGTCCTGAGGTAACAACAAAGTCACGAGTTGTCTCACAATTTCCAATTGTGTGCATATAAATTTGAATCGAATACGTTTAGTTAAGGAATATTCCCTACTATCAGGTTTGCATATCCATTTTAAGAGTGTTCAGACATCTGCTATCTCTCTATCATACTTCAATAAAAGTTATTAATACTGGTGGTAAGCCAGATCTTCCCGGGGCCTTTAAATGGTGTCATTAGAACAGCTGAAATCATTCTTGAGCTGTAAGAAGCAAGCGGAGCAGTAAACTTTGCATTCCAGGATAGGAAATAAGTAAAAAAGAGATTTGTAGCAAAATTATTGCTGTGGAAATGTTTCTGAGTGATCATTATAGAACATTCTCTGTCTCTGCCTTACTAGGTTTTTACTCAGAGTCAAAATAATCCATTCATGGCTTGGTATAAATATTATTTCTTACATGGAAATGAAATTTCATAGCAGTGGTACATTTCCCATAGATGTCACAATACTGTTTATTAAATTTATTCTAAGAAATATTGCAGTTTATCTCTTTTGAACTAACTTCTAGAGAAAAGGAACTGCTCTTGGCCTAGAGAAAAAAAAAGTTGCTGTTGAACTAGTGAGTCCTAGGGACTTCTTTTTGCAAAAATCAACAACAGCAGCCCAAGGACGGCCTACCTGCTCTCCTGACCTCAAATGCGTCTAAACCTCCCAGGCCAGAGAAGTCCACGTTATTTTCAAAAAGGAAGCATCTGGGAATGGCTTTTGTATCACTACAGAGCATGTGATTTCACTCCTATACTTGCAGTTTGTGTATTCCTGACAGCCGTTTCAAAGCTACAAGCTTATTGAGACTTAATCTCACCATATCCATTTAGAGAAAACGGCTCCTGAGGTAGGATGTACCAAATTGTGGTTTTGGTCACAATGGAGCCCCCCAGTATTTACACCGGTACAAACAGGAGCAAAGTTTGGTCCAGTGACTGCAATGCGTAACGCTGGAAGGATTCCTAAAATGTGTATGTACTCTGAGGTTGGAAATTTAATGTGCAAGAAAGACAAAGTAACTTTAAATCAGTGCTTTATATGATTTATACGTACGAAGCATTGCTTACAAATTCTTTCCACATTGCTATTGGAGGATGCTTTGCGAACAGTGCCCAGAAATGCAACCAAATGCGGGTATAACGCAAACCTGCCTTCACCGCCCAGCCAAAGCAAGGCCTGTTTCTTTGCCGTTCCCCTCTCTAAAGCTGTGGCAGACCTTTTCCCAGCTCCCATTCCTGCAGACGACTCCTCTCTCGCGGCTCACCCCATCTCTGCTGGCCCAGCAGCCGCATCTGCCCCGTGTTGCCGTATCGCTCCGATGCTCCCTTGGAGCCAGGGAAATGTCAGTGAGACGTACCTGGTATCTATCACCAGCAGTCCCGCTGTCAGACAACTGACTGCAGCAGAGCCATTTCAAAGTAATTTTACAAAATTTTCTATGGTTTTTCACAGATCAGAAGCACCCTGATAGTACTGCATTTTTTTTTTTTTCATTTGAATAAACTATTTTATTTGGCACTTAAAATAGCAAGCATAGAAATATGTCAGCGTGGTTGTTTTTATCATATTTTAACATATTATTTAACATAATTTCTAGAGAGGATATTTTTCAACAAATCTATTGTCTCCTGGCCACTCTACTTGTAGTAATCACTAAAGTTTCTTTTGCTTGAAGATTTCTGTATTCCCCTCTCCTTTCCAAAAATTATTTAATTTGATTTCTGCTAGAACATTTCTACTAGAAAAACTTTATGGTCACTTAGGCTGTTTCACTGTTTCATTGGAAAAATGTATAGTATTTTATTCATTATATTTTTCTTTTTTTTTTTTCTTTTTCCTAAAATAACCAGATATCACGGTCTATTTCATACAGTTTTTAAGATGCTCTGGTATTTGGTCTCTTTCAAGTTGCTTAAAATTTCAAGTTTCACATTTTCATTCCCATAATTTATTTTTTCTTCTAAGTTTTTTTTTCCGTGATGAAAAACCCCACCTCCATCCCTTCTTTTTGCCCCGTGTTCCCATCAGCTGTACCTTTGCACAGACATGACATATTTGCCATATTCCTGTTTCCCATTGCTCGTTTCGTGTGGGTAGTTTCATGCCTGTGAGTGGTCCCACCCAACCCGTTTGTTCTACTGGAGTTCATTAAGACATCGCTAATGATGCAGAACCCCCAGCGCGAGGAGCATGTGTGTCCCTTGGCACCGTGAGCCCATCACAACCTGCTGAGGGACAGCCCTGCGATGGGACCGAGCCTGGGGGCCTGATGGTTCTCTCCCACCAAAATCCTGCACTGGAGATTGGAGGAGATGTGGCCTGTGGGGGAGGAATCCCTGAATTTCCCTTCTTTTTGCGCTTTCCAGCACCACAGAGCAGAGGGAAGCGAAGGAGAAAGAGGTTTGGGAGGAAGAGGCTTTGCTCAGGCTTTCTTTGATCATCTCCAGGTGAAGCTTTTCTGACCCAGGCAGGGCAGATCAAAGAAAGAAGCCAGAATACAGAGCACTCGGGTATTTCACGACTGTAGAAAATACTGCCACAAAAGTGTCCCTTTTTTATTTTGAAAATGTGCTCACCTTACATATAACCTGCCATGGCACTTATTACTAAAACCAGATGATCACAAACTATTGATTACTTTATATACCTCTGTTAGGAAGGCATTAGCTGTGTAGTGTCCCAGATAAAAAACCTGTGACTGGTACATGTAGAGCACAATAAACCCAACAGAAACAAATGATAACAAATTGCACATCTATTTTATTTCTAAAAATATCTTTGCTTCAAGGGATTTTAATTTCAAATCCTCAGTGATCCAGTGATCAGTAGAAGACTTCCTTTGATCATTAGTGAACCCTAGCTCTGAATAATCCAGTCGGAGGCAGTAAGTGAGCTGATGTATTGCCATCTTCTTAATATTTAAGACTACTGAGTAGTCTTTAAGGAGCAGAGCCGTTTAACTGCCTAAACCCTAAATCCTGGTTGCAGTATTTATGTTGTAATGTCGTGGTTTCGGCTGGGATGGAGTTGACTTTCTCACCACCAGCCGGTGCAGTGCCGTGGTTGGGGTTTGGGATGGGATTGCTGCTGGTATAAAACACTGGTGGCTGGTTGTTGCTGGGCACTCAAGGACGTTCCTGCTCCTCACCCCACCCCACCAGCGATGGGCTGGGGGGCACAAGGGGCTGGGAGGGGACACGGCCGGGACAGCTGACCCCCACTGACCACAGGGACACTCCATGCCATGGGGCGTCACGCTCAGGGTATAAAGCCGGGGGAGAAGAAGGAAGGGGGGACGTTGGGAGTGATGGCGTTTGTCTTCCCAAGTCACCGCTACAGTGATGGAGCCCGGCTTCCCTGGGGACGGCTGAGCACCCACCTGCCGTGGGGAGCAGGGAATGGATCCCTTGGTTTGCTTTGCTTTTGCTCAACCTATTAAACTTTATCTCAACTTTATCTCCACCCAAAAGTTTTTCCTCTTTTACTCTTCAGATTGTCTCCCCCATCCCATCAGGGGGAGTGAGCGAGCGGCTGCATGGTCCTATCTGCCAGCTGGGGTTAAACCCCAAGATGTACTAAGCTCCATGCTGCATGCTTTACAGCCATAATTAGATAATTTTCTGCCCCAAAGGTGCCTCTAGCAAGGGCTTATCCTTGTGATTGCCTTTCCACCTTGTGAGCAGTCCCACTGAGCTGCACTGACTCTTGGTGGACCTTGTCGGGGTTTCTCAAAGCGCTTGCATATCACCCCCAGGATGTTGCCTTCGGCACCAGTCACAGGAGCAAGCCCTTTGCCAAAAAGATCCCAATATAGAATCATAGAATTGCCCAGGTTGGAAGGGATCTTTCAGATCATCGAGTCCAACTATCAACCTAACTCTTGACAGAAACCATCACTAAACCATATCTCTAAGCACCGCGTCTACCTGGCTGTTAAATCCCTCCAGGGATGGTGCCTCAACTGCTTCCCTGGGCAGCCTCTTCCAAGGCTTCACAACCCTTTCAGTGAAGAAATTTTTCCTAATATCCATCCTAAACCTCTCCTGGTGCAACTTGAGGCCGTTTCCTCTTGTCCCATGGCCTGTTCCTTGGGAGAAGAGCCCGACCCCCCCTGGCTACCCCCTCCTTTCAGGCAGTTGCAGAGAGCGAGAAGGTCTCCCCTCAGCCTCCTCTTCTCCAGGCTGAACCCCCCCAGCTCCCTCAGCCGCTCCTCACCAGCCTCCTGCTCCAGACCCCTCACCAGCTCCGTTGCCCTTCTCTGGACACTCTCCAGCCCCTCAGTGTCTTTCTTGGAGTGAGGGGCCCAAAACTGGACACAGAGCAGCCTTGCCGAGGGTGGTCTGCCCGTTCTTTTTTCACGCCTGGAGCTGGTGGGCAGGAGCAGGAGGAGGGAGCGCAGGTTCCCCTCCCAGCCAGAGAGAGGGTGCCATCTACTGAGGCACTGAACCTCTCCGCGGCAAGCCCGGCCGGAAAGCTTGTAAGAGCAAAGTAAATCCACGAATGTGATGAAACTCATTAAAAGGAGCGTTTCAGGAAGGGCTGCGCTTGTTCGCATCACTGTGTTGTTCCGTTCGCTGTGTGCTAAGGACAAGCGAGCAGCTTTACGGCGAACAGGGATCTGATACAAAAGATTGTTTTGGCACATATGCTTTAAAATAAAATTCATTATAAATCCCTGACATTTACACTGTTATAGGAAGGGATGTAATGAATAGTTATTGTGTAGTCATTTTGGTTGTTAACCCTGAATTCACTCTGTGTATTTTTATGGAATCTGGAGTTTCTGTTAAGCCTTTGTTAAAATCCACTTCACACTGACGGTTATACAGTGAATTATCATTTTATGCCATGCATGGAAACCCAAACCCATTATCCTGAAAACAGATTACAGAACTATTTCTGCTAATACTTTTATCTGATACTACAAAATCCATCACCGCGACGTTTTGTATAACAAGGGTCACAAATAAACAGCATATTTTCCTCTTGCAAGAACATTTTTGAACCTCGTCTCTGGGTACTTTGGTCTGTGTGTTTGTTTCAAAAGCCAGATCTGTATTTTGCAGAACAGACTCGTTTCATTATCTGTTGGTATATCTGTCTTCTTTAATGAGAAAAGGGCACTAAAGACACTGGAGAGACAGAGCAAATACCTTTATATGTGACTGTGAGTAAATCACAGGCTGTGTGTAAGCCCAACACATGCTTTCTGTTCATAATCCACAGGGGAGTGTACTAATCGTGTGTTTTTACTGCAGCTCTATGTATCCAAACATTTGACCAGGTAAAATTATTGGAGATGTCAGGGAAAAAGATATATTTGCTGTTCTTGCTTTCACCTCATCTTAGAACATAAAACCCTGTAAATAAAAGCTAATCTTGGCAAATCACGCAGAAAAAGTCAAAATCAAGTTGTCAAAGTAATAAACAGTCCGATACAGATGACAGGTTTCTTTGTTACAAAATAATATACACATGTCAGCTGTAAAAAAGATAGGCTGAGACCGAAATGTCCTGGTTTTGAAACAACAAGTATGAAAAGTTCTTGTTCTCAGGATCCTATACAACTGAGCTATGATAAAGTTCAAAAGGAATTTTTGATGTTTGTTTTTTTTTTTTTCCTCCTAAACATTTTTCGTCAGCCTACCCTGATCTAACTATTTATTGCAGTCTGATAGATAGCAAGAGCAGAGAGGAGCGTTGGCCAATAGCTGTACTGGCTTTTGGGGGTTTATTTTATTTTATCAGGGAATGACAATTGTGACTGGAAATGGTTCAAGCTTATGCTGGTTGTGTCTTTGCCGTTCTTACCACCAGATTATGAAACAAATGTAGATTTTTCAAATGCAGATGTAGACGCCATGACTGTGTTTGACATCAAGAAGTATTTATGGCAGATCAGATTGTTCTCTGATGTTTTGGACAGATTTTACAATCAACGGGTTAAGTTAACAGGAGTTGTGAATTATATTTGAGCGGTATTTATAAACAAGAGTCAAATTTACGCATGCGGGAGGATACCGAGATGTTTGAATAACACTGTCAACATGTCTACTGCCAACACCGTCTTCCTCCTCCCCTTTACTGCTCGCTGGTAGGATTCTTTTTTTGAGATATGCAGGTCTCTAAGCAGGTATGTGTGGGTTGATTTAAGCTTCCAAATAAAACAGAGCGCTGCAGTTGTTACTCCAGAGGTCACCTGCTGCTAAAAGTACTTTTTTTTCCTGATCTTCCCAGTGTACTGCCACTCCTTTAATGCAGCTAAACAGTGTTTCAGACATTTAAAGCCAAGTTCAGGTTTCTCAATAAGTGCCTGGAGAATACCAATTTAATTTAGAAGCAGTATGGCTCAAGTGTTTCTTGGTGTTTGATATCATCACCTATGATTTTGCAACAGGTGATGGAATACTCTTTTCTGAAAGAGCATTGAAGAAATAAGAGTTGAGCGTATCTGTTAAAAACTTTAAGTGGATTCTTTTTCTCTTCCATGCTTATTTTTGTGTTATTGTAGTTTACAGAGTTTCTGAGCTCCCGGAGGCCCTGTTGTGACAGTCACCGAAGAGAAATGCAACCAAAGGCAGTACCTATTCCATGTACCTTCTAATATGTTGGGGCTTTTTCTAACTCTGCCTGCACCAAAACTGAGAAGAGCCATCACAGATTTAACGCAGTCTGTCTGGGCTACCCCTAGAGAGAGATGTCAAGATGCCATAGTCTGGCCATTACCAAATGATTGTTTCAGTAAATTGCTTTAAAGTTGTCGGCAAGCAGAAAATGATCAAGAAAATATTGTCCTCACATTTCCTGGTGAAATGTGAACAACACAGACGTGAACTTTGGGGCCTATTGCATGCATGGAGGACTATGAATCGTGAATTCCAGTATTTTAACTCCAGGTTTTATATTCAGTCACTGGTTGGCTTTGGGCACAGAACCGAGGCACTCCGTACTTCACTTTGTGTGTATTTAAGAAAAGGGAGAGATGGCAACAGCGTAATTACCCACCTCCCCTTTTAAGGGCCGGGCAGTTAATGCTGCTACAACACTTTGAAGATAGGCTTTCCAGAACTTAAATATGATGAGGCATTTATACAGATAATAAAACATCCATACTTACGGAGGATAAGATACGGGGGATTTAAAATGCTCAAGCTTCCTGGCATAATGAACTGCTTGAGATTAGGAGGGAAACCTTTCCTCCAGGCAGGTTATTACTCAGGGTATTACTTTTGGTGGTTACGGGGTATATTATGTGTTTCTTTGAAGCATCACACGCTGTTGGCTGGAGCCGGGTACCAGGTTAAACAAGCTGCTGGCCTTGATGAGAATGCCAGGTCTTAGTCTTCTGTGTTCCTCGGTTCTCCCAGGCTGGTGGAGGTGAACCTTTTTGCTTCCACGTGCCTCAGTGAGATGCACAACGTGCCTGGCTGTGGCTACACCACAAGGCTGAGAGATGTCCCGCCTCGTCAAGCCCTTCAGTATTTCAGCTTTTCACATTTGTTATATGAAATTTTAAAGCTTGTGGTTCTGATTTGGTTGAGCGGACATAACTTACTAATTAAAAACTCGTAAAGCAACCCAGGTGCCTTTGACTGAGCTGGAGGGTAATTCAATGAGCGACGGTGGTGACAGATTTGGGGTTGGGTCATCTCCAGGGGTAGAACCAGAAGAGCACACCTGACTATCCCACTCATCCCTGGCCGTTGCCTCCCTGTTCCGGGGGTGGGTTAAGCCCCAGGAGGGTGGCAGGGAAGACCCCAGGCCACCCTGTGTCCCTGGCTGCAGTGCCTGGGAGCGGGCACTTGCCATCCTGGTACTGGGGTAGGCAGTGCAGGATCTGTTCAAAAATGGTTTGCTAAGATGCACTGAAATGGTAAAATTGTTGCCAGAAAAAAGTCTTTTGTTGGCCTATTTCGAGCAAAAGCAAAAATAAAGCTAGAGATATGGGCTTACTGTTAACAAATAAGAACATTCCTCCTTGAGAAAATGCTGTTTGCAGCTTTGCCCCTGCATTTTTAAGTACACACAACAACACGGAGCGCGTGTGTGGTACGTGTGCGTGTGTTTGTGTAATAACTAGCTTAAATTCAGGACTGACTACTTTTTTTTTTTTAAACTTGCTTGTCAGACAGCATGTCTCATTTAATTTTCATTCAGTTCACAGTTTCTGTTTTACTGCCTTATTATATTGTACAAGTTCACTGGATGTTTCTCTCTCTTCATCCCTTTTTTCCCCTTTGTTATGTACTTTTTATATATGTATATACACAGAGAGAGAGCAAAATAATCGCTCATGAGAAATCTTGAAACCCTTTTCCTTCCCTAAACAGCAACAAGAGATTTACATTTATAACTAGGGAGCCCGGGGCTGGGAGGCAGCTCGCTAACACACGCCAGCAGTGAAGCTAGGCAGATAAATTTTTCAGTTCTTTTATCTAGTAAACATCCTAATGATCGACATCAAAGGCTGAAGAAAGAAGCCGTTCTCCTCTTTTGTGCCAGATTGAGAAAGAGTGGGCTCTTTTACATCTCATGTGGGAGATATGAGGAGCCTTTGAATGGATCATTGCTTTTTATGAGTAGTAATGAGGTGAGAAGTATTCTAGTGTGTGGCACAGGCCTTCATTAAAAGCGTGAAACAGAATGGCTTATGGTTAAAAGGAGTAATTTGTTCTAACATACTTGCTAAATTGTGCTGTAACCATGCCAGGTCACTGGACTACATTTTCCATAGGATTCCCGAATGCATTTGTGTGTAATTATTCTGCCTGTACGGAGTTCAGGGATTTTTCCAACGGCTTGTGCTAACTAGTTGACAACACTCATTCCTTTACTGGAAACTTCTCTAAATACTGTATTTTAAGAGGTGCGGAAGAGCCCAGATTCTGTTGCTCAAGCCTATATTTCCTCAAAAGAACAAGAACCAGCAAAACAACGTAAAATCAGCGTCGCTGACGCGAAGGGCTCACTAAGGCGATGAAAAAGCAGGAAAACAATCCCCGTGCTCGCCGTCCTCGGTCTGCCAGGATTCTATCAGAGAGGTCGATGCAAAGCGAAGGCAGCGGAGTGTCTTTTCCTCGTCGCATCCCAGCCGGCAGCGATGCTGGCCGCTTTGGAAAATCAGCCCCTACATGATAATAATCACCCAGCAGCACCCATAACAACATGTGCAAACCCAGTTCCAAGTTCTTGAAGAGAGGAAACTGCAATTATATGTGCAGTACAAATTTTTGTTCCAGTAATTTTTATCAAGGGACAGAAAGAAGTACAGTCCCTGGGAAGCACAGACGTGAGCTGTGATGGACTGGAATAAATCACATTGGTCAAGGAACAGTTTTTCCAGGTTATAGGCACAATAGGATTCCTTTTCTCAGCAAACCCCTCGTAGCACCCAGGGTTGACCTTAAGGCATTAAACCTGAGGGATCTGCGTCCAGCCGGCGGCAGGAGGAGGAGGAGGAGGAGGCAGAGTGCAGCCTCCTCGGCTCCAGCCCCGTGGAACCCTCCTCTGCCTCCCCACGCCAGAGAAATGATAGGTCTGAGTTTTCAGCTTGATCCACCATAGGAGTAACAGCTGATCAGGAGATTTCCTACAAAACTTCCTTAAAAAGGAGCATTAATTCAATTTATGACTTTAAAATAAAATAAAATAGACAATATGTCTTTTTAAAAGTTTTTTTATTTTATTTGTCCTGGGTTTAAGGCAAATAGCAATATCTAAAAAAGAATAAAAATCGTAGCAAAATATTTTAATGAAGTCAAGCCAAGCTTTTGTTTGGAATGCGCATTGATGAAAATTTATGAGATTTCAACTTCTTGCCCTGAGTCAGAGCAGGAAAATGTTTGAAATCTCAAAACCGTCTCGTTCCTGACTTTGAACTAAGGGAAGGGACGGGGCCGTGTGTGTGTGAGTGTGTGTGAGTGTGTGTGAGTGTGTGTGTGTGTGTGTTTGGCAGCAATTAAAATATGAGAGCTGAGCTTAGAGCCATATGCTTCCTCAGAAACTGATAACAGTTGCATGTGTATAACTGATGGAGAATTTGTCCCATCATGTTAAGACAGCTGAGTTAAGTACAGTTCTTTCTTTAAATCAGCTTATTATTTCCTCCAGTACAAATCAGGACAGGCCAGTCCACTTTAACCTGTTTAGAGGAATGGAAAAATAGGGAGATAATTTTGTAAAGAACCCATGAAATCCAGGCTTATTACCGTTTGTCTTCTGAGCGTCAGTCACTTAGAAGCCTGAGGAACAGATGAATTCATTTCTCCACATATTTTCCAGCCTTATTGTGAAAAATGGAAGACTTCGCTGTTTTATGTTCCTCAGCAAGTGCTGGGCTCATTCCTCATAATCGCATTCACCCAGTTCTGTTTAAAAATGCTAGTGACAATGATTTAAATTGCTTATTTCAAAGAATTGAAATAAAAAATAGAGTAAAGCAGAGAAGTACAGTCTGCTTTACTTAAGCAGCCACTCCCCCAAAAGTGTGTGTATATATATATGAGTGTGTATGTATATATGTAAGTATAGAGTATACATATGTAAGTATAAAAGATATAATATTATGTGTGTGTGAGTGTGTGTGAGTTTACATGGTTTGAACAAGCAACAATATGTTAGACAATGTTAGATTTGTAAATACAATGTTAGATTTTTCCCACGCGTTATATTGTTTTTCCTAGTTTTTCAGGCAGAGAGGCCAAGGGACAAGACAAAGCTTGGGTAGAATGTCAATAGCCGCCTGGATATTGCAAGAGTCCAGCCAGGGACAATATTTTCTCCCTGAGTACAGGTGAGGGAACTCACATGGCTTCCTTCAATCAGGGGCTGAACTCAGGATGCTGTGGAGGTCTCAAAGGATACCTCTGCAAACGTTGGCTCCTTGCTCATTGGGAAGATGCGCGTGTCCTGGCATTGGAAGAGCTTCGTGGGATGAATAGCAAGATAAACAGGCCTTCAAGCCAGATTAATCAGAATTCTTATATGCATACACTCTAAGGTTATGGTATTAAAGGGAATTGTCAGTTGTCGCGTGTTATGAATCGCAATTTTTAACATACATCTTGGCGCTAATATCTTCTCCATGGTTTTAAATAGCGTTTGAAATGAGATCTCTATTTTTTATTGGTGCCTTGGAATTTGGGTCTGCAGAGCCAGGTTTGATCACCTTGCAAACACCATGGAGTTTGTGCTGCAACTACAATTAAAATGCATTTTAAACCAAAACGGACTTGAATACAGTGTTCCTAGGCCGCCAGTGTTGATAGACCTTCCCCTTTCTCCCACTTCAGCTGCACATTGGCTTTTAAACCATTTATTTGAAATAGTTTATTCTGTGAATAATTTCTTAATTGATAATTGCTTAAAAGGGCAGAAAATAAAGATGAGCAAATCAAAATCTCTTGAAGCGATTTGGGAACCCGGAAAATGCAATACTCCATAGACATGGCTGCCAGAAAGCAGAATCCTGACCACAACTGGGAGCTCTGGAGCCAAGTTGACCCATGGAAGACAGGAAGATCTAGAAAACTTTGGTCCCAGTCCTGCCCTGATCTTCCAGACGGTATTCCAATACATTCTTGTTACACAGAAACTAAGGGTTTTAAGTTTGCAAAGGAATCTCAGATTCTCATAAAATACTGTAAATGCTGCTATTAATGTCGCTTTTATTAGCAGTTATTAAAAAAGCTGGAATACAAGAATTGTAAAGAGAGTGAGTCTTGCCCCGTGCCTCAGTTTCTCTTTGCAATGTGTGCACAGTTCTCAGCAGATCTTTGTATCTGAGTTTCACAGAGTTTAAATGACTTGATGGTATTGAAACCCCCGATAAACAGACAGACTCTGAAGGGGATACGGTTGTGTATATATAGTTGCTTTGTGCAACAACGTCGTAAATTACTCCAAACATCTCTCGATTAATCTTGAGCCAAATTATCTCCAATCCTTTGGCCACATCACACATTTCTTGCTTCATGGGACCGAGCAGCGATGATAAAAAAAGCAATATCAGAAGGGAAACAAATTTACGGCGAATCTAGTCTCCACGCTCTTTTTAGGAATCTGCATCAAGGTCCCATTATCCCTGTCTATTTGTGAAGCATCACACAGAAGAGGAGCATATATATATGTCTGCTATGTTTTTCTCAGACAGTTGCATTAGAGCCAAAACCCGCTGCTTTCTCCCCGTTACAGGAGTCCTGTGCACGCCCCGGTATCAACATCGTGTTCAGGAAGAAATGACAGAAGGCAGGGATACACGTCCTCTTCATTTCTCTAGTTCTGCACAGCACTGGCTTTCCAATTTATGTCATTTTTTGCCCAGTAGGATTTCTCAAGAAGACAATTGCATTCTTTAAGGTGACTGATCACGGACTTCTGCTGAAAGTTTTATGTATTTGCCTTCTTCCCATGTTCCCTCATGGCCACAATCTTTGCTTGACTCTCCCACATTTTCCTTGCCCTCTGAAAGCAGGTGCTGAAAAGTCCTGTTTGCCGGTGTAACCCTTTGCAGATGTAACCAATACGGCAGGTTTTTGGGTGAGAAGTTTCGCTTGTTGCCCTTGTCCTGCGGGCAGGTGGAGGGGACAGATCGCGGCCGCGCGGGCAGGGAGCTGTGCGCGCTCCGGAGCTCCCCTGCGCCAGAGGTTGTGCATTAATGAACCTTAATGACCTGCTGAGCCAGTGGGAGGAAAGGGGAAGGGGACTGGAACAAGAATTAGCACATTAGCGGTTTCAACCATAAATAGGTTATCTCTATAAACCAACCTAAAGTTTAGTACGAAAGTACGAAGCACTTTGCTTTTTTAAGTACTAAACTTTTCTTTTTGGAGCTTATAAAAGCTGGCTTGGCACAAAGAAATTCCTTTATCGAAATGTGAAAGTTTATCCTGTAGAATAGGATTTTTATTAAAATTAGGATTAAATCTAACCCAGAGGTGCCAGAGGCTGGAGCCGGGTCGACAACCAGCCGTGGGGAAGTCCCTCTCTGACTCCGCTCTTTGAGTGGGAGCTGCGGGTCATCATGACTCCTTCAGTTTTCTGTGCTTAAAAATACATCTAAAACAAACAAAGTCACCAAAACCAGAGATTCTGTATGTGGATAGCGCTGAAATTTCACCAGCGTGCCATTCCTCCCATTAGAACCCCCCAAAACGTGGAGTGCAATGAGAAAAATAAGCCAGGGCGCTAACTGAAAGTGTGACATGGAAATGTAGCTACAAGAAACGGAAATCACTCCAAAAAGGAATAATTCTCCAAAACTATTGTTCGGTTAACAAATACAAGAAAAATGTGACAGTCAGTGAAAGGGAAAATTACTGCTGATTCTTTTT
>VYZM01008096.1:6407-52452 GCA_013398915.1 Dromas ardeola | reverse complement strand
TTTTTTTTTTTTTGAGGTCTTTTGCAACATTTAATAGTGCGGCACCGGTCGGACATAGAGCACAGGCGCACAAACATGGGCACAGCTGAGCAGGCAATAAACTGGAGCTGGGGCTGAGACAGCAAGTAGGGGAAACCAGGAAAAAAACAGCAACGTCTTTTTTTCTCATTTTGCTGTGGAATTAATCATAATTTGAGACCAAACCTGTGCTTTACGGAGGTTTGACGTCCTGTCCCAGGTTTACGCATGTCTCAAAGCACCAAAGCAAAGGCGGGTTTTCTGGGGCATTGGGGAACAGGGGGATACGGTGCAGAATATTGCAGTACATAAAGTACTATATAACGTTCCGACCCATTGGAAGTGAAATACATGGGCCACTGCTCAAACTGCCGTTTCCCACAAGGACTGCACTGTTCTAATGTGTTTGCTACCATTTTTCCTTCCTTTAAAATGCCTAGAGGAAATGCTGCTTTATAAATATGACAGTTCAGCCTGACCCTCCGTCCTTAAGCTCCTGCTTGCGCCTTCGAGATGCAGCACATATGGTACAGTATGTTACAACCAGCTGCTAATTGGGCTCCCTGCAAATGTGGCTATTAAGGTCAACAGAATCAAATGAGGACAGCCCAAGCTTTAAATCCAGGGGATGTGTGCCCTTCTCCTGACTGCGCTGCTCCCTGTGCTACTGGTGAGAGGAAAATGGACTTATCCAGCCCAGAATAGGCACCTAGCCATCTTTGTTATTATTCAGAACACTTCTAATATTATTATCCATGCATTTGGAGCTATGCATCAGAAAGCAGAAGGCCTATTCCTTGGATACTTTGAAACAAAAGTGTACATATTTTGATTATATTACATATATAATGCATACTGAATTCATTCTGAAGTCTCTGTCTTGGGCTTCTTTTCAGTATATTTAGATAAAAATGACATGTAAAATTAGCAAACTAGAAATTACAATTTTTCAGAATGCATTAGAATGTTGGAAATCCTAGCCCTTCTGTATCGGCAGAACATATTTCAACCAGTACCGTGTTAATCTTGTTGACGCTGGCATATAGTAATGGAGTATTACTTTTAGCAAGTTGCGTGGGTGCGAGGCAAAGCTTAGGAGAGCCCAAGAGCACTGTCTAATAACAAAACTCTGCTAATCTATGTGCAATCTTGACAGTGGCCGTAGAGCATGCTTGTTTTTCAGGCTGTTGTTTTGTGAACATCCTGCCAAGAGAGCATGAACCCCGCGCACAGCTCCAGCTTGACTATCAAAGTCAACAGAAAATCTCCCAGTGCTCCCAAATGTCTGTATTAATAAACTGTGTAAACAAAACATTCCTGGATACCTCACTGGGTCTGAAGTCGTATGGAACTGTTGCTGATTAAGGAGTCTCTTTACTTAGCATTTGTCTTTCACATTTATTTTTCAAAGTATTTCCGTAACAGGCCAACGTGAGTGAAGTTTCCTGACCCTCTGCCAATCACAATATAACCTTCAAAGGAAAGAGATAACCTCCCACTGAAGCAAGCAACAAAGAAATGTTCTTCAGAAGAAAATCCAGTAAAATTCAAATAGGGAATGCAAAACTGGAACCGGTTTTGAGAGCCAAATACTAAGATTAACTCTTTAACCGGTTAGCCCCATAGCAAAGGGGCTGATTGAAATCCAAGTTCCACCTACCCAGCCGTGCTGCAGGGAGCAAAAGCGGGGCGAGATAACACCTTCTGTGGCAGACACTTTGAAAGGCGGTGAGGAGCAAGGACCTTCCAGCTGGGACTGCTCGCTCTTTATCAAATGGGAAGAGCTGAGATAAGCAGGACCCGAATCCGTGTTTGCATTAGAACAGAGTGAGCAGTGAAGCTCTGGTCCCTTGGGGTATTCTGATACACTGGTATTTATTTTCATCCCAAATCCCAATGAAATTTGAAACATCATGTTTTGTCGTTGTGTTGTTTGTTGTGGTTTTTTTTTTTCTTTTTTGAATGAACAATTCCAAATGGACATGATTTCGCAATGATTGAGTGTTTTACTGGATCTGCTTATCATGCTACATCACCTCACAAGCGTGGTAGCCCAGACCCCTCCTGCCCAAACCCTTTCCATGGCCAGGTTTTCTGGCTGGATGAATTTTCTTTTCAGGCACTGGACGTACTGTATCTCGATCAAAGGAATGACTGCAGAGAATAGGAGAAAGTGCCATGGGACGTGCTACTCCTACGACAGCCCCTATGACAATGGCGCGTCGCCGGTCATAACCCTAGGACAAAGATGAAAGATGATAACCTCCCCCTGATATACGCAACCAAAACAGTGTTCTCTAGAAGGAAATTCAATTGGCAAAAAATAAAAATAATTTTTTTCATGCTTTACACAAGTTTCACGGAGAGAGTGATTTGCACTGAGCACGTTTTTTTACCTGTGTGTTTTCTCCCTAGAAGAATGGCAAAATGATGCTGTTTAACTGGTGAGAAACTCAGCTCGTTTCAAGTGCTGTAGTCAATAGCATTACCAAATCATCACTAGAGGCTTTGCCTGTTTTCAGCATTCATTTTTCCTTTTTTGTGAATGGCCTTTACATAACTGCCTAGAAACTCCACCTTTTGGGATGAAAGTCGAAACTCTTTGTCTTTACTCCAGGATGGACAATTTTTTTCTTTTTTCTTTTGCTTAAATTCTGAAGGGAAACAACTCAGAATGGGGCTGTGGATGGCCCTCGCACAAAACATGGGTAATGACATCTTTTCTGCTTTTGAGCAACCTGCAGGAGCACGTGTGCTCATCTGGAATATGTGTCTGCAAATACTGCTCATGCCCTCACTATCTTTGAGTGGAGGAAGATTAATTAGTCATCCCTATTAAATGCCACAATATCCCACCATTGTTTTAACCAGCACCAGCCTCTATTTACAGATGTGAAACCAAAGAAGAGACTGCTGCCCTTCTTGCCTAATATTGGCTCTAAGTTTCTAAGCAAAATGCCGTGTTCCCTCTCATGAACCAAATGATGTTTTGTTTCTGTGGGTCCAGAGCTGGCTGAAGGCTGGAGGAGGAAGAATGGGCAGAGACTGTCCAATAAACAATAGTTCAGAAGTTAACCCATTGTGATCATAAAATCATTATTGTCTGGATAATTATTTTTCTCACTGGGAGTTAGCCACGTGTCATTTTGCCCACTAGAAATGAAGATTCATTAATTTTTTTTAACAAACTTCCTCAAATGACTGAATTCACTTAAATTTCCCAGCTTTGTGATAGGAAGGTTATCTTATCCTCCACCAGAAGCTAACGAGGCAGATTTAAGGTGAGGCAACAAATACAGTGTTATGACAAATGTTTAAAATTAAAATATTCCTTGAATTTTTTTCCTTGCCCAGCTTTCACGAAGGCCCCTTAAAGTTCCATTTTGGTATTAAAAGTGAGGGAACATGGAAGGAGAAAAGGGGAAGAAATCCCAGCTTGTATCTTTAAAGCTCTGGAATGGTGTAAATTATTACAGTGGTTTCACATTTTCATGGGATCAAGGCAACAACAGTAAGCTCATAAAACAGATACCACTAATTATGCAGAGGAGAAGTCATAAAGTCACTGGTGGAAGCATGTTTTATATTCATGAACACATCATTAAAATTTTAAGACGCACTATCAAATTCTACATTTTAATACTACACCCAACAGCATTAAACCCTCCCAACAAGAAAATCAGATTGTTTAATGATCGTGTTTGTCACACAGGTTTTATATGTCTGCTGTTGAAGCAGATGTGGACTTTTCTGTTGCTGGACATCTTTTATCACTGGACAATTAAAAATAATTTTTATCCAAACCATTTATAGAAAAATTAAATACAAAAAAAAAAGAAAGAAAAGAGCCAAAAAGTTAGGAATGTTTAATTGCAGAAATATTTAAACTTACCCAATCACATAAAAATCTTTTTATAGCATTGTCAATTTGGTTTTACTTCTCTTGTATTTTCTTTTTTAATTAAAAAGTCATTTTAAAGTAAAAGGATAGTGATTCAGGCAGGCTACAACCCAGCACGCAAACGTTAGGTGGTTTAAAGGAATCTTTAAATTAGACGTGGCTTTAACGTAGCCATTTAAATTAAGGGAAAATCTAATAGGAGATATTTCAGGCTCAGCTGCTTGGCTGAATTTCTTGGAAGATGGAAGAGGGTCTCGAGTCATGGAGTGACTGAGGCCACCGTGAAAATACACATGTGAATTTTAAGGGTCCAAATCCTTCAATATAGAAGGAGGTGCGACAGATGGTAAATAGATGTGTTCTTGCTGAAATATCGACAACACAGGCAACACCCTCAAAGCCGACTCTCGTAACCTACAAGACAGACTGCTGTTTGTGGGTTTGGAGGAACAGTTGCGAGTGGCTGAGCAGTGGCACATCCCCACGCAATGTACCTCCCTCCCACACCGCTGGTGGGGACAGGTCAGTCGTTCCCCTTGGCTTCACGGGGAGCTGTGCTGCTTCCAACATCTGGGACCTCTAGGAATAAGTCCCCCTCTAGAAAGAGCGGTTGCAGTCGAGAACATTAAGATTTATTCTTATTTACAAGTGTTAGCAAACAAATCTCAAATACTTAACGCTGCATTTAAAGGACATATTTTTATCATTTTACAACTGACTTTTATTAAAACCTTATCAGAAGAACTAAACCGGTCTATCTCAAGTTCATTACTATATGATGTCCAGGTACCAGCTAATACCATAGCTAAACATTTGTCTGATGAAATGTCAATGAGAGTTTCCATTATAAACATAAAATTGTTAAAGTGAATTCTGTCAGGACCCGGCGAAGACTTCTGCCTAAAAAAATCAATGGCTCAATGTGGCCTAATATTAGGTCTTTTCCTAAACCTTTCTCCGGAGCCAATATTTGGCCTACACTATCTGCCAGCATCTTTTTAATGAGAAGCACACATCTAAAACCTCTCACAGCTCTCAAAATTTAGGAGTAAATATTTTTAAATTAAAACCGTATGCTAAGCAGTGCAGATTTGCTGGTGCAGATGTTATTTTTGGCTCATTTTCTTTAACTGATTCGTAACCAATATACTTCAGCCTATGTTTCCACATTCATTATTATTCTGAATACCGCAGATATAGCGAAAGACATTAATAGCATAATATCTCAAGACACTTTAGGCAGTTTTCTACTTAGCAGCAAAATCGCCATTAAAATTCTGTGAATAAGGTGTATCCTCAGGACACTATGAATAGCAAAAAGTGAGAAAAAAGAGAAAATGGAGATAAAGATGACTGAAATAGAGAATGGGTCAGGAAGGACCATTTTTTGTGAAATTCTACACTCCTCCTCTCTCAGGAGGCTCACACAATCCTTTAGCATTTAATTCCTAATTGCACTATATAGTTTTGCAAGAAAAGCACAGTCATGTCAGCTGTTGGGGCTTTGCTGATGGTCCTTCCACATTCATTCTAATTATTTAGGATTCATAATAATGTCCATTTTTGCTGTTTAAATGCGTGGCCATAATCCACAGTGTCGTTCTTCTCTAGAAGAGACTGAAGTCTCTGGTGAAAGTCACAGTTTTCCACATTCTGCTAATTCTTAGTTAACTCAGAATTAGTTAATTCTCTGCTTATGAGCGACCCTGTTATCAGCCTTGTTATATTGGCCAATGGTTTATTAAAGAATGGATCGTACATTTTTTCCATAAATTGGTCTAATTAACGTTATTCCTTCAAATATTGACGGTCCTTGGGAGCTTGAAACAACATTATCTCAGAAGAACATGAGTATCTTTTTTGGTTGTGGATGGAAAAACACCAATATAATTTTTGCATTTCAAAAAGTGTGATCAACTGAAGTTAGCGTTCAGAGTGGACAATTCGGTGTCAGAAGGCTTAAAGCACAGAGATGCTGCCCATGCCATTTACTGTGGTCTGTTCAGATATTTTCCTTAGAGACTAAAATTTCCAGTTCTTTTACAGTTCAAGGATGAACAGATTTTCTTCTTTCATCTGTATTTAAATAAGGTGACCAGGTTTTGACTGTGACAAATTATCCTATTTTTACTGTTGTGAGGAAATATACTGTAAATAAATATTTTTAATGCGTGGATTTTTTTTAAGCACGCCAAGGAATGTGAAATTTGAGAATGAGAAGCTCCTCATCCATAGAGATACATAGACTAAATAATAGACTAAAATCAATTAATTGTACATGAGCTTACGCAGGGAGTCTGAACATAGGTTTAGAAAAATGTTTGGATGCTAAGGGTCCGACCCACTAAACATCTGTTAATTTTGTATACTACTATGATAAGTAGGCCCACAACTGCTAAATCAAGGCAGTAAACAGCAAATGCAGCTTTTGCAGGATCGGGTCTCTTGGCAGAACTGCATAGGGTTTGCAGATTTCCCATTTTTATGTCTTGAAACATTTTCGTTTGAGGTCTTTCTGTTATGTTTCGCCAATTATATCTTAGACCCATATAAGATATTTTCCTATCCTTGATGCTGAAACTGCAGCTTCAGAAGTTTTCAAAATTTCTTTAATTACTAGCAAGCTATGAAGTAGAAAAATAAAGTCATTCTGGGGTTCTTACATCTTTGGAAATGATTTTCCCAAAATTGTAGATGTTTTGCGGAGTGTCACATTTTTTTGAAAAGAACCAAACCCCAAACCTGCAGGTCATTCCTTTTTATTGCCCTCTGGAACAAACCAGAAACATGCAAGTGATGGAAAATGTCAAAACCAACGTTTTCACTGAATTGTTAAAAAAGTCCTGATATTTTGGTGAGAAAAGATTCAGGAAAAAAAAAACCAACCTTTTGAATGACATGTTTACAGACTGTCATTCCATAACCAGAAGGATAAATATTTAAAACAGATAATTCCCTTTACCAAATCTAATAATGACACCCGGCTAGAGACGCTGGCTAATCAGTCAGCGACTAAATCTAGGCATAATTCACCAGACCAGCTTCATTAAATAAATTCTATATTGGATATTGCACAAAACCGAACTCCATAATTGGGATTAATTGCTACCTTCATGAGTTTTCGCAAGGTCAAGGATTAAGTAGGCTTGGAGAACGCTCTGACCTTTCATTGTGACTCTGCTCCCTCCAAAATCTTTAGCTGTCAGATTCAGAACTGGGGGTTTCACAAGAGGTTGCCCCAAAGTAGGATTTGATGCTGTATGTTATTAGCCATGCCTGATTTTACCTAGCAGTGAAATAGTCAGACCCTAACAGAATAGCTGCTTTGAAAAGCGATGTGAAAATCATATTAACGTGCAAATTTTTCCATGGTTTGATGTTTTTCGTTATGGAATAGGAACTAAAGCTGAAATGCCAACCAAATTAAAAAGAAAAAAGATAGAGTGAGACTGATTTTTATGTTTATAGGAAGAAAAGGCTTGAAGTTAATATGGCTAGCTGAAAATTTCATGTAAAAACTCTTTTTCTATGGACAAACGGTTTACGCTTTCAACTTTTCATGAAAATGCCCCTAAACAAAACATTTTCAGCCAAAAACTTGTCTGGTTTTGGTTATTTGGGAGGGAGGAGGTTGAGGAAGAATTAAAATTTTACAATATGGGTCTAGAAATGCTCTTCTGCACTTGGTTATGTATATTTAAGACATATCTCCCTCCTGGCATGGTTTGCAACACAATAATGGAGCAATGCTGAGAAACCCACGCTATTGCTCTCTACTTAAATTCCCAGAATTGTCAATCTGGCAGCTCTCACAGTACAGCATTTACATAATTTTTAAATTACAGACAATTATACAAAACCCTTCTCCATCAAAGGATTGGTTTCCTTCCCCACCCTCCCCCTGAAGTCAATAGCAAAGCCTCCTCTCTCAGCAGTGGAAACAGAAGTGTCTTGGTTACACTCACAGAAGAGCGCTGTGTGCTTAAAATTGTTATATTTTTGCTTTTGCCTAATGCTATGGGATTTGAGAAAATATGGTAGTAACGGGGATGCTATAAACAGTAGCTGGGGAGTCTTTGATGGGAGGCACTCTTCAGGGAGAGCGTATAGGGTGACTGTTTATAGAAGGGTAAGAAATAAACAGGTAACGATGGATTTTGGGGTTTGTAAAACTGCAGACTCCCTGTGACTTGAGATGGAAAGAGGTTTAGCAGGAAAATTATTGATGGGCTTGGTTCTTGTTGTTGGGGCTTTTTCTGGGGGGAGGCAAAATCGGCATTTTCCTAAATGACCGTAAATTGTAGTTGTCAAACAAGGAAACACGGTTTCCCCGGTGCCTCCCTTCTGCTGCCGTCAACCCTTCGGCTCCACGAGAATCACATTCTTTACAACTGTTAGCGTGAGACAACCCAGGATTGCTCTTATCTGGTGCTGGCACTGGGGGTTTTTTTCCAACCAAATCGCAGACAGACAGCTGGATGGACGGATGCAAACACGAATTTCGACTTACCGCCCGGTTCCTTTCAGACGGCAGTGCAAGCGTGTGTGCGTACGTGGGTATCACACACGGTGTTTATGTGAGGCTATACTTTCATGCAGTGATTCGCGAAAGCATTTCATTATAAAAAGCTAAATCCAAAAGCTTTCTCTTTTGCTAAAGCAGCTGCTCATAGGGAAAAGGAAAAGAAACCAACCAGGCAACTTTTCTTTTCTTTTTCTGCAGGGTACGTGCTCTTCTGGTGATGAATAAATAATGCCCACGGTGCCGTGCGGCAGCGGACCTTGCCCCGTGTTGTAGTTAGCCAGCGAAAAAGGCTGCATCTGCTTATTCTCAGACATTAATACAGCTAAAGGAATAAGACATCAGAGGCCTGCGAATGAGAAGGCCTTTTTAAATTTACAAAGCATTTGCTCCTGAATCCACCTCAGCCAGTTTGGGGAAAGCGCTTTTGGCACCAAGTCACCCTTCAGGGAAAGACTGATAATGATCACTAAAGACATACTACGGGCTCCTGCCTCGCTCACTTCAAAGGCCTTCTCTCTTAATCAACATTAAATCATCATTTTGCCTTGGATATAGGGACAGCTGTGCACAATCTATTTGTTTTAAAACAGATTAGGAATGGTTTTTCTGCCAGAGCATAAGCTGCACGATAAATGTACTTTAAAGACATAACTAGGAAAAACATTGCTCCCTTCGTTAGCTAGATCCCGATACTAGCTGAGAACACACAACATCCTCCCAGGACTGGATCCTTCTTTGGCAATCCCCAAGAGCCCTCAGGAATTACGGGGAGTTAAAAAAATCCAGTGTGCGTTGATCCCAGATGTGCATCCCAGTGAGATGTCCCTGACCAGGGATAGTCACGGAAAGTAGGGTGAGACCTTCTAGGTCTTCGGCTTTCTTCTTCCCTTTTTTTTTTTTTAACCTTAGGGTTGCCCTATTTCATCCCCTGACAGTCTCACAGGGCGACAACAAAGGCCTTTTATTACCCAATTAAAAGCTGATAGTCAGATAGTTGTTAAATAATTAAGCAAAGGCCCTAAATTACAGGGGGAAAAATCCCTCCTCTAGATCCATACTGGAGATATTTTTCCATAGTTGCTAAGCATCTCTCTACCAGCTGCTTTTCCTACACAATACAAATGCACTGGCATGCGCAGGATTTAAAAGAAAAGTCTAGAAAAAAAGGCATATTTCCAGAATAGGACAGTATGTATGGAAAACAGTGGTTCCCAAAAAAATTTTGGGAGTCAAAATGAGTATCCAACTGAGCATCATTCCCAGTCCAACTTTGGGGTGAAATGAACTACTCAGTTTCTGTATGTGTAGAGAGAATATGGATAATGGAAGACTATAATGAGTCCTATTGTCCAAATTGTTTAAAAAAGATATTGAAAAATTAACATGTGTCTATAAAAATATTACAAAGGATATGTCTCACAATGGGAAACTTAGGATGTTCAATCTCTATTATTTTTCCAAAAAACCAAGAAGATTGTCAGGCAACTTGACTGTATGACACTAGTTCCCTCATGGACACAAAACACTGTTTGTCATCCTTTACATATTAGAGAAATGCAAAATGAGTTTAAGAGAGTGGAAGCCGAAGTGAGACAAATTCAAGTAAAAAATGAGCTCCAGCTTCTAAGAGGGACCAGCAGAAAAATCTACCAAATGACAGATTTTCTGCACTCGGTCCCTCTCTTGCTGTCTTTAAGCCAAAACCAGCCAGGCTTTTTGGGGTGTGCCTTAACCAAGCTTTATCTGCTTTAATTCACATTGTGCTCCATCCCGGAGGGCATGGCAGAAACATAGCATCTCCCCAGCGGGAGTGATGTGATCAAGGGGGATCTACCAGCCCTTTCCAACTCCATCATCCCTCTCCGGTCCTTGGTTCCACTGCGTGCCCAGCGTTTTCCTGCTGCTGCCTTCACCAGGAGCATAAACCAGGGACCGGAGCAGGTGAATCGCCGTCCCAGTTACAGTCAACTGTCACCAGTTACCCCACCGATGTACGCACAAGGGATGGGGTCTGTTGTGCCTGCACAGAATGGCAACCGTGCCCACCTATTTAGAGGGTATTGTTCATTTCTGAAAATACCTACTATTGTTAGGACCCTTTTCTAAATCCAAGGAAATAAACTACTAAAAAAGAAAATTCAGACCTATTATGCTTTTATGATAAATCACAGTTTTGCCTTAACCACTTAATCTCTCTTTAAATAATCATTTCAAAATGAAGAATGTCTGTTCTTGATGCCCTTATGACAAAATTCAGACTCTTCTCCTCTAAGCCTCAGCGACCAATACTTGTCTCTATTCTATACAGATGATCTATTATAGATATATATATGATATACTGTGCTACTTTGTGATAAAGACAATCCAAGATGATCCAGCTTGCCAGAAAAGCAGAACCCTGTGTAGCCAGGCAGATACTACCACTGACCTTGGTTTTCACACTGTGTTTATCACATGGGGAATAGGGAGTAATTGAGGAACGCAGCTTAACTTCTTTATTCTTTATTCTGCTGTCCTTAAGAATATTAGACTTCCAAGAGGCTACTGCCAGGCACGGGAATAGAGGGTGAAGAAAAGATGACTAAATGGAATTTTAGCCAGCTAACAGTGCAGGGAAGCAGCTGAGCAAAGGGAGGTCAGGATAGAAATGGAGTGAAAACTGGGTAGATTTTTGACAAAAAAAAGGATAAAAGATTGAGAGGAGTAAATCCTGGTACTATTGAGCAGAAGAAACTACACCATGTGTGGAAAGCCTGCATCCTAGCAAGGAAAAGGCTCCTCTCGCTAGAGCAGAGCAGTGGTAGGACTCTGGGTGAAGGGCAGCCCATCTCGTCCTCCCAGAGAACCTCTTTCTTGGTGGAGGAGAACGCACCAGATGATGCAAGCAGGATGCAAGGAAGGAAAAAGCATATAAAATGTATCGTATGCATTTGAAAAACAACAGAATGCAAATCGAGGCAGCATAAATTAAAAAGAAAGGGGGAGAAAGTTACTCCAGGGGCTTTAGCCGCCTGCCCCCACAGGATACAAGCTATTTCCTTTGACTTTGCAAGAGCAATTTCAGAACGCTACTTCTGGCACTGTCTGAGCTGCGTGTATTTTCAGAGCTTGGCAAGAAGACATTTAGAAGATAGGCTTGTTCTTTTACTCGGGAAAGGGAATTAGACTTCTTGCGCAGTGACAGTAAATAATATGTTTCTCCACTGAGGTCACCATTGCACAGACAACAGTAAATTTGGCATTTCCTAATTTTTTGCTCCTTGACTCTGCAACCTAAATAACTTTCTTCTCTCCGTTGAGTAATTGTCCACATGGAGTCCATTTTTATTGTGCGCGTGCTCGTGGCGAGCTTCAGGCAGAGGGAGCACGTACAGCCCAAGAATGGGCTACATGTGGGCAACACATTTCAAAGAATTACAGTTCCTGAGAGGTAAATAACTCCCTGCTAATGTGCAGTGTTGAGAAAATTGAGATGGAGCTCCCTGACCATTGCCAATGCAGAGTACTAATCTTTCATAATAGTTCTGATTTCTCAACAAATTTTCACTACTAAGTAATTCCACAAAGTAATTTGAGGCAATTAATAATCTGATATGACTGAAGAATTGCGTCCCTTTTTAAAGTACATCAAGCTGACTAAAGGTTCAAAAACTAATCTCCAATAATGCACATCAGCATATTCTAATTCCAAGAGAGCTCTATCCGATGCTATATAAAAACGCTGAACAGCGTGACCAAGAGTGATGGCAATGGCTTTAATTTATGAAAGCAGCTCTAGGATGTAGGAATAGCCATACTGGATTAGATTAAAGCCCCAGTCTGTAACGGTGACCAGTAGCAGATGTTACGGGAATATGAGAAAGAGATGGTAACCCCTCCTTTGCTCTGCCGTCAGACGCTGTAAGTTTACACCACCACTGGCCGATATCTCTACCTGCTTATTGACAGAACTCTCTGTTTTCCAGGATTCTGCTTCGTGCTGTGAAAGATTGCACTCTTGACAGAAGATGAAAAGAGGTTTTATATATCGCTGATATTCACCGAGCGGAGAATATCATCCCCTTCAGAGGCGCTCTGACGCGCTGAATGCCCAGATCAAGTGAAAAAACCCAAAGTGTAAATCTGAGTTTGTTCCTACTATATCCAGCGAGACTGCGGAGACCGCTGGGTGTCTGCCATCTTTCAGCGTCAGTATATAAAACTCTCAGGCCCAGCCAGATAACTGACCCTCATTGAACCGACAAATTGTGACTTTGATTTTCAGTTTTATCTAGTATTACAGGGAAAAGTAAGGCTCAATTTAAAATAAAACAATTAAAATGTGTGCATTTTTAATCACTGAGCGGTGTCATTTCTTTCTTGTGGGCAGAGACACTTGTGGTAGTTACACTGGGATATAAGAAATACGGTTTTAGGAGTTTATGTATTTCAGGGCTTGCTTTGTCAGTAGCTATAATTTTGAAAAATTGGTAAACTTAGAAGAATTCAGATGGATAGTTCCACTTTCAAGTGGTGGCCAACAGCTGCCAACACGCAGCATCCAAAGTGTGGGAATTCCCATGTATACCTCTCAGATACAAAGAAGAAAGAGGGAGGAATCCAAATCATGCCTAAGTACCTAGTTTGGGTCTTGTTGCTCCTTCATAGGAAGCTATTCTGAATACGATAAGGGGAAGGACAGAACCGCAGTGGAGGTGCTGGAATTCACGGTCGTTTCTGGGTGCAAGCTGTCCTGGTTTGAGGAGCGTCATGTCCTGGGCAGAAGTAGCTCAGCAAAGTGAGTCTGTGTTCGTGCCTTTCAGCTTCCGTGCCTCCCGAGATGAGAAAGGGTTAAGCAGGAGTTAGGGATGCATGTGAAAATATATGGGTGAAGTAGGGGGAAAAAAAAAAAATATTCTCTTGTAGCTTGAGCCACTCCATCTGTTGCCTTAATTCAGTGGCAGACCTTGACTGGACCCTGGGATCTGCTAGTCCCACACTCCATCCAGCCTCTCTCTGTAAATTAAGTTGTTGGCCTGTGTTGCCGAGGGTTTAGGAAGGTGAGTGATGACCTTGGTTTGAGTATGTTTGTATAGAAACATGTCACTGCGGGATGATGTCTTTCCTCCAGGGACATAGGGCCCAATACTAACCATTTGTTAAGAAAATACCAAAGCTAAACATATCCAGTGTATGAAAGGATCCAACACCCTTGCCAAGTGTAACTTTCACTCATCTTTGAAACATCAATGTACGCTATATTTTAAAGGTTATTTTTAGCACTTGTCTTTTAAACTGTTTCCCATCTGATGCTAACATCTTGCAACTTTAAAACTAATATGAGTTATTTTTATTATTAAAATGGGAAATCTCTTTAATATATTGTAGTATGGCAATATGTTTAATATACGTTTTAAAGAGGAGATCTAAAATAGTATTTATTCTCAAGAATGAGGACATGTAATTCCAGAGAAGCCACACAATGCTTTCAAGTTCTATGTTTCTTTATATAGCAAAGATTAAAAATAAAATTTTAAGGAGGATATAGTTCTCCTTTATTCCATCTTCCCTCCAGTATTTTCCCGGCAGTCATCTACGTTCCTGCGTTCTGGTGCGTGTGTGTTGATGTTTGGAGAATTGGTTGTGGTCATTCAATTGTCTGCGAAAGTTCTGTTGTAAAATGACAGCAGTTCTGCAGCATTAATTTTGAAACCAGGTAAGACATTCAGTAGTTTGCCTTAGTTCATGAAATCCACAAGAATACATGAACAGATAAATTCGGATTCGAACCACATTTTTCAAGCCAGGTAGTCTTAAAATTGAATTCCTAACTGTGGATTTAGATCTAAACTTTAGGCATCTGAGTCTGAAAATGTTGGCCTCGCTTAATATCCCCATTCAGGATTGATTAATGCACAGTCAGGATGTTTTTCCATACAGCCAGCCTATAAATGTTACCTTTCTAAAGTTCAGCCCATACTAACTTGGTGTATCTTTAAATAATTTATCTTCCTTCCCCTTGCACTCTTTAAATATTTCAGCCTATTTTAGGTTGTGAAGCCGCTGTGAAACTGCTGATTCGGCGGTGGAGTGCGTCCCTGGTATGCGGGGTGGCTGGCGCGGGGTCCAGCCTTGGTTTAAACAGGAAAGAATGAACCCTCAGCGCCGGCGGAGGCAACGGGAGCTTTGCCACCGGCTCCCACCTGGGCTGGCTCTTACCTTTGGTCTCCCGGGGTGTAAATGGAGCCACCATTTACCATCTCTCTCCACCAGAGACCGCGAGGTCCATGGTGCAAAACCGGTGTGTGTGGGGAAATCAGACCAAAACCAGACAGAAGAACTACGAAAAGCTGGTCCAAGGGAAGTACCTGTATTAGACAAGGCTGCATTGTAATGCTTTCTCCTCTGAAAAATTCTCTCTAACGATGTGTTCCAGGAAAGACTGCCTACCATCACGTGGAGCCATTCCTAATGGATGCGTTGTAGAAAGTTAATGATAAAAATGCTGTGTATGTGGGTTTTTTTCTCTCACATAATGAATAGCTAAGGAAGTTAACCAAAACTGGTCATGAACCACCTCCTCCACATGTAAACAATCTTTGTGTCGTACCTGATCTTTTGTAGATTCCCAGCTCCTGCTCAATCCAACATAAAGAGAGAACCACCAACACAAACAGAGAACCACTAGCACATTTCAGTTGTTCCTCTCTTGCAACCATGCCCTTTCATTTCTTCTATTTAAAGAACTGTATTAGTTAGGCATGACTTAATGTAAGGAATGCACTCAAGCCCTTTAGCTGAAAATAGTCTTTATTTACAAACAGTTTTGTATAATTTTTTTTGGAAGCTGTCATTCCATTACTTTTCACATAAGTCAAAGCAGAAAAGAAATGTATTTGAGTAGAAGAGTGGGAACTAAAGGTCATTTCATTCAAGAAAAAGCATATGCTTTATTTGGGCGAGCCCTGAAGAACAGAATAAAAGATTAGACAGATATCTGGAGGAATGCTCCAAATTTTTTCTGGGTGAGAAAACACTTTTAAATTAATAAATTAATAAACCGTTAGATAAACAGAATAAAATGTTAAGTGCATTTTGTTTTATACTGAGCATAAAGAGGAGAATAACAAACCCTTTTAACAGCAGCCAGGATATTATTCCCAAAATAACTTCAAGCGATGCAGAAGCCTGTGTGGTGAGAGGGCCACAGCTAGACGTCCTCTGGCCTGGGTAAAATGCTCCATGGAAGTGGGGTGCAAACCACCTGTACCCCCATCCTTCCAGAACACAACTCCGCTTTGTGACAACTATCAAACTCTAATGGAAAGAAACCAAGCCCTTTTAAACCCACTTAACACCAGGGAGGTCTCCGAATTGGAGTTTTTCCATCGCGAAGAGATGTGCACAACAGTAGGGAGCCACGTGAAATGGAGTGGGGCCAGCCAGTCTCCGGAGGTGTGTGCTGGGGCTGGTTATCAGCTTGATTCCAGTTTTAATTAACACGGGGGGCTGAGTTGCAGCAGTTGAGGAGGTGGGCTCTGCTCTGAGGAAGGTTTGCTTCCAGGCAGAGAAGTGAGAGGGTGGGAGAGGTGGTCGCCTCTGAAGCTGCCTCAGCTTGCGGAGTCAAAGCCCAGAGACTTCATCCTCTATGGAGCTGGTCAGAGTTCGGATTTCAGCATCCCTCTCTGCTGAACCTACTGTGGACTGTTTTTCTTTGGCAAAAAAAGTTTTATTAGTTTTTCTGCTTCAGAGAGGAGACACACACAGAAGTCTCCCACAAATTACAAAGCTCCTCACCCTTTGCGCTAGCCACAAATGCCATAACCTGGCTCAAAACTGAAAATATCAGCTGCTGAAGATGAGCTGGATCTGCAAACACTTCAGGCTTCTCCTGTGAGAGAAACTCCTTATTTAGCAGGGACTCTCCCTGTACTTGGTCACCACCCTGCAGAGGGAAGGTGGTTCCCCACTCTCCATCACTCCAGTTGCTACACAGGTGGAGCATCTTTGCGTGGTGGCTGGAGAACAGCTGCTCCTTCTGCTCCTTGATTTCTTGCTCTGTTTCCTGCCACTGCCTCTTGCTGCCAGGCCTGAGGAAGAATGAGATCCTCCTGGGGCAATTGTTAAATATAAGACACGAAGAACTACTTGAATTTATTTCCCTTTACTCCCATTTCTCCAAGGGTTCTGGTAGAGAACAAAGTGAATGCAGCAAATGGGATGATAGACTCTGCAAAGAAGCATTTTGACGTGAGATGGTAGTGCAAAAGGTCAGCATTAGCTTGCTCCTCTTCTTTCTCTCTTTGAGTTGTCCGAATCTGGTGTGATGGTAACAGATTTTTAACAATATGTTGGCTTACCTCAGTTTAACAACCAAGACCTTCTTTTCCCTGGGCCAGAGGAGAGGTGCCTGGGCCACATGAAGCCCCCATAGACCTGACACTCCAGGTGAATTTACCAGCCCGCTTGAAGACTTAAATCAGCTCTTGTCTATAAAAGCTCCCTGCGCGGCTTGTCATCTACTTGTCAAATGTGTGTATTTTTGAACTGATTGATGTAAATCTGAGAAAATGTTGGTTTTCATCTGCATCTTTATATCTTGAGGGGTTTTGCTACTCTTTCTCCTCATAATCCAGCAGTAAGCAACATCGCTTAAATTCAATTTATTTCTTATTATATTCATCACTTCTCTCGTAACCTTGCTGAATCATTTTTTGCCTTGGTTAGTACCAACACCCATATTTCCATAGCCACAAGGCCTGAGCAACCAGGGACTAAACAAAAGAGCATATCAAAAGAGCATATCTTAAATATCTTCTCGCAGGGTGTTTATTAATGCTGACTGTAGAGAAATACAAGAAAAATCAGTTATACCCTGAATGCTTCAGATTTTATTTAAATATTTGGGATTAAAGTGGTATATACCTGTGTTTACTGCATCCTTTTACACTTTTTTGTTATTTAAGGAAAGTAGATTTATGACTTATGCACTCATGTCACCTCCAGATCCTCACTAGAATTAATTGTTCCAGTAAAGAATGAAAAGCGTGACTCTCTACAACTTGCAGACAGGAAAATAATGGTTTCAAATTTTAAACCAGATTTTCTCCAAATGTATTTTTAGTCCTATTTTTGAGGAAAAGTCTGCAGATGTCAGTCAGTGGTCGTCATGTGCATGCCTGTGACTATATTTCTATTTTATTAAGAGTTTAATATTGCTTCTCGGTATTTCAAAGCTGTAGGCAAAAATGTTAATGAAAAAGCTGTATTTCGATGGCAAGTACATGATATTGTAAACAGAAAACAGGCTGAGCTTGCAAAACCCAGATTTGGACTCAATTTTTTTCAAAAGTTGATAATTCATTCTCCTTCGCCCCTTTTTAGAGATGAAATTAATGCGTGAAATTTTGGCACAGTTACTGTCTGAATTTGTCACGCCATTTTCCCAAGCTGGGGTGTTTGGATTTGTATTCTGATGGACTTGTTCTCCAACAAATTAGGAGAACGTCTCCTGGCAGGCTATCTGAGTTTTTCCACTGTACATTTCTTTTCTGGTGATAATTTGCTGTCTCTGTTAAGATTTATTTAAGAAACCCCCACAGCAGCGGAGTCCCTAAAGAACAGGTACTTCTCTGCTTTTTTCCTTTAGAAATTTAATCCAAGTTCAGTTTTAGTTTTATTACTCTTTCCCTTCCCGGTCTGGCAATCCCCTGGAGAAAAGCTGGCCTCCGGGGAGGTTCACAGGGAATCGTAACACCAAGATCGCGCTGCGGAGGACAGAAATCAGACCATGAATTTCGTATCCTCCTGGTCTGCCTGGGAGCACTACCCTACGCAGAACCCCCCACCAGGGGGGCTGAAACAGGGAGGGAATAAAATTTGGCTAGATCAGGCGTTGCCATGGCCAAACCGAAGGCAGCGCTTGGTCCTGCCCTTCTACCTTGGCACTTTGGGGTGAAAGTCTCAATGTTCGGTAGTTGAACCATGATAATGGCAAGGATGAGGTTTTGGTGTCCAAACAAAAAAAACACAAAAAAACCAAAACCTTGGAAATTATATATAATTTCCATTTCAACGTTATATATAATTTCCACTTCAACATCTAAGAGGTGTTGAAGTTGGAAAATCTAGGGTTTGAAGGTGGAAATGCCAAATTTACACGTTCATACCCTTCTGCAATCCGAACTATACAATCTTAACCCTGTTATAATGTGTACGCGCGTCAGGTTGTGATTTTCACTTTTGCTAGCTCACGAGCTGTGAGAATGAGCAGTGTGAAATTTATAGCACGGTGGTGAGTTGCACCTACGCAGACAAGGAACTTTGCAGCATAGAAACACTTGCGCTAAATTTGAAACAATGATATCTTAAATTAAGACATTTTTGGATATGTAACTTAAGATCTAATTTGAAGGCTGATTTTTCTTCTTAAGTCTCCCGTAAGAGTCTGAGATTTTTAGAACTCGAGCGCAAAATGCGCAATGCAATCAGAAGCCGAGTCAGTAGTAGTTTGTTGTAAGTCTGTTAATGTTTTGCAAACTCAGAAACACGATAATTTCAGCCACCTGACTCCTGAGTGCTAAATTTATTAAGCAAAACAGAAATTATCACAACTTCCCAATAATGCTGAAATAATAATTGAAAATAATTTCTCTACCTCATGGCATGTTGAATAATGACCTTGGGAGAAAATGTGAAGATAAGTGAGAGAAATCAGCTTAACACAACGCGAAATCGGTTGTTTCCTATTAATCTTACAGAAAAATTGTACTGAAAATTTAGGGGGTTTAGTGACCAATAAGAAATGTTGTTTGCTTCCTTTTGGTTCAACACTTTCTCAGTTGAAACAAATAGCTATCGAATAGTAGAAAGAGTGGAAAAGCCGTTTATTTGAGGGGTTTCTATTGCCACCTAGTGGCTCCCCCCCCTCCTCCCCCCTTCCCTGCACACCAACTCAAAGATTTCGGAAGATTTTTCGCTTGCCAGGAGCAAATGAGTTTGTTTACTGACAAGTGAGGGAGTGATGCAAACGATTTAATTTTTTTTTAGACGTATAAAGAAGAAAGGTAAGAAGTTAAGTTTCCTCATTGTATGGACTAAACCAAATTCTGTGAGTAACTAAGATCTCCCCCAGCTGACAGAAACGAAGACCCACAGAGTAACTTAGTAATAGGCGCTACTTAGAAAAGAAGCTATAAAAATGTGCTTTTGTTGTCGATCGAAGCAGATGTTGTGGATTTGACGTCATTCTGTCTTGCCTGGGTTTTAATCTTCTGTAGTTCTCTCTGATTTCTGTCGACTTGATCCATTTTTACCCCTGGAGTAAAACCCACTTCTACACTTACAAAAAGAGTGAGATGTTCGTGTCAGTCTTGACAAGGTAAGCTGAGATAAATCATAAGAAATATGAGGTCTTCAGTTCTTTGTTGATAATGGTAAATATAAAACAATTTTCTGGGCTTTTGCCCTTGCACATTCACACCTGAGAGTTAAAATAGAAATGAGGGAGAGTCTCCATGCCTCTTACTTATGCCAGTATAAGTCCGAGGGTTCCCTGAAGGCAGCGGAGGTGTTCGTGTCTATGGAGGTAAGACTTGCTGTAAATAAAATTAGAGTCAAGCCCACAAACTTGAATAAAGTCCAGAAGTTTTTCTTTGTACCTGGTCTCATGCGGATAGTACAGTCCTGTAATATAGATTATAACACGTAACACCTGCATGTCAGAGCTCCTTGTATCACCGTTTCATTTCTCCACAAAACAGTTTTTTGGAACTTCCTTCCTTTTGAATGAAAAACTTTCCTCTATATAGACTGCTATCTTTTTTTTTGTTTGTTTCAGTATAGGCTAAAAAATGAGATTTTTATATCTCAAAAGTTCTATTTTAATGACAAGTAAAAATGGTAAGCATTAATTTTGCCTCCACTGCTTAAACAGAAATGGTGTGTTCTGAGTGATAACCACTCCTCCTTTTAAAATAAAACACACAGTTTTGTCTTGGCAGACGTTCAGCTCTCGAAGACTTATCTGCTTGTAAAGTTTTCCTTCGCATACATGGTCACTCAGTTTAAATACATTTTTTTTCAAGTATGGAGCAAACTACAGAATGGAAAAAAGTGTGAAAGCTTTGATATATATTTTATCTTTACTGTGGGCGTATGGAGTTAACTCTCCCTTTCCCGGTGAGCAACTCCCCTTGGCTTGGAATGTCTTTTCCGAGGCACAAGAAGGGCCCAGCTAAAACTTGCTCTTCCTGCAGCCGGGGGCTTTTCTCAACATTTTTAATGTGCAAATTGGCTGGGAAAAGAGGATCACTGGGAACCTGACATGGCACTCAGAGGCAAACATTCATTTTCCCATTCGCTCAAAGCCTCCCTGCGTAACCTTGGCCCGGTCACGTAGGCTCAGATTTTCAAAATTATTAAAATACTTGAGGAGGTACTTTTTAAACACTCTTCTGCCCCCGTTTTCCACCTAGAAAACAACACGGTCCGCAGTAGTGCTTCTTTTCCCTGTCTTGCGCTTATTTATGGAGAGTATTTAGGAAGAGCAAAGCACTTACCTGGCTTTTGTCTTCGGGAGTTCTTGGAGTTCTGGTGTCTTTTCACAAGAGGACCTACCTCAGCTGGGACGAGGAGGCCCCGTACTGGCTTCAGACCTGGAGTCGCTGCCACGTTTTCAGCAGTAAAATAAACCAGGAAACCAACGTGAATGGTCATTATTCCAACAGAGCGTGGTTTATCGCGCTCAGACTTCCCATTGCCCAGCGAGCCATTAACAAGGCTGGTGCCCCAAGGCTCATGCCCCATGGCAGGGCAAATCTTCAGTCTCCTCTGCCATTATTTCTTGAGGTGTTCCAAAGTTCATCATTCCTACAGGCTTTAGTAAGCAAGTAAATTTAAAATTAGATACTTTTTTTTACTACTTTCATTCTCCCTAGAGGCATTTTTCAGCTGAATATTGCCTATGCTAAGGCAACAACCATCTTTGAAGCCCATTTTTAAGTGGTTTATTTATACCATATTCCAGATTGCATATTGTGTTTTTTTCACTGAGTGAATTTGAAATCTGTGTTTTGGGGTTTTTTTGGTTGTCGTTTTTTTTTTTTAAAATTTATTTATTTATTTTTAAGGGGAAACACAGCTTCCAAATGCAATTTTTTTTTCCTCAAATAACACAAGAAAATAAACCTCTGTCAGGTTATATGCTTAAACTTATCTGTTGTGTTTGAATATGATGAAAAGTACAAATGCCTCAATAGTAGGAGTGCCAGTAGCCAACTGCATCATTTGCCTGGTTAAAGACAGGAGTTAATGGAAATTTGAAGTCATCTTTACAGCTCAGGGCTGTGTTGAGTTTCCCGAGTGCTCTGCATTAAGGTTAAGCTGTGGTTTCCAGGGCTGTGCCGGGGGACTGGTCTTCTGCTCCCCCAGCGCAGCCCCACTCCAGCCAAACTAGAACTTTCCCAGTGCCAGCATTGGAGTGGCCGTGGGGAAGCCACAGAAAAAATTTCTGTAAAGGGCATAACATTGCAAAAACTCAACAGATAATTGCTGGGGTGAGAAGGTCACAGGGAAATGCTGGTCGTGCAGATGCCTGGGATTGTAAATATCTTCCTGAAATGTTTTGGCGTTTGTGCGGCTGCAGCGAGCGAGCGCAAAAGGAGAATGAAGCATGTGGGAAAAGATGGAGACGGCCGAGGCACAGAGGAGTAAGTGCTTCTAGTTGCTCTCCAGCGGGCTGGGTGATTAATGATGGGTTTTTCCAAGGCTCCAGCTTGCCAGGGGTCTAGATGTTCCCCATAGCAGCCCTCGGGGATGAACTCAGGCGAGTGCAGTTGTGCCTCTCTGACCAGTGACACAACTGGGTCCTGTTCAGGTCCTCTCCAGCAGCCCCTGTTGCTGTAACCAGTACCCTACTGGATACCGCAAAGATTTTCTGAATGGCTTAGGATATTTTGGAAAATGGGGAAGATGATTTTATATAACAAAAACTAAACGTGATGGTGGAGTTTTGCTTCTCTGCTATCATTCTGCAGGTGTAAAATCCATCCTGCAGCAGCTCCTGGGGTGCCTGTGTTACCAGCTGGTGGTGTGAGCGTCTTCTCTGGGGTAGCTCTGGGCAGCGTGGTCTTGATGCAGATCATCTGGGCTTAGCACATTTGTCCCCTGGGCAGATGGGGACCTCCCTGGGACGGGTGCATCTGCTCTGCTCTGCTCTACCAGCATATTGACATGAAGATGAGAAGGCTCCGGGGAGACCTTCCAGCCCCTGCCAGTCCCTCAAGGGGCTCCAGGAAAGCTGGGGAGGGACTCTGGGTCAGGGAGGGGAGCCATGGGACGAGGGGGAACGGTTTTAAACGGAAAGAGGGGAGATTGAGATGAGATGTGAGGCAGAAATTCTTTGTTGTGAGGGGGGTGAGCCCCTGGCCCAGGTTGCCCAGAGAAGCTGTGGCTGCCCCATCCCTGGAGGGGTTCAAGGCCAGGCTGGACGGGGCTTGGAGCAACCTGGGCTGGTGGGAGGTGTCCCTGCCCAGGGCAGGAGGTGGCACTGGGTGGGCTTTAAGGGCCCTTCCAACTCAAACTATTCTATGAAGATGTATTGCCTGCTCATCTTCCTTGCCATGACCCAGAGAGAGGACAAAAAAGTGTTAACAGGCTTCAGGCTTCTACATTCACATCTTCTCTCGGTACTAACGTGGTAGCACATAAAGTCTCCCCTTCAGCAAAGCACATAATTGAAGTGAGAAGGCACGCGAGTAATCCCTTTCCACCTTAGCGAGGCACAGCGCACATTTAAATCCCATTAAAGCCCGTTGGGCTTAAACACATACTTAAAAGTTTGGTGGAGTTGAAAGGCAGATGCGGAGAATGAAATGGAAGAAATGCAACCCTGCCTGTTAGCTCCACAAAGGGCTGACTGCTCACTCCTGTCCATGCGTTCTAGCTGAGGGATTTAATCACAAAAATATCCCGATACAGACAGGTAGCACCTATTACGGAGGGTTGCCATGCTTCGCAGGTAGACTAGGATTTAGTTGGATCCTAACTATCTTCATTCCCCAGAAATTTCACCAAAATTGCATGCTGGGCACAAGCATGTGTTTTTCCTCCCACAATTTTTGGTCCCAGTACGAGTGTTTGCCAGAGAGAGAAAAAAATGTTAGTCTACTGTGAGGGTAGTGTGCATTGGGAATGGGTATTTTCTGGAAACGCTTTCTCCAGGTAAATTAACTTTCCTAAAAAGGCACTCAAGCACTAAGTTGGAGAAGGGAAACAAAGTGCAATCCCAAGCTCAAGGAAAAGATTTCTTTTTTAAATAGATAGTTTAAGAAAAAAAAGAACAAAACAAATCAACAAAAATCAACAAAAACCCCCCAAACAACACACAAATTAAAAAAAAACCACCAAAACACCCCAAAACCACCCGCTCTGAGGTGGGGAAAAAAAGGCATGGGTGCTTTTGGGCCCCATGGGGACCACATTGTGTCGCTCCCTGATGGCCCACGGTTCATTTCCTGACCTCAGAGAGATGGTGAGGGGAAAAAAGAGAAAGAAAACAACTCTTAATGCTGAGGAACGAACATGGAGTTCAACTTGAAATATAGGGAAGACAGTCTTTCAAAAGTTGTAGCTGTATTTAGCATCAGAGTTCATGAGATCCACATGTCCCATCTTCTTTTTCTACAAATCCCAGAGGGGAAAAAACCATTTATTATGATAGCCTGGAAGGAAAAAAAAATGTCTGTTCATCAATTTCCCCCTTTTTTTTAAGAGATAACCACTGACTTTACCCGTATGTTATCTTTATCCCGAGGCAGCAAATTTATCATAATTTATTCTGGTATATTCTAAATTTACCATGTTGATTACCACTGTATAAACAATGTCTGGCATTTGCCTCAGCCAAAGAATTGAGGCTGGCGCTGATTTGGAGTAGAGATCTGTGGAAGAGCTTCAATTTACTGAAGTGGCTGCAATATCAGTACAAACACCAGAGATAGATAGCTGGGGATACGGTGGTTTTAAAAGGGGGAGGAAAAAAAAAAAAAAGGATTCTTCTCCTGTGTAATGCTAATGAGCCACTTACTGAAATGTATCTGTTTGGAGAGGGAAGTCCAAATGACACGAGGTTAAAAATCGTTAGAAAGTGGTCTGCAAAGTACAGCCGACTGGACTCTCTCATGGAGAAGCTGCTCTTAAGACTTCTTAGGGATCAGGGGGGAAGGGGTAAGAAAATCTTTTTGTCATTACTGCATACAAATATAAGTAACATGAAAGTGTTCTCGTGAGGTTGGACTAAAAGCAGTCCTAGTCTCGGGGACTAAAAAGGATTTAAACGGAGGACCAAAGAAAGGGGAGGGAGTGACTTGACTGGGGATAAAGTTCTATTTACAGGAAGTAAAAAAAAAAAAAATCACTTGATCAATTGGCCAAACTACGTATTTACTGAAAAACAACTGAGACCCCATACAAAAAAGTAGATGGAGCAAATCTTGTGTCTGTTGCCTCATGCAACTTCAAGGCGACTCCTGCCTTCGCAGCTCTTCAACCATCATTCTAGTTCACGCGGCAAATCCTGAAATTAAAGTCTAAATTTATGAGCAAAGCTTATAAATAGCAGGATGAGTTCTTTTATAAAATAGCATATTCAGGATTTAATTTCTTTTTATCTTTTGTGATATCCTGTTTCTCTGTTGCCCTGTGCAGCATACTTATTCCAGAGCACCGTGTCTTCTGCATTAAGGCTATGGGTGAACTGCGCCTGACTTTAATGAGGCTGGAAAAGTCTCAGTGACTTCCCTGGCCGGCGTTTCCCTCCGCTCTATTTTTATTCTGTGAGACATACCCAGACAAGGTACTCTCTCTCTATATATATATTTTTATATATTAATTTTATTTATTTAAAGTAAAAAACCCGCTAATTACAATATGAGATTCCTGGTTCAATGATGTGTTTTCTATTGTAAAAAAAAAAAAAAAAAAAAACTCCAACTTGCCAGTTTGGAGCTGCAGCTTCTGCATTAGCTGATTAAAATGAAAAATTAACTCCCGCTATGTGCGGAGTGCGCACTGTCATGATCTGTGTGAACAAGGGGGCTTTTGTGCAAGAAGTGTGTGTACAAGCTTAGCGAACGCATCTTTGGAAGCATCTCGGAAAGTCTGTCTCTAATATGCCGTGGTTTTGTTTGGAATTTTTTTATCTTTGCTTAATAGTGTTAAGGAAATCCAGACGTGAGCTGTGTTTCTGATTGTCTGAGTTAAGCTGGAAAGATAATTCCAAATTGTTTTCCTACAGCCTGGCACTTTCTACTGATTCTGCTGTTCTCTGCTCTTCTTCCCTTGCAGAGAATGCTTAAATTTAAGATCAAAATAGGATTCATTGTTCGACAGTGACATCGATAAATGTACTTTCCTCTGTTTTCAAAGACACAGTGCATCCTGAGGGGAGTGAGGATATTAAATGTAACTTCTACACTAGGGATGCAGTGTCGGAAAGCGCCATTTGCCCTTAGACGACAGTTGCCCTGAAGCTCATGCGTGACTTCAGTTACTTGAATTGCACTGGTGGCTTCCTAAACTCGTGACATTGGTTGCTTTGTGGATCACACTGGGCTGAACAAAATATTGCAGGACTTATGTATCAGGACGTATTTTTCATGTCTCAGTTCTGCCATTTCAGCCCCGCTTCAGCATCTTTAATTCATGCTGCACACAGATAAGCAACGCAATGTGTCTTCCCAACACGAACAACAGAAACACACAGGAAACTTTGTATAAATAAATAAATAAGATGGAACTCAGCACAATTTGTGGCTGGTACCATATGAGTAGCGGTCTCACAGGCTTGACCCAGCCAAGAGCAGGGGCACGCGCTGAGCTTCGAACGTGTCACCCCACCTGCAACATCACACCCCTGAAGGTGACGGACCACACTCCGGTCCAACGCTTTGCTTCCTTGGGGTGTGTGAAGTATGGTGGCTTTCCACTTTAAATGCAAAGAAAGCTGTTAATTTTGGTCTCTCCTCTTTATGGGGTTGTATTCTGATATGGAGCACTCTGCATGACACTGTAGTAGTATGAAATATGATTTATTTTTATTTTTCTAGTACCTGTCAACCAGGAAATTAGAATCATAGAATCACAGACTGGTTTGGGTGGGAAGGGACCTTAAAGATCACCTAGTCCCACCCCCCCTGCCCTGGGCAGGGACACCTCCCACCAGCCCAGGTTGCTCCAAGCCCCGTCCAACCTGGCCTTGAACCCCTCCAGGGATGGGGCATCCCTCTTCTTATAATAATCTGTTAGATTATTATAAAAAGAGCTGAAATTGTATGGGGTTTTGGCTTTGAATTATTTGCTGGTGTGCTGAAAGCAAGCTACAAACCCCCATAATTTCAGGCCAAATCAGCGTCTCACCTCTGTGGATACGCAAGGTGGGAAAGAGCAGAAGAAGGGCAGGACCCTGCCCCAGCAGTGGGCGGCTCCTGGGCTCCTGCAGCACAGGTTTAAACATCTCCATGTGTAGCAGGGCAGAAGATGTTTGGCACAGCCCAAGGCAGCCGTGGGAGTGTTCATTAATCCATCTGTGCAACCTCTCTGGCAGCTTTGCTGGCGTCTGCTGCCTCCAGGATCTTTAGCCCGAGCGGTTGAAGCACAGATAAAAATGGGGGTACATCTCTGCAAAGGCAGCTTCTCTATCAAAACGAATACAAATTAAAGGATTTTTGCTTAAAGTGACAATCCCCTGCTCTCAGCAGGTGTTGCAACGTTTGATAACCCCCATACTGTGATTCTCTTGCCCTCCTTCTCCATTCCCCACTCTTAAACTCAGTTTTCTGTAAAGCCAGCCATCGCTGGCAGGAATCCTCCTCCCAGCTCTTTTCTGTGTTCTCGTCTGAGTGCTTTCTTTATACAGCCTCAAATATCCACTTCCTATAATGCTAAGTACATGTTCATAGGAATTGATTTTGACGGAGCAATTTGAAATCCTGAATTTCTCTTAATGCCATCACAATCTTCTGGGACTTGAAGACAGAGACGTTTGTTCCTACTTGATAGCTTCTGAATAATGCTCTCTTTGAATGTTGTATTTGGGGTAACCAAGGAAGAATACAATACCCCCTTCTGAACGCTTTGGAGGGCTTTTTGGCTGGAAGACAGAGACCGAGTCTTTGCTAATGTGTTCTTTAAAGCCCGGTATTGTGAAATACCATATTTTATTGGCGAGTTCATAACAAACACGCTCTGCCAGGAAAGAAAGCCGTGCTAATCCGGTTTGTGGTATAGCAGTTTCTTCTGTGGCTTTAGCAGCTAAGCCATGTTATCCATACAGCAGTCTGGAAAGCAGTTTGAGATCATTCAGAACGGAATGGCTAAAAACAATATGGTTAAAAAAAATTGCAGGTATTTACACTCCATTTCATGTACTGCCATGTTCCCAGTCATGCCATTAAAAAAAGATTGAAGTTCTTTCACAAAATGTAATGTAGCCTAAAAATATGTTTATCGCTGTTTTGTAATTTAGTAATTATTATAAAAACGTGCATTCATACAAAAGAATGTATTCTCTTTCCCTTCACAGGCTGCAAGCTGGGAGACAGGCTAACAAAGCAGAGAAAAGGGGTACAATCATAGAATGGTTTGGGTGGGAAGGGACCTGAAAGCCCACCCAGTGCCACCCCCTGCCCTGGGCAGGGACACCTCCCACCAGCCCAGGTTGCTCCAAGCCCCGTCCAACCTGGCCTTGAACCCCTCCAGGGATGGGGCAGCCACAGCTTCTCTGGGTACACTAGTAAATTTAAGACAGAAGGTAGTAATGGATCCACTGCTTTTGGTAGGACTATGTAATAACTTGTTAGAGACACAGACTACAAGGGAGCCTTTCCTTGCTACAGCCCCACATGGTGTTGGGTGAGATGGAAGTGCTCATCCCAGCTGTGGGGCAGAGAGGGGCTTCCCGCAGTCCTGATGATGCTGGCCCAACTGCTCATGTGGACTCGTGGTCGCCTCTGGGGGATGGCACTGCCTCCTCCCAGGAACACACCAGCCAACATCTCAGCCATGCCATTGCAGCTGGGGGAAAAGGGCAATGCCATTGTGGAGTGATTGTGAGTTTGTTTTGGTATCACAGAATCATAGAATTGCCCAGGTTGGAAGGGACCTTTCAGATCATCTAGTCCAACCACCAACCTTGAGATTTATTCTAGGGAGGAGCGGAAGAGTGAGGAGCTGGACTGAGCAGCTCCTACGGAATAACTGAAGCCATAGCTCAGCGAAAATACTGAGGAACGTGTGCCAGAATAAACATTGAACGAAATACACTGCAGAGCATGATGTTACATGGAGAACTCCTTAACACATTGTTCAACTGGGGAGCAAGAGGGATGTTCAAAGAGTAGGCTTCTGTCTGCATATAACAAGTCACCATGCTCTGAGGCACTGCAGTGAAAATGGTGGAGGTGGTAATATCAGCGTTTTGGGGAAGAAATTGTTACCAGAAGCAGCAAACATCATCTCTGGTTGTAAGTAGATTTATGAGATCAAGAGCTGAGAGAAATGTCCCGGCTGTCTCCTCGGAGACTCCTTTACAGCATTCTACAAAGACATGGACTTGATTTGGGCATCCCAATGCTGCTCCGGGCACGTCAGGTGCGGATGGAGGTGGGCGAAACCTGAAGATGCCATAAATAGAATTGGCAGCCAAACAGCCTACATTTCCTGCGAAAATTGCTCTTTATGTGAAAGCTGAAGTTTCCCCACACCTGCTTTGCATTGCTGACTTATTTTCTTGGAAGTTTTTCTTTAAATTTGGTCGCTGAAGTTTAAGCAGCTGAACTTCTCCACTGGCTTGCCAGGGCGGACACAGGCTCTTGAAGGTAGGAGTTAGGTTTCCCAGAATAATATCACTGTATCTGTTTAGTTTTATGCATATATTGCAAGCTGTTTCCACTACCCACGAGTCTAAACATAAAAAGAAAGGATTATCTCAGTCTGTTTATATTTTCAGCGTTTAATTTAAACAAGATATTATGGATTCTTTGTATCTAAAGTAAACACTTGCTGCTTTGACACTGCAAAATGTGATGCCGTAAACTAACTGGATCTTTTCCAGCTCTACCTTGTGTGCCTTGGTTGGCCTAGAACCAGATTTTAACGTTCCTATTGGGACTACATTTTCAAAGTAATAAACAATTAAACAGTAGCAATGTGGCGGTGAGGAAATTTTTTTTTACTGTAAGACTTCAGCTGGCTCAGGTTTCTGTTTCCAGTGATTTTACAAGCAAACGCTAAATTCCTTCTTTTATTCTTTCCTCGGATGACTTACAATCAAAACAGGGCAGGAAAAGTTCAGTATCATAATTTTATACAAGAAATTAAATTTTATTAATGATTGAATTCTGTGATTCTCTGTCAATTAACACAGAACCAGACTTTTTTAATCAATGGTCTCTCAACTGCAATTTTTATCATATTTTCTGTTGGAAATATAGGGCTGAGGCTACTATACAAAGTCTCGCTAAACTGTAAGTTGTTTTAGTTTGATTGCAGGCAACACAACTATGGCCAGCAATAGTCGCGGAGCAAATAATATAATAGAGAATGAGAAGAAAGCTTTGAGGGACATTTAGTTGGGAGTGTTCGGTACTGACGTTCACACTGGTATAGACGTGGAATAGGAAAAGCTGTACCTGTCCTATCATTTTGTGCACTCTTGGAGGTTTGTGTTCAAGTGTGTTACAGCCCTCCAACTCATATCTTGTCTCTCCTGGATCTCAAATGGAAAGCTGTATGTCCTCCAATACATTAAAAATGTCTACAGGAGGTTCTGTGTAGGGGCCACACGGTGTCTGTGCTCAAGAGGTGATAGCTGGACTTCAGTCTGGTGGTGTGCTAAATTTAATGATAACGTAATATCCACTCAGAATTAGGGACTTGACAGTTAGAGAGAATCCTGTAATTCAAAACTCACAATGGACTGACATAAGAGCAAAAAGACAGAAAACCAAATTTCATTGTAGAAGGAGAAAAAACCCTTACCTTCTCAAAGGCCTCAACCTATACTTTAGAGGCACAGTGGAAATACTAGGCAATGCTGGACAGAATGCTGGCAATGCTGAGAAGAAGTGGTTTTTCTTTGGCTTGCTAGTTTCTCTGCTCTGCCCAGGCTCCACGTCGTGGCCGGCGATGCTCCCAAGCCCACGGCACATGGACCGGTGGCCTGACCTGCCCAAGGGGCTGGGACGGCACCGGAGACAGAGCTACTTTCAGATGCCCTCCCCCAGTTACAACATCCCTGCAAACATTACACAGGTAATACCGTTTGTGATGTAATACCATTATTTGTGAAGTAATACCATTATTTGCAGTAATCCCTGCAAATATTACCCAAGAAAAAGAACCGTGACGAGCAGATCCAGAGAGGTGATTCTCCCCCTCTACTCTGCTTTCATCAGACCCCACCTGCGGTGCTGTGTCCAGCTCTGGAGCCCTCAGCACAAGAAGGACATGAACTTGTTGGAGTGGGTCCAGAGGAGGGCCCCAAAGATGATCCGAGGGCTGGAGCACCCCTCCTATGAAGACAGGCTGAGAGAGTTGGGGTTGTTCAGCCTGGAGAAGAGAAGGCTCCGGGGAGACCTTATAGCGGCCTTCCAGTACCTGAAGGGGGCCTACAAGAAAGCTGGGGAGGGCCTGTTTGCAAGGGCATGTAGCGATAGGACGAGGGGTGATGCTTTTAAACTAGAGCAGGGCAGGTGTAGATTAGACATTAGGAAGAAGTTCTTTACGATGAGGGTGGTGAGACACTGGCCCAGGTTGTCCAGAGAGGTGGTGGAGGCCCCATCCCTGGAGACATTCAAGGCCAGGCTGGATGAGGCTCTGAGCGACCTGATCTAGTTGGAGATGTCCCTGCTCACTGCAGGGGGGTTGGACTAGATGGCCTTTAAAGGTCCCTTCCAACCCAACACATTCTATGATTTTATGATTCTAATTGTATTTCCTGCTCTAGCCCTTTCTTCCACTTGAGCCAGTGCCATGAAACCTTCGTGAACTTCACCTCTGCACAGCTGGGACGCGGCGATGCATGTCCTTGTAAGCCGAGATCAAACTTGTCCCATAGGTAGGACTGGTGTAAGACAATCCAGGAAGCCCCATCCCTCCCCTCTTCTAAGTCGGGTCTTTTTCTCCTGCTTTCCCAGACAGTTTTCCAAAGCACCCAACTGCAGTGTCACAACTTAAATCCTCGTGCAGTTGATGTTCTTTCCACTCACTCCAAAGAGCTTTGGATCAGGCCCTAAGTAAATAATGAGAATTTCTTCCACCTTAATTTATGTTTAATTTCCGAACTAAGCAGTTATGTCTTTCATCTTTATTCTTTTTTTTTTTTTCATGATTCTGCTTGTTATTTTAAGGAAGCAGTAATATATACAGCATCTATATACACGGAGTGCAATATATATATATATGTACCCTATGCAATCCAGTGGATTGTCTTGACGGGTGGGGCGGGGATGAATATATGACTGTAAGAAACTCTTCGGAGTTCATCCAGAATACATAGTTGCTCATTACTTTGTAGCCTGGATTCAGTCAAAGGTGCATCTAATAGTAATTTAAGATTCTCTTTTTTACCCGTGCAAACCATGACAAATGGTCGGGAAAAGATGCACATTCAGGGAGGGAAAAAAAGCCCTCTGTTAGTATCCAGCTTGTTGCTTAAGTCTGCAAAACTCAGGAAATGTTATGTTCAATAACATTCAATGTTCAATAACAAGTTAAAGAATAAAGCCAATTATCTCATCTACTGACCGATGCAACATGGTTCCCAACTGTGCATTTCTAGTGTTCTGTCCCAAAACTAAGTGCCTTTAATTCCATTCCTGTGCACGTCTGCATTTATGCGAGGGCCTTTCAGTACAAAATCACGTAACACCAGAGATATTGGCTTCCCCCTTCCCGTTCCCAAATTACCTGTTGTCTATGGATGATATCATCACTGGCACGCTGTCCGTAAGCTGGGTGTGCTGGGACACGCAGCGCTTTGCCTCATCCCGTACAGGCTGTCACACACGAGCTTCCATTGTCATTTCTGAGGGGAAGGATGAATATTGCCTTCGGGAGGGGTGGAGGCAGAGGAAAAGCGTGCCATGAGTCCCAGATTGCTATGGCCGTCGTGCCCTAACGAAGCATCCCATGTCATGTTGGTCTGGATGCACCCCACCTCCTGTAGTGTCATGGTTTGGGCCAGATTGGCCAAACCAGGACACAGAGGGATGGAACCAGGATCCCTAAGCTAAAGCGACCTTAGCTGAGATAATGTTACCTTAATTTAACCCAAGTTATGTTAACTTGGAGGCCCACAACCAGTGGAAAGGCATCTCCAGGGGGTTCTGGCTGCCTCTCCCCACTGCAGGTGGGGATGGTCACAGGTAACTCAGTGCCTGTGCTTGGGCGGTGTTTTGGCAAATGGGGCTTTATCGGAATTTTATGATACTGAGAGAGGAACAATAACGATTTCAGGGAAAGAAAAAAAATATCTAGCAATCACCGATGTAAATGGTTGTGGCCAAGGCATATTTAGGGGACAAATATGAGAACTAGAAGAGGGGCTGTTAAGGTGGTACATAAAATCTTAAGGATACAGACCCATTGGCTGAAATGCAATGCTTTCTTCCATTTCTATACTAACCTTATTTTGGAATAAATTAGGACAACTTGTCAGCCTTTTCCCCTTCTTTAAATGACTTGCTGAAGTGGTAAATGATGCTCTTTTTCAGAAGATTCTTTTCAATTCACACACACACACACAGATATATATATATATAAAAAAACCACTTTGTCGAGAACTCCACAGTATGCATTTTCCTAGTGCTAGCAATGCAAAGAAGAATAAGGACTGGAAAAGCTGTGGGCCAGAGGACATGTGGAGAAATGATTGTGGGAATATGCTCTTTGGATTTGAAATACGGGTCTTTGGGAGAGGAGAGCAGGGAAGGGGGATGCTGGCAGGTGTACCGGCTCCCGAGAACAGAGGAAGGACCAGAATAGAAGAACATGTAATGCTGCAGCTCCTGCAAATGTAAGAAACAGAGGGAAGAGGGGTGGAGAGATCATTCTCTCTATTTATTTTAGCCTTTAACATCTAGTGTCTGTTCATACAATTTTCTCTTCATACAGATCCCAAGAATTCAAATTGGGTCGCCTGGAGTTTATTTTAAAAAGGAATGAAAAAAAAAGATCCCTCCCAGATTGTGAGGAAAGTGTTTAATTTTCAATAAAATCTAATGCATGATTCGAAAGAAGGAACAAAGAAGCCCACCAGAACAAAAAAACCCCACCTAGTTATTTTGAGGGGCAGCCTTTCTCCAGCTCTGCCCCCTTCATCGGGATCCTCTGTGGTCGGATCCAGGCTCCTCTTTGATTTCAAAATCCAACCAAATTAATGGACACCTCTGCTCAAGTGCCCAGCGTTTAATGTTCCTCTCCAGATGTCACTGTGGTCCTGCTGTGTACAGGCTTCACAGCACTATGTGCATTCAAAGACGGTCGTGAGTTGATAGTTTCACCTTATGTATTGGTTGGCTGGGAAATACTGTTACTGCTGATACAGCAGCTACCTGGTCTCGTGGTCCTGCTAAAATACAGCCTGATTTACGTGCAGCTCTGGCTGCAGGCTGAGAGCGTGCTTTTGAAATGCTTCTTGCTCTGTGGCTTAAATGAGTCGCAATATTCGCTCTTCTACTGAGAGCCCTCTACTTAAATACCTGGTGTAACAATCCCGGGAACATGTTGTCCACGTCATGCTGTGAAGTTCTGGCTAGCTACAACTATAAACACAATTCTGTAGGCAAAGTAATTGAAAATGAGGATGGACAGTGACTGACTCATAGTGAGAAAATGCAGGCACGAGGTCTGAATGGCAAAATTGATCTGTTTCAACATATTTATTAATCTATTGCTGTTGTTTCTGTTCCAAACCCTGAAGCTGGTGTTGCCTTCAGATTCAATACGAGTATGTCCATCGCTGATCAGCTGGTGAAAGCAACTGCAGATGCTGTAGAGCAATTATTTCGCTTGAGAGCCTTCTCTCGGAGCACATAGTCTGGAACTTAGTTTTTTAGTCAACAGAGAAATAGACATTTAAAATCAATGTCCTACAATGCCCTACAATGACCGTTTCTGTCATTAACTATAAAAGATAACCTAGAGAATGACTTTTACCTGTGAACACACAAGTATTTAAATCTAATGAGGTGGTTCCCATCCTTGTAATTTAAATTACTAAACCACAAGATGCAAACAACATTTTCCATTGTAACAAGGAGTTTGAGTGGGGGTTTTTGTGTTTTTTTTAGAACTGAAGAGCTGCAGACGATTTGAGGTAACGAGCTCCAGTTAAAAAGCATCCTGAGTCTGTAGGATAGCAAAATAGCAAAAGCTAATTTGTCCTGCCCCAAGAAAAGACATCTTTGGTTTTCTGGAACGTACACCAGTAGTGGCACAAAATGAATTTGGCCGATGGGTAGGGCTGCTATTTGAATGTCTCCTGTTATTTGAACTGTTTCTGGGGGTGTAGATGACTGCACGTAACTCAGTTGTGGGCCAGTAAACAAGACTTAATGATTATTTTTTACTCTGTCTTGTGTAGAAATTCCTCTGCCCAAAATAATGTCTGAGATTACGTGAAGTTAAGCAACCAGAGAGAGCGTGGTGATGGCAGTCAGCCCTCTGGTACTCAAGTACAGGCTCGTAAAGCTGAGCCCTACGACTCTACAGCCTTTCTGCACTTTATGCCAAAGGTAAAACGTGACTATATTGCTGTGAGGGACATGTTTTTAAGCTCAAACCTACCTTCATGGAAACCTGCAGACATTTCGCAATGAGAAAGTTGATGTTCGGGTGCCGTTGCCCTAAAGCGTGTCGGATTCTTCAAATTAACCGCAGTATCCCCAGAGCTAGTTTGACCAAGTCCAGAGACTGGGCACTTGGCTTTGCTTCCCTAAAGATAAAATATGCCTTAATTTTTTATTTTTTTTTTAAAGGAGGAGGGGATGTAGGGAGGATATGCTTCTTCCCTTTTCATAGATGCACTCGGAAATCAAGGGGGAGATGGAGGGTGATGCAGCGAAGGCAAAGAGCTGGTTCTGTGCTGTGTGGTGGTACTGGGCTGTGTCCCTGCTCCAAGAACTGTGCCTTTCCAGACACTGGAAAGAGATGAAACAATGAGGGGACAGGAAAAAATAGGCTCATAGTGAATGCTGTCTTGAGATGCCCCCTTTTTGGGGGTTTTTCATTCCCATCAATGAGGGGAACAGCAAGGTATGCAAATGCTAGTGCTCACATTCAATATTCGCTTTGTATTCAGAATTTCTTATGTTAACTATAATTTGAAACACCTGTGGCCAGCTTTCCAGGGGGACTGAGCCTTCCCGACTGCTGCTGGAATTGTTCAGTGCTGCCTTGCAGAGTCTGTGCAGGTAAAGTCCAGTTTTTCACGCTACTGTGTGCGTTAAGATGGTCTCACAAGTTCCTGACTGCTCCTGGTTTGAATTTTTGGTTTCTCTGTGAGGATAAAAATACCAGTAACCTCATGGGTCTTAGTAGTAAGGTGGTGTGAAAATAAATCAAAGCACTCCATTAAACTGTGTGAGGCAGAAAGGTGGACGTGCGAATAAAAACATGAAGTTCTTAGCTTTTTATTCAAAGCAGGGCTCGGATGACATGCCTCCATGTAATACTTAGGCATACAGTGAATGTAGAGGACACTAAAAATGCAGTATTATGCTTTCACCAAATACGGTAGGAGTCCTGTTGAAAAGCTAACGCAGGATCGTAGAATGAAAGCTGGATAAAAGTGCATTTGCACAGAGGCAGCTGCTGTGGGTCTGTGGCATGAACTCAGGCAACATTATTCTGGCGCTTCCAAACTTAATCCATCAGCCCTAATATTTGTTAAGTATCCTCTGGGGGATGCAAGTTACACAATGTTTTCCCATTTTGCTCAAAGCGCTGGGAAGTGTTAGCTTTGCTTATAAGTATAATAGTTTGAATGTTTGGATTCAGGGAAGTGAGGGTGCTTTCAAGCAGGAGCTGCTGTACATGACGAGAAGCCCATCACTCCTTGGCACCCGTTGTGGTTATAATGAACCCTTTTGTAGTTCTGTCACAGATTCTCACCTAAGTACATAAAATCTTTGTCGATATTGAAAAGTATGATACCATTATTAATGCTCATAGAAGAAATCTAGAGACCGTTGAAATATTTAACCACCCCTGTATTGTTGTAGGCTAAACATTCAGAATATGCTGTTTGGATCCCTTGGATTCCTTTTTTGCACAGAGAAGGTGCTGAATCCAAAAGATTTGATATTGACAAGGAATAAACAGCAAAGTCTAAATCTGGAAAGCTTCTGATTTCCTTTGAAAGTCAACTCTAACCACATCCTAGCTCCACTGAAAGAGGGATCCTCCCAATTCCTCCTCCTCCCGTGTCCTTTTCACCTACGGAGAGAAAACCTGTAGCAGAACCCAGGTGAGCCCAACATCCTCGTCCTTCCAGCCTTCCCTCTTTGGGATGAGCGGGGCCACCATACTGTCCTCACCCCTGCTCCGGTCTGGACGCAACCAAAGTGTCTCTGTCTGCGGTGGCTTTTGTGAGGGAAATTAGGGAAATTGTTTGTTTCCTAGGACAGGACAAGGAGTAATGGCTTTAAACAGAAGGAGGGGAGATTTAGATGAGATATTGGGAAGAAATTCTTGGCTGTGAGGGCGGTGAGCCCCTGGCCCAGGTTGCCCAGAGAAGCTGTGGTTGCCCCATCCCTGGAGGGGTTCAAGGCCAGGTTGGACGGGGCTTGGAGCAACCTGGGCTGGTGGGAGGGGTCCCTGCCCAGGGCAGGGGGGGGCACTGGCTGGGCTTTAAGGGCCCTTCCCCCCCAAACCAGTCTGTGATTCTATGATTCTATTCGCCAGAACAAATGACGAGTATTAAGTGTGGACGGGGAAGGTGCATTGTTCTTTAGTTGTATTCTTGTAGTGCCTTTAAATTCTAAATATCGGCCGTGAGCTGAAGGTGTTTGTTGGTCTACAGACACTGTGAAAAAGGTTACTGTGTAAAACTACAGCATGTGAGCAATAAACGTACTGTGATCTTGGAAAAGATGTGGGTTCTTTGAGGTTGCACATTTCAGGGTGTTTCCCAAGTTCACTACAGAATTTTTGGCAATTTCGTTTGTCATTTTAGAAATACTGTATCTGTACAGAGAAAAGATTGAATTGCTCTGAGATGTGCACGGGGTGCTCTCCTGGCTGTGGTTTTGGCTCAGGATATGGGAAGTGCATATAACGCTTCGGTTCTCTCGATCCTGTGTCCTCGTCAATATAAAGCTGTTATTGATTCCAGTGCCTCAGGATCTGGATCAGAGTTTCCAAAATTTAGCTTCAGAAAATTAAACCTATACTCTTGCAAATAAAGCTTAAGGGAGCATGGAGAGCAGTATCTGCGTGAATCCAGACTGTGTTTCACCTCTTTCAGTGTCATTTCCACGCACGGCGTACGCGGCGTGTTCCTTGGGAGTTACACACGGAACGGCCTTTTAAATTTGGTGGTATCGTTTCACTTTTCTCATAAACACCAGTTTCCTCGTGAAAGCAATTAATGGGAGTGAGATTCCATTGCAGAATGTTAGCCGGTGAAGAGATAAGCAGCAAGCTGCAAGATGGATACGGGAATCTCATTCCCAAAGCAGAATGAACGTCTCGACTTCAGCAATGTCAACAAAAACATGTTTCTTTTCAGATTTAATTTCCATGAGAAACTATGCTAAATTAAAACCTTCCAGTGCAGTGTCCTTCCATTTTTTGCATTTTTACTACCTAGAGATCAAACAGTTTGACACAGCAAAAATTCTAGTGAGTTAGGGAGAAATGCTGATTGGTTTGTTGGCTGGTGGCCGGGGGAATGTTATGACCGAGTAATTATGTGTTCTGGACAGATGTATTAACCAGGCTTCGAGCTGGAGCCACTGGATATTATTTTAGTCATAAGACTAGAGGAACTGAATAATTTTCAAAGAGCTGGCTGGCTGACACTGCTTTAGCGATGCCTGTTCCAATGATTCCTTGGCAGCAACTTCCAACGCTGCACTTATGACACAGTAAACAAAAAACTACATTAAAGGTTTGTTTTTTAATCATAAAGGAGTTGAACATTTCCACCGAGCTTTTTTGCTATTTGTCAAGGAGCACTGAAGGCTATTGTAAAGCTTCCACGCTCCTGTCTCTGACCGAAGAAGGGGAGCTCTTTAGCAAAACTGTTTTAGATCTGGTGACAGCAACAATACTTCAGAATTCGAGGTTTTTATCCGTTCGTTGACTGCTTATCGCTAAACCTTGCTGTGTCATATTTGTTTATTCACTCACTTTGGGAGGTGAGTAAAAAATACTTGGGGTTTTGGGGTATTTTTTTTTGGACTGACAAGTAGAATGAGGGAGGTTTTCACTATCAGCTGCAAGTTGGGAGAGGGTGTGATTTCTCCTGTGCTGGTAAGTAACAATACTATTTTGCAAGATCCTGGACTATTATATTGGTAGGTGCAGAGAGAAGTTGGAAGGGAAAAGAAGTCTGTATTAAATGCAATCTTCACTGAAAAAAATGTAACTTTTACATGCAAAAGGGCATGATGTGTGTGTATATTAATGTTTAATCTGTTCTAAATGTGATACTTGAGGTATTTCAGTGGGCTTTCTCACCTGGTGTCACAAAAGGCCTTTGAGCTTGAAGAAAAGTCATTTTACTCATTTTTTTAGCCACTTCATTCTCTCAACTGATTTGCAAATGCACGTTGCCAGGGTTGGGGGTTTTGAGGGGAAGGGTGTTCCATGGGGTTTTTTTTAGTTCTAATCTGGCTTCAACACCGGTTCTTTCCTGAGGACACCGCACAGAACAAGGGCAGCCCTTCAGAGGGGACGGGAGAGAGTCAGTTGTTTTGATTTCCCTCCGCAGTGATGGATTATGGATGTGAACTGCTGCGTAAGGTCATTGTGCGCGTCGCCCCGGAGGCAGTGTGGCAAGCACAGAAAACACGGCAACGTCTCTCTGTCTTGGAATCCAAATGGGTTGAAATGAAGGAGGCTCTTTTCTGCCCTCAGATTCTGAGGACACAGCATATGACTGGAAAAATATAGATATATAGGTAGAGCCTTGGAAGCTGGGTAGGGGAGTCGTGAGAATTAGTTTTATTTTTAGGTCTCCTGCTTGCCCGCTTGCCCGGGGTAAATGGCAGCGTCTCTCTCTGCTCCAGGGTCACCTTCTGTAAAACACAGGTGACGGGAGACGTCAGCTGGGGCTGACAACATCTGCCCTGGTGCTGAATGTCGGGCCTTTGGGCTTGGGTTTGGGGGGGCGATGAAGAGACGACTACTGAAAACCAAGGAGAGAAAGAGCACGCTATGGCAAAATGCAAAAAAGCGAGATCAAAACTCTTTCAGAATTGTGCAGGGCTAAATTCTCCATTTCCCTGGTGCTACATGGTGTCTTTTGACCGTTCTGTGCATGTTGGAGTGCCTCATAATTTGTAGAGCCCAGCTAATTACGAAGGAGCAATTGGGCCTGCACGTTTGCCTCCCACCCTGCTCCTGTTGGCAAAAAAAGAGGGGTTTTACTGCAAACTCCCTCCCCATGTACGGCAGCAGCCAGAGCCCAGGGTCAGCTTGCTGAGGCAGCGACTGAGAGAAAAGTGAGACCCTGATTATGTATTTGTTTTCTTCTTTTTTTTTTAAAATCAGCGTAGACCGGTGCTTCAGGAAAGCATACGGTTTCTCTCTGAAAGAGGAAAAGAAAGGGAAGGCTTTAGTAATTGGGCTCCTGTACAAATACCTATTTTATAATTGCTTTCTCTTCTCAGTACTTTTCATAAACTGTAACCTGTTGCCAGTGCGCTGTCAAATATTGCAAAGTTCTGTGTGTTTCCTGCCTTGATGGAAATTTAGCAAAGAGCAGACAAAGAGATGCTTCTCTGACAGGAGCCGTTGCCGGAGGGATGGAGGGATCCCTACACGCGTCTCTCTCGTTGGCCGTTCAGTGATGAGCTAGGTCAGTGCTCTGGTTTGGGTCTCTCAAGGATCTTTCTTGTCTGGAGAAGACTTGAAAGTAAGTAATTTTTTTTCCTTTTCAGAATCCTGTAAGGGATTCAGAAAAGCATACACTTAATTTCCTAAATTAGACTTGACACTCTACATCTCTGCGTATATCCATGTGTGCGCATCTGCCCGGGTGTGTGCATCGACGGCTCCGATTAGAACCTGAGAGCCCTTCGGCAGAAGATTAACAGACAAAAATCAAAGCCCCGAGTGGCACTTCTCAATTTGTTCCAAACTCTTGATGTGTTTAGGACTCTGGCCAAGACAAGGTCGGAAAATGTCTTCGAGAGCCGCCTGCTCCAGTGGGCCGAAGCCAAAGCTCCCAAAGTCAGTCGGAGACGCCTTTTGTGCTGCTCTGATTTGGAATAGGCCCAGTGGATCCAAGAGTCGCTGTGATGAGAAGCTAAGTGATGGCATATGCGCAAATGAAATCCTGCTGTCCTACATGTCTGAATTATGCTCATTTAAATCCCCAGAACGCACACGAGTGCTCAACAGCCATTAATTCCTTATCCGCCATAACGAGCTTAAATTGCGAGCTGAGGTCCCTGGAAGATTTATGCAAGTTTCTTCTTTTCCTTAATTGGAAAAAGTTGCCTTTTTTTTTAAAAAAAAAAAAAAAGAGAGAGTAATAATAATAAAAATTAATCCTTCTGGTTTAGTCGTGATTTCTTTTCTTCTACTTACATCCGAGATGTTGACACTAAAGTATACAGCCCAGACACTGAATTCTCATGAGGCAAATATGTTAATGGTTTATAGATTACAATAGCTATTATCCCATTTACTCTGGGAACAAGCTATGAGATATAAAAAATGAATGGTATAATGAATAAAACTACTGTAACCTAGACCAAAAGTAGTTTTCTAAAGATGAGAAGTGGAAGGTCATGGGACTTTCTTTCATTGGCTGGCACTATTTTAGTAAAATGTGCTGACAATTGTGTCAGGCAACTGTAATCCTTAAACTGCAACTATACATTACCCTACAAATTGCTGTAAATGGAAATAAACAGTGGTGCTCAGGGGGACTGGCTTAGCTGACACAGAGCAAAATAACCCACTGCGACTACAAATGAAGACCATCATGTTTTTTTCCATCATTTAATTCTTAGAAGTGTGTGTATATACTACTAAATCTGTGAAATCCAAATTAGAAATATGTTCTGCATTGGATATATGGGTGTGCATACAGAAACGGGATGGATAAATGCCCTCCAGCATTGGGATCAGTAATTCACGATTTTGGTATGATTTTTTTGAATGGTACATGGTCCGCTGGCATAATCCTGGGAGCTGGGAACCAACGGCACGTTTAGAGAGCTGTCACCAAGAAGTGACCTTGCGTTGCTGCTTTGGTGGTTGGAAATCGGTGGGAGGTAAGAAAAGAAATTCAGCTCATCTGCAGATTGGTGCCATCCTTCTTCCTTCAGCCATCGCAACTCTTGGATCCTGGCTGGCTTATAATTTTAGTTTAAAAAAAAAACAAAAACAAAAACACAACGTTCAATACTGTCGTTAAAAGCTGGAGCATTTCCATCTCGTATGCAGAGATTATTTTTGTTCTGGATATTATTTTTTTTTATTTTAATTTTTTTTTACCAAACCCTGCTGGTTTGGCATTGGCATTGGCATTGGCATTGGCATTGGCATTGGCATTGGCATTGGCATTGGAATTGGAAACTTTTTATTTTTGTTCTGTATATTTACTTTTTTTATTTTTTTTTTTTAGCACAAGATCTAGGAGGATTTTGCCCTGTTTAAACATATGCAACAGAGGCAGAGTGTGATTTACAGTTTATGAGAGTATATTCTGAAATTAAATCCATTATCAATACAGTGCTACTTGGGCACTCCATTTCTAAGGCCACCACACAAGTGTTTCTCTTTTCTTACAAACTAAATCCCTTCTATGCTGGCAAGAGTCCTGGTACAAACATGCCATGGGTGCAAAGGAAAGCAGGCTATGAATGAAGGTATTTTGTTTTGTTTTCAAAAGGAAGGAAAAAATACAAATCCTGGCGCTAGTGGGATGAGGATGTTTACAGGATAATTCGAGTGGGGACTAAAACAAAAGGAACATTTTCAGCCTTTCTGATTAATAGCTGTTTGTACAGCGCCATGAAGATGAGAGGCACAATAAGTGTTATTAATTAATATTCTTCCAAGATATTTAGAAGGTATTTGTAATATTTATGTATTTATGACAACAAAAATGTTTCAATATAGAAGTGAATTATCCTGGAAAAAATGCCAAGCTTTTGATCTGCTTATACATCACATCCCTGCAAGCCTTTTCCTTTCAACCTGGAGTTCCATTCAAAAGCAGAAAGATATACAGCTGACGTTTCAAGCTGAACGACACTACGATAAACTAGGGTTTCTCTAGAAGATAAAATACATCATAAATCGGTGTAACACTTACCTCATTTTAAATATTACTGTCTCCTTTTATCAGGTAACACTATATAACCTCCCCTTACCTCCTTTCTTCCCATATTTTATTTGGTATATTAATTCTGAGCAATGATCACAACCAGAATTTTTTTTTAATTAAAATCAAATATATGGCTTTAGAGGCTTAGGTTATCTGATAAAAATATTTTAATTAAAAAGATACCAACTCTTTTGATTCCCCAATGAATTGATAATAATTGAAACGTACGGTGTTAATTTTGATCTGCGCTCGGTTGTTTAAAGAAATAATTCTTACCCTTCTTCAAAGTCAAAAATAAAGAAGTAAAAGGAAATCTCTTAAGGGGAAGGGGAATCTCTGGCCCCTTGATTTTTTTTTTTTTATTGCAGGTTGTCACAAAATCACCCATTATTCGAAAGAGTTAATTACAGTTACTTATAAAGTTATTTTATTTTTCTAAGCATAAGGAAATACTTGTCTGACTGCAGTAGCTGAGTTGTTTCTCCTTCCACGGCACTCTACCTCTAGAGGAACATTATAGCGCTCACAAAAGCACTTGCTTTACAGACTGCCGGCTCCGTCGCGATGAGTTGGGAATCCGATTCCCCGGAAGGGAGGATTCCCCCCGCCTCGCCCCGAGGAGTCTGCCTGGAGCGCGGCCGGATTCCGGCAGGCCGGGAGGGCGGTGGTGGTGCAGTGGGTGCAGTGGGTCTGCCGTGCCCCGTTACGGGAAAGCGGTGTGAGGAGAGGACAGGAAAAAGCATTCTGCCACTTCAAGAACAAATCGAGAGCATACGAAACCAGGAAAGAGAAAGCAAATGTTGATTTAAAAAAAAAAATTAAAATGTATTTATTTTAAAAAGTATTTTTTAAAAATTTATGTGCTGTAAGCCACTACCAGAACAACTTTTTTTTCAGGTATTTTCGAGAACTTCTGGGTCAAAATTCTATTTGAAAATTGATTTCGGTACAAGCTTTTTAAGATGGATGAGATGTTTAGGAGTGGTTAATTATTATTTTATATGGCACCTCAGTCTAACATGGATTTTATACCTGAGACAGAAACAAAAGTACAGAACTTGACCGGCAGCTACTACATAACACTTTCTATATAATTTAAGAAAAGTTGGAAATACAAGATGCATGTGCCTAAGTTACTGAAGAAGGGGGTTTTTTGTTCCCTTTAGAGATTGTTGTACTTAATTAGATATTAATTCCAGGTGGGATGTCACCTGGAATTCTTTCATTTAGAATGATTGATTTTTAAGATCTAATCCGTTTTTATAAATCACTGTATGAGCACGACTCAGTTCAGAGCAGTGATTTAATTCTATTGTGACTATTCTGACCTTAAATATTCAGCAAGGATGGGATGCGCAGTAAAAAATGTTATGGAATACTCTTCTGAATAAAAGCATTTAGATTTAATTTTATTTACAGAAATTTGAGGTGTCTCTGTTTTCCAAATCTGCTGATGGTTAAGCAAAATCAACTAACTACAATCAAAATCACCTAAATTTAAATAATTTTTTTTTTTTAGTTGAAATAAGCAGGTTTTTTTCCCATAAGAATTTAGGGTAATCTACACATAAGCCATCTCTAAGCTGCTGGTAAAATACAAAACTGGGAAATGGCGAGTAGCTGAGCGTGCCCTTGAACACTGGGTAAGAGCTAAAGCTGTTCCTGGGCCACCCGCAGGAAAACTGCCACCAATGATGGGCGGCAGCAGCCCCAGGATGCTGAAAGCCATGGGATATCAAGATTTGGGGGGTTATTCCCTCCTTTTGACATGCCTTCTGCCTAGCAAACTCCTTACTCAACAGATTGCTAAGTACCATGATTTCCAGAAGCGCGGGACGCTTCCCACGGGCACCAGTGGGAACCGCTGGCCGAGGGGGGGAAATCAGATCCTCGGAGCACGGAACTCTGCTTTTGCTCGGCAGCCTCAACCTGTAACATTTCTTAACGTACACAGAGTTGATTAATGGCACTTTTTCCCCAAGCTTGCAAATATTCCTGGCCTCAAGCTTGTCCTTGGGAGCTCCATAGATCGTGCCGAAACGGTTTCTTGGGTGTCAGTTTTCATTTTTCATGCACTGTTGTGCCTTGATCCTGTAGGAGGGGAAGGGGTAGGAATTATTTGTGCATACTCTGTTATTTTATATGTTATTTCTGCGAAGGTTTCTTAAGTTCTAATAAGATTTGCCATTTTGAATATTTCCTGAACCTGTAAGTGTGTTTAGGGTACGAGAGAGGATGAAACTTGATTTGGTAAATCAATGAAATACGGAGTAAGACATTTAGAAATAGGTAGGCAACTGGTTTTAATTCTTTAACATTAAACTAAAAAATGTTGGTGCCTGAAGTGGTGTCACTATTTTCTTATCATTTAATGTTATAACTTGACGCTTTTGCTGTCCTAATACCTACCTAATTGCCATTAGGTAGTCATAATAACAGAATTAAAGAGGCATTCTGGATAGATGTTTTAAATCAACATTAATCCTCAGTGAAAGGTGTTCTCTCTTTAGGGTGAAAAGCTTTTGTTATCGACTCCCCAAGAACACATTCAGTTGGGGGTTTTTAGTCTTTTTTAGGTCCGTAGTAGGAACAAATAAATGCCGACCAGCGTACAAAGCTCTTCTCCGCTGGGTCAATAGCATAGTTTAGAAACAGGTTTGTGGCAACGGGCCATCCAATGGCTTTGACTCGTCTTTCATCTCCGGTCTGTGCCGTTTGCTCCGCGAGACATCAGGAATGGCCAATATGAAGAAATTTGGGCTGCTTGAAAGTTATGTCAGCCTGCGCTTTTCTTCAGTATAGCTTAAAACAACATATTTCTTATCTCGTTTGTTTTTTTTTTCCTTTCTTTCTTTTTAATGAATCAATCTTTTATTATCTCCTGTCACAGAAGGGCAACATTTGTTTCGTTATTTTGTATATGATGTTACTCCGATAGATAACAGGATATTGCAGTCTTTGTGATGATTTAGAACTGAGGCGGGGGGAGGAAGGGGGTTCAGTTCGTTTTCCTTTTTTTTACGTGCCGTTCCTCTACCTCGTTTGCGTTTGG
>VYZM01008095.1:27998-99977 GCA_013398915.1 Dromas ardeola | reverse complement strand
ATAAACCAGGCTGTGTCTCTTCTGAAGTACATTTTGCCATCACTTTGTCTGCATCACTGTTGATGAATCCCATTAAACTCTGGTGTGTTTGGCCCACCAACATGAAGCAAGATTAGAGATTTGGAAATCTTCCCTTCTACAAAGACTCAAGAGAACCAGAGGCTTTGTGAAGTCACCTTGATTTTTCATCTGATGAAGAGAGACTCCTGAATAGGAGAACGGCATAACTGTATCTTTCTATAAATAACAGAAATGGCATAACTGTATCTTTATATAAAACTTTCTTGCTCCCTTGGCACAGACAGATGTTAGGGAAGAGAAAGCTAATAAGCTTTGGCTAAAAATGTTGTTTATAATAGCTAACACCAACCTGCTCTTGGTTTGGTTTCCTAGATCTTGCCCACAATTCATTTGTGACAGTCTTTTCTCTCCTAATGAGGAACACAACAAATTCAGTAAAAATTATCTTAAATTCTTGCAAGTAGTAAAGAAGAGGGAAAGGGGAGGGTGAGATGAACCACAGGTTGTAGGGGTAAAAGCAGAGAATATGTCTGGAAACTTAATTGCTTTACTTTCATTATTAAAATTCCTGCCAAAATATCTCTCTGAGCTAAAACTGCTTTTGTCCTGGCTCACATTAAGTTCCCATCAACAATATTATTACAGTCATAATGACAACAATATCTACATTCTGTTGCACGCAGAGCAATTGGCCTTTGAGGCTCCAGAGGATGCTGTGAACTTTACTTTTTTTTTTAGACACAGAAAACATGAGAGCTGCCCATGTTTTGCATCTGTTAAAGATGTACCACATATTTTAAGACTTAGATTCCCAGAAAATGTGTTTTACATTTTCTAACAAAAAAAGATAAATGTAGTATAATTCCACTGAAAAAGAAATTATACCTATGTACTGTAGTTGTTCTCTTTGTCTGCAAAATATTCAAAGGGATTTTGGAGGAAGTGAGCCAGCAAACAGCCTCAAACATATCACATTACTTTCTCTTCATTTTCATTTAATTTTCCTTCCCTCCTCTCAAGAAGCAATTATAATTTAAAACCTTAGTAATCCGCAAGTGATCATATGCATAATATGTGAACCTGCATCATTGTTTCAAAAAAGGGAGGTTTATTAGGTAGAAAAGTCAAAATGACAAGTGGAATATAAATATAATTGTGTAAAAATAAATGCTTAGATTATTCCAATTCAACTGGTGCAGGACCACAAAAAATATTGCTGATGAATACTTCATATTTATTTGAACTAAACTGCAATTCATAGTTCCCAGCTAGCATAAAGGTAGTGCTCCTAAATAAGGAGAACATCTATATAGAACCTTTAAAACTGAAATTGTAAGTGTTTCTTTTTTTTAGTGTTCACCTCCCATCAACATTTACAAACTCCATATGTCAAAAGCTCAGTGTTTAAGACTCTAGGACTGCCAATGAGTGAAATGGAAAGGGAAGTTATCCTGACACGTTCGTGTCTGACAAGGAAAAAAGCCTCTGGCACAATACGAGCATAATGGTGAACAAGCAGGACAGAACTGGCTATAGGTAGGGGTCAACAGTCTGATACACCACCTGTGAACACTACTTTTTCCAGAAGGTTAATCTCGTAACTTTTATTTCCCAGTGGTCTTTCATTTCCTGAAATCATGGAATTCATGAATCATTCTACCTCAAAGATGATGTTAATATACAGAAAACCCCTGCCCACAAGAGCATGCATTTTGACAAGGAACATACCACAGTGTTAGTGAAGGGGAGCTTTGAGCAAAACTGCCATTCACAGGCTGGGTGCCGTGGGGAAGAAGAGCAAGGGCCATCCGGACCATGGGGTCACCTGGATGAGCACGTTGGGAACAGCATTCTTTCAAGCAAGAGACCTAATGACACCACTCATTATGCCTGCCCTGTTTGCGAAGGGGGCAGTTGTGGGAAATGGAGACAACCTCTTAACTGCCTCGGTTGTTTGGTTAGCACTTCTACTGCCTCGGAAATATAAAAAAAGGAGGCATTTTTTATCTCATAAAAAAGTAATATTATGAACACAGGACTGCCACCTAGAGATGCCAACAATACTTAATCAGTTGGAAATGGACTTGAGTAGCTGTATTTACATGCTGATGTCTTTCAAATATTCAAAACTCCTAATAGTGTTAGATATAGGTATCTAATTTTGGAATTTGAAATATTTCTCCCTGTGCTTTGTTCAGCTTCCAAATGAGGAAAGATCATTGAAAAAAATCATTACATAATTCTTCATTGACTTGAAAGCAGGAGACTGAATGTTTATTAATCAGCAGTAGCATGTACTCTGTAAACATCACACAGTGATATCCAGATCGTACTGTACCTACAGACACTACCTCCGTCATGGAAAACCAAATCTTTCCCACTGGGTTTTTTCAAGGCCATTTCCAGCTGTGCTGTAAATAGCTGGAGCCAGCTAATACTTGCACCCACTCAAACTGGTAAATTCCTCAGTGAGCTATTGTCTCCTTAGTAGTGCCGTTCCTGGGTATATGTAGATATGACAGCAATGTGACTACCTGCATTGGTGGTTAAAACTTCTGACTTTAAAGAGGAGCACTGTTTTGCCATTGGTGAAGTTTTCTCTTTAAAAATAAGGTGCCAGAGGGACCTTTATTATCCCTGCCTTGATGCTCTACAGAAAGCTTTGCAGGGGAGAGCTCGTGACTAATAACTCACATTAAGAAACAAAGACAGAGGGTAAAACCAAGAAAAGATGACCACAAAAGATAGTCTTCGGCAAAGAAAGCACAAGCAAATATACAGATATGGCAGCATTTCAGAGTCAAGTTGTGGGTAGTATAGAAGTGAGGAAAGAGCTGTAAGAAGTATTGCTGGGTCTAGCAGACCACTTAGGGCTTAATCTTTGCTCATAAGAGAAAGTCTCAATTGTTGGAAACAGGCAAACCCAAATTGCTTGTATAGTGGGATTAAGAAGCAAGGCTGACACACCTGCTTAGGGAGTAAAGATTTTATTTGTAAGAGAAATCAGAGATCAAAAGACTTAGAGGGTAACATGCAGGCAATTCAAAGAGACCGGACTATAAGGCTTGCTGAAAAGCAGGAGGAGGCATCCTGATGATAAACAGAGAACAACAGAGACAAGGTTTAGGGTAGAAAAAATGAAGCAAGCAGCTGTAGACCAAGGCAAGTTCACTCTTGAGTTAGATGGTCTCAACCATCTCAGAAGAAAGCATTCCAACCCTTCCTTTTTTTTTTTCTCTTTGTTTTTTTTTTTTTTTTATTTAAAGACGTTGGTACACATGGATGGGAGGAGTACCCAGGCGTCGATTAACATGAGAAGCATTCTGGTGTGAAATGAGGAAGAGTGTGAAGAAGGTGGAGGAAGGTGTTAATGAATGATGAAAAACATGGCAACCAAACGATTCTAAGAAGATCTTTTCATGTTAGCTCATGAGAAACTGATGGCTGGCCTTTGGGGAGGTTGGTCACTGCACTGACCTGGCAGGGACACCCTGAACCTGTCAGCCACTTCTGTGGCCTGTGTGGAGGGAGCCAATCAATGGCCATAAGGACAGCACATCAGCTCAGGTAATGTCATCACCCATAATGTAGGTTGCTATGGACATGGCTGACTGGACAGAAAAAAGAAGAAAAAACAACCAAGGGCTACCAATACTTACAGTTTCTGGTAACATTACGTTACATGTTAAACAGAAGTGGCTTTCAAATGCCAGGCCATATAGTAATTGTTATAATTACAATATTCCCCCATATTACAGTCCTTAGAGACTTGATCTTTACAAGTAACACAGAGAAAGACACGTTGCTTTCTAAATGTTACAAATCTATGGATGACAGGCTGAGGGGGCAGTACGACCAGGCATTCAGAGTATTATTAATCCCTTTTATAGAAAGATTAACATCAACTTTTATACATGCGTGCCTATGCTTCTAAAGTTCCAGAGGAATCAATACATTTTCACCGAATGAGTTACTAATATGGCCAACTACAAAGCATTATGTTAGATCTAATCAGGAAAAAAGAGCAACAAAAATACAAGTTGCAGTTCTCTGCAACAGAAGCTGCAAGTATTTGGAAAAGACTGACATTCTAGGGAACTCACCCAATAAAACTCCAGTAAGTCCACGTTAAACACATATATTAGTTTTCTATAAGAAAAACAAAAATTTTCAAGCAGTGCTAAGGTACCAGCACTACTGCAGCTTTTGTCGAGGATGCCTTACTGCAATTCAGAAGACACACCTAGTAGATTATAAGGACTAGTAACCTGGACGTAGATGTGCAAAGCAATTTAATCAAATTAATAAAATAAATTTATGCTGCAAGAGCAACCAGTGTTTGAACAAGCTGTGAAAGACAGCAAAGTAGAACACTCAATCCAAATGAAAAATAAAAATAATCAAAACATTCTGGATTTGATGTAATTCAAGAATTGGCGTATTTGCTCCCAAAGAACAACTCTATCATTCCTATCTATCATTATAAATCTATGCCTTGATGCCTCAGCAAGAAGCTGTTAGAAGATTTAAAATCCCTCTAGAATTGTATCCAGCAAGAGCCTGACAAAATGTTATTCACTAATAATGAAACCCGTAACTGGTGGGATAGTCCTGAGATCAGATAGCTAGTTGACCATATATAGATCTCTAAAAAAAATATATAAAAAAATACATTTCCAAATTAAATATGAAGCCTTGAGGAATTCTTAGTTTGGACAGGGAGAATGAAAAATATTCTGGAGGGGAATTTGTAGTTCCCTCTGGGGTGCAGAGCAAGGAGTTGAACTTATTGGGAAAACAACCACGGGAGCTGGGCAGCTTTAACTTTCAAAGATGATACTCTTCAGCGAGGAGAGACACTAATGGCATACACTGAACAGATGCTAGGGATCACATGCTGCAGATACCTACAGGGACACGTCTACATCCAAGTCACTCACCCTAGATTCTGTTTAAAGCCAGAGAGAAACAGGCAATCTCAGAAGGGAATCCCAGAGGTTGTACCTGCAAATGAATGAAGCATGGACAGATGGCTCATTTACAACCTGCCCATTTGTCTGTGTGTACATATAACCACTTCAGGTTCACTACCCTGTAAATTAATATAATAAAAGCACTAGAACTGTTATACTGTTTTTCTCTTTATTAAAATAAACAGCATATGCATGACCATCTGTTAATGTAAACAATTTTAAATAATTCTGAACTGTATTGTCAATTACAGTTTCAATAACTGCTTCACTTGGCAACATTTGTTGCAATAAATATGAAATATTAACTTGAATTTCAGAATCCAAGTAATAACATATCATCAAAATGTGTGGAACGCTTTCGCTCTATCTGCAGAGCACACAGACTTTAAAAACCAATTTTCAAAACAACTCTGATGAGCCAAAAACAGCTAATGATTTAACCTTACTCCCTCGGTGCCTAATTAAAACAGGCCAAATCAGTTGGTTTGACAGGGATTGAACAAATACTTAGCTGGTGATTAAATCTGTGCTTTTGCTGTCCCTTTTCCTTGCCAGTGTGGAATTTTATAGACTGTCCACGATTTTTTATAGTAAAACTAAAGTAATAACTCACAGCAAGCTATATATTAACTTCACATCACCTCTCATCTGTTTGTAGGCACTGTATCTGCATGTACAACACTTTCTTCCATGTTATTTTTGTTGCTTGCAGTTGTGCAAGGCTCTTCTCTGATTTTAAAACTTGGTTGAAAAACTGCATCCAGAATCGCTGCTGCCAACAGCATTTCACAAATGAGTTTACACTTCTGCAACAAGGTATCTCATAAATATTTTAGGACAGATAGTCAGAATTTGCTATTTGAAATTCAAGCTGTGCTGGTTAACTAGGATTGGTTACGTAAATTGCAGATTATTGGAAGACCAAAAAATCTGTGCAAAAGAAAAAGCTCAAAAAAGCTGCAGGACTTTGAATCTTCCAGGGAATGTTAACAAATGAGAAACACAATGGTACTGCAGAACCTTGCCAGCAGTTTCTGTCCTGGGGGGACATATGTCTTGCCTGAAGAAGAGGAAAAGATGAGGCTATAAAGATTTTTTTTTAACCTTGGTGCACCCTTAAATTGTTATTGTTTTACTCAGCCAGAAGATTGCCATATGAAGCCAGCAGTAACTTAGCACGTTTCCATTACATTTTTCAGTAGGATGTGTTGTACTGCAGATAATCTGTGGTGTCTTGGTCTGGATGGATACAAGTTGGCTGTTTTGAGTGTTATCCCAACTTTGATGCTGTTATCACAAGCAAAAGCTGATGTCACAAATGCCACACTTACAACAAAGCACTTTTTGCTAATTAAAGCAGTGAATGAAGCCCATTTTACTGAAATAAATTCTTATCACTTCTTATCAGGCCAATTTTAGCTGTATCTCATAGACTAAAAGTTCAAAAATCACATTTTCAGGGAGGATGACCCTGTACCTACTGAAGCACACATTCAGTCCATGAAATTCAAGAGTGCATGTACAGAGTCATACTGCTATTTATGTTATATTTTTCTATCTAAACCCAATAACATAGATAACTCTTATGCAAACACTCAATATATTTAATAATTTCTATAAAGCTTAAAAAGAAATTCCAGCAGACATCTTAGAAATGACTAATCATTGTTTCTTTGAACAGTTTATCTAATGTCACTATTAACTTGTTAAATGAAATGGTATTCATCAACACAGAGATGACAAAAGCAATGTCCACTGTATTATTTCTCATAGCCCACCACAGACCCTGAGGTCAGCAAGCCTGTAAATAACAGAACATAACTCATTCTTTGAACAGGCTTGACTGATATCAGAAACGTACAAGTTACACCTAAAGTCTGCCATTTCTCTGCACTCTTCCAATGCAAATTATTACTTTTTCCGTTAAAATCAGTGAACCCAGAGCAGTCCTAAGTCACTGGAAACAGGAGGGAAAGAAATCTGCGACATGAGTTCATGAAATCACACCTTGAAGAAAGTAAATAAAAAATGACTGTTCACCACCCCAATGTGGACATCTGGGGCAACTTCAATGATCAAGAAGCAACTGAAAACAATCAAAAGGAAAGAGAGTTTTCCACACCATGAGATGGTAAATTCTGTAACACATTGCTATAGGTTGCACAGATGCCAAAAAGTGTATGGTTTAAAGGTGATCACAGAATTGTAGGGGTTGGAAGGGACCTTCGTAGATCATCTAGTCCAACCCCACTGCCAAAGCAGGTTCACCTAGAGTAGGCTAGACAGAAATGCTTCCTGGCGGGTTTTGAATACCTCCAGAGAAGGAGACTTCACAACCTCCCTGGGCAGCCGTGCTCTGTCACCCTCAAAGTAAAGAAGTTTTTCCTTATGTTGAGATGGAACTTCCTGTGTTCCAGCTCATGTCCATTGCCCCTTGTCCTGTCACTGGGCACCACTGAGAAGAGCCTGACACCATCCGCTCGACACCTGCCTTTTAGGTATTTATAAGCATTGATAAGATCCCCTCTCAGTCTTCTCTTCTCCAGGCTGAACAGACCCACATCTCTCAGCCTTTCCTCATAAGAGAGGTGATCCATTCCCTTGATCATCTTTGTAGCCCTCTGCTGGACTGTTTCCAGTAGCTCCCCGTCCTCAAACTGTGGGGCCCAGAACTGGACACAGTACTCCAAATGTGGCTTCACCAGGGCAGAGTAGAGGGGGAGGATGACCTCTCTCAACCTGCTGGCCACACTCTTTTTAATGCACCCCAGGAAACCATTGGCCTTCTTGGCCACAAGGGCACATTGCTGGTGCAGTGATGAGGGTATCACAGACAAAGGTAGGGACAAATAAAGGTATAATACCAGCTCTAGCTGAGGGAAAAAAAAAAGAAAAAGGCGGGGGTAGAGGGAAGAACCCACACAAAAAAACCCAACCCAAACCTTTAAACTACAGGTTTCTTGAAACTGGAAGTTTATGTCTGGGAAACCTAGTGAAATGGTTGCCCTAGTCTTTTACTCCTCCCTGAGAAGCTGCTGTGGGCCACTAGGACACCATACGGAGATTAGATAAGCCTTGATCTGGACAACTCTAACTACTCCAATGTTCCCATGAGCATCAGGTCCCAAATATCCAGTGGCTAGGATAAAACAATAATAAAATTTTTAAAAAAAGCTAAGGAGAGTCCATGTGAATTTCAGGGCATATTTATATTCCCTGGTTCTTTGACATTTATATTAATTGGCTATATATGTTAATGTATCCAAACCACATGGAAAAAATAACCCTTTTCATGAAGCCAACCTTTCTTACTGCTGCTCAGAAGCAATGATTACGCCATATGTTATCAATTAAATGGCAAGAGTACATTTGGCAGAAATGTATTTAAGAGAAAAATGTGAGCAAAATTGAAGTACAGGTATTAAGCAGGTTTGACAGTAGGGAGTTAAAGGAGCATGAAATTAAGTTATACTAAGAGGTGATTTTTAAAATGGCTGATTTCCACCACAGCACTACTGTATTCATGTCAAGTATTTTTTGCTCTCAAATGCATAGCAAAGAGCATACCAGGCTCCAGAGGCAGCAGAAATGATTAATAAAGTGGAAATGCTGAACATGGGGAGATTAATACAATTTTGATTAAAAGACCAACTAGTTAGAAAAGGCCAGTTCACCTCTTTAACGCATGAAATAAAGTGATCATTAATATTAACAGTAAAAGATTAGAAATTGATCTTGGACTCGGGAAGCAAGCAGAGAGCTTGCAACACCACAACACAAAGACATTTAGAATTTCTTAGCCAAGGAAAAAGTGATCTCCAGGATTTTATTTTTGAACATACTGCTTTACACTCCTCTATACCATGAGGCTTTCTAGTAGAGACTGCATTGCTTCATGCCAGCACTTCACAGGAGGAAGAAGCATTTGGATTAAGAGGCAAAGCTGGACAACAGAGATCACTGTTAGGTTTCCAGGGTCATAGGATAATTCAGGCTGGGAGGAAGCTCGGTGAGCTCAGCTAGACCAGCCTCTACTGACCAACCTCATCTTCCACAGATGCTAACAGATTTCGCTGCATCACTGCTACATTTCCCCATGCTCCTTTCCCATGCCCACACTACCATTTCCCTAATGCTTTTCCTGCAAAATAAGCATGATCAATTGTCTCATATAATAATAGTGTATTTTTAAAAGTATTAAACACTTGCTTCTTTGCCTGCTTCCTCAAGCCATGTCAGTTGTTCTGGCTCCTGGCAGCAGCTCCAGCAGCAGGCTGACTCTGCGCGAGCACTGCTGCAGTGTCACACCTCTGCTGACAGGGGTCCAAAAGTGGGCACGTAAGCAAACAGTTTCCACACTGGAGGAAAGACAATGGCCACCTGCCACAAGGGCTCTGTGTCAGCATTGGTACTATTCAACACATTCAAAGGTGATTTAGAAGTGAATAGTGAGGTGGCAAAGTTTACAGATGGTACAAAACCTATCCAGAATAGTGAAAATGAAAGCTGACTGTGACGATGCATCGAAGGACCTTCTGATATGAGCACTGCAATGACAGAATAAATTCAGCATCAATAACTGAAAGAAACGCAACTGTGGAAAACTAACGTTATGTAAACCTAAGCAGTGATGAGCTCCAAATTTGCTGTTACACACAGAAAGAAATCCTGCAGGATGCAGGCTATTCTCTGAAAATATCAGTGCAGTGTGAAGTGCCACTAGGCAAATAAAATGCTAGAATTTATTAGAGATGGAACAAAGGAAAACTGCATTTTGCCGCTGTATAAATTATGACAAATACTGTTTTCTGCATCTCAGAAGAAAACCATAGAGATACTGTTTCAATGAACAGAGATTCAAGAGAGCTTCTATAGCCTACAAAAGTGAGAAAACTGGTGGAGGGCATGACAGAAGGCTATAGGAACATGAATGAAATGGGGACAAAGCATAACTGTGGCTTATTTATTCACAATATTTCATGCCAGAATGGAAAAAGGATATCCAATAAAATTAACAGGCAGTAAACTTAAGTAATTCAAAAGGAAATACTTTTTTATAACACATGTAATCGATATCCAGAATTTTTTACCCCAAGTCTTTTGGTGGTTTTGCTGTGATCTGCCTCTCCAAATGGCCACTGACCACTCCATCCCATGGGACAGGAGCAATTTGGACTGCTACCGTCATTCTAGGTGCATTACTCATTTAAAGTTGCCATTATCTGCTCCAAAGTCTTTTTTTAATCACCACTCTCCAAGGACATACTTGGCTTTGCCCAGCCATATAACGTGATTCAATGATGGATTTGTCAAATCCATGGTTGTATAATTTATTTTTATATTTATTTTAAAAATATGTCACTATTTTATAATCGTAAGATATTAGTCTATTAATTATATTTGCACTGATTTTTCATTCATAATTTATTTGCAGTGCACTCATTTCTAGAATAAATGAACACCACAAAACATATTCGCATTAATATTCACTCAATGTTTGAACTGGTCTGTAGATCTGATTTCCTGACGCTCCAGGCAAGCACTTTCTGAACCAAAGCCAGTGAAGGTGTCAGTGCTCAATTCGTTGTAAAGTCCAGTGGTCAGGAGGATTTCACCAAAACATGGGAATAGCCAGAAACAAATGTTTCACCTTTAACATGCCTGTCTTTACAAGTAAGTACCGATATACTCACTGTATTTCAGTCAGAGGCAGCAGCTCTAAAGAGGACTAGGCAATGATGAAACACAGCCTAACTTTTTTCACCATCGCACTGTCTCAATAAATAGCCACATTATCCCTAGTACAGTGAAAATCATGTCAGGAGCAAGCAATTTCTCCCATTAATGGCAAATAAATCTAAATACAATGCATCTTAGTCAAAGAATTATATTAGATAGTGTAGTACTCTGGTGCTTAAATTCATTATATTGAAATAATCTTAAGCATGAGTGATCTCAGTCGCCAGTACAGTTAAAGACTCTACACTGAACCTAGTTTACCTCAAATTCCTACTTTTCTAGGAAATATTTGATTTGTAGGTTTTATATGGATGAAAAAAAATCACACCATTTATGTTGTTTTTTTCTTCCTTTTACTGTTGTTTGCAGATGACAGAAAACTGAAAGGAAAGAACATAAAGAGTATCCAAACTGTGTCACAAAGATCGGCACCAATGCAGACTACAGAGCAAGAAATGGACTGATCTAATACATCCACCACAGCACGACGCAGTGCTGCACAGGAACACTGGCGCCAGTCTGGAAGCAGCATCATTATGTTCATACACCATAAGAAGTCTCATCCAGGGATGTTTCTGGCTGCCTCAGTGAAAAGAACCAGACAAACCAGCAAAAGCCATCTCATTTCCCTGCAGAGAGTAGACGTGCCTGTGAATTACACTGTCTGATGGGGTAGGGATGGACCAAGACTGTCTCGTTCAGGTTCACTGAACCTTCTCTGGGTTCGAGTGAGGCCTCAGCTTGAACATGTGTGATGCACAATGACCTTTTAAATCCTTGCAGGAAAAGAACTGCTTTGCCATCACAAAGAGCTGTTGAACAGCAGCTATGGAACCTCCACACACCGAAGAGGAACTCTGTGATCCTAATGGAAGTAAATTAAATTTTTTCTGCCTATTGGTCAATTCTGCTGTTATGATCTGTTTCAGGGTTTGCAGAAGTTTGTTGGTACAAAGATCATTAATTTCCATCAGCAGCACTGACCAAACAAGGTCCACTTTTACAATAATTGTTTGTTATTTTTATTACTTTGAAATGACTGATAGACAACTAAATGTTATATCGATCAACAAACAGGAATCAAGTTTTCTCATCTTTCCATACAATTGCCTCATTGCCATTTGTTTAACCTCTCCTTCACTGCAATGTATTGTGAACGGTACGTAAGTTTGTACTTGGTCTCAAGACAGTCATCAGATGGGTCCTGCACTGAACTACTATGGCGTAAACCCAGGGTAATTCTGTTTTGACCTATGAATGCATAAAGCCTGTAACTCCATCATGATACACCCCTTCCGAGCCTTTTCACGTGCTCTAGCATGTCCTCTCCACAAGAGCCTTTTCTTCTTAATGTCATTTCAATCCACAGTAACAAAACGGACATAACAGGAGAGAGAGAAACTTCAAAAGTTGTAGAATAAACTGCTTTATGTTGTAGCCGATATTTGTTAAATCACGAAGTTATAAGCACTCCATAATTAGGATAGACAGCCTTCCAGGAGATTGCTGCAGTGCTTTCTACTGTGGTAGAAATTAGCCTGTTCTTCTAAACAGGATTAACCACACAAATCTCATAGAAATTTCATCATAAGCAAGGCACAGAACAGTAAGAAAAAATGCTAACCAGTATATGAACAAATTCTGTTACAAGCAAAACAAATTTTAGCCATAATTATCCCACAGAAGTAACATTTGGTAATTTTGTATAGTCCTTTACATTTGCAAATTCTCAGCTAGTTTTTGGATAATCATTAATTTAGTCTCATGACTCCCCCTATTTCCCAAATATCACTATCACCGGTTTGGAGAGAGAGAAAGAGAGAATTTTCTCATGAAACAGAGCAATTTGTGCAGGGACACACAATCAAGTAATAAAATTCAAAAAGCTTAACCTCCTTGCCTCTGTTCAAATTAATTTATCATTTTCCACTTTCAGTCTGTAAGCAAGGCTACAGACTGAACTAAATGGATTGTCCCCTGAGGAAATGTTCCGGGAATAAAAGAGTAACAGAAATCTTTAAAAACAATAAACGTTGTTGATCACCAATTATGCCAAGCAGATGAGAAAAGCAATAAGAGGAGAGAAAAAAAAAAACGACAAAACAACACATCATCAAAAGGTTCTTCAGATACAAATAAAGAGAGAATAGGAATCATATGGGACTAGCCTTCAGCAAACATGGATTAAATAACCCAGCATGGGCCCCCACACACTAAGGTGATATCCAAACAGGAATTTATGCATTTGGATATTCAATGCAATGACAGAACTGGATACCCAACTCCATAAACCAAATTCACAAGGCTGCATTAAACGCTTGAACTCTCTGTATATCGAAAGGTAGGAAGCCGGATGCAATTCTGAGATCCAGCCAGCTAAATTGTGGGATGCCTCTATTAGTCAATAGAAAACGATGAATGGAAGAATGCATGCGCCTGAAATTCACCCCTGTCATCTCTTCTCCATTTAGTTGTCTATGCCCAGATGTCTATGAGAAATCAGTATTCAAAACCATTCATTTATACACTGATGTGGTTTTTTTGTTCAAACAAATGGTCCTTTTCTCTCTTCAGAAAAGCCGTGGCTGCTTCCTATCTTCCCATGGTAGCCCAACAGTTAGGCAGCACCACAGCTGGCCAGACAGCTTGGGTCCTAAGCCCTCTACAACCATAAGTACTTAAACCCATAGCTTATGCATCCCAAGAACAGACCTATAATCAATCAATAGGCCCAGGAACAAGCTATAGAAAAGCTGGAGGAGAATCTTGTTCAGTCCAGTAAAACAAAAGTATTTAGTTACTCTGTAAACACGTCCAGGTACAAACTAGACAGGGAAAAAGCAGTTTAAAATAGTAATCAATACAACTGCAAATGTGTATTTACTACAGTAGCAACTGAGCAACTGGCCATAAATAATTTTAAACTGGCAATTAAAAGGACAACTTTTCAAACACATCATTTTGTAACAGCTTCCCAATAGAAGAAATAAGGACAAGAAAATCTATCCAGCCTCTGGGATATAGCCTGAAAATTTTCTAGGGGCATTTTAGGAGGTGTTGGCAGGTGTCTGGAGCTACTGACCCAGGTCCTTCCCACCCTCCATTCCTATGATGCCTCTGCGTAGCAGGCTACCAGCAACATGGCCCCTGGCTTTTTAAATGACTGGAAGAGCCATTGAGAATATACATGTAAGAGCTGAGAGACTAGATACCAATTAATTCACAGTAAAGCATTGAAATAGACAATAAAAAAGCATGCCATGATCTCAACCTGTTCAACAGAAACTGCTGAGTACAAACAAATGCACAGTTACTGCTGTGAATCTAGGAGGATATTTGGGGGATGAACCTGCTCATCCTAAGGGTCAACACTCTCAATCTAAAAGAGAAAGTAGTCTCAGCCAAGGTTTAAAAGAGTGAAAGCAAACATTTTAAAAAATAAAGAAGCTAAATTTAAACTCCTAGAGTTATATTTAGGCACCATACGGTAATATTTTCAAAAACACAGGGAGGATTTAAGAGCAAAAGCCCTGTTAAAAGGCACCAGGACATGGACACTTTAGAAATTGTCACCCAGCTGAGGGTGCATATCTTTGAGAATTAGGGTTTATGTAACTTCGTGTAATCATAGCTCTGCAAAATAACAAATAGTCTCTAAACATCTGTTGACATTCTCAAAAGCTGTATTTTAACTCTAGATGAATGGCACCACATGGCGAAAGTGGCTCGGTGTTTTTGTTGTATGCCTGAACAGTGGCATTTAGCTTGCTAAAAATGTACCCTGCTGCGGTGAATGCAGATCGGCGTATTCTTCTGAGACTTGTACTTCACTTTTAACATACAGTGATTCACCTGCAGGGTAGACATAACCAACCTCAGGCCCACCATCAGCTACCAGCAGGTAGTAAAGGCAGTCCTTCTTTGGCTATTACAGGTCTGTAGAAGCACATATTGAGATATTTCAAAAAATGGCAGGTCAGAGATTTGGATTAGAAATGCCCAGTAATTTTCATGAGAATTCAGGCCACGCATTATTCAGGCAACTGTGGACCTCTCAGGCAAAGTGTCTTCCACTGTGCTTTTCTGTTCAGTCAGTATTCTTTCCAGCCTCATTGTACGTGGATTCAACCATTACTCCCAGCCTTAACTGGCTTCCCAATTTCTACATAAACAGCAAAATCAAATAAATGAACAAACAGGGGAGCTACAAGCCTTTTTTTTTTTCCCCCTGAAAAATCTCCCCTTCAGATTACATTTGTGAAAAACAGATTTGGGAAACAGTAGGCTGCTCATGGATCTATCTGTCCTTTGGAATTGATCAGTTTTGCAATCTCACTCTGAAATTTTTAATTTTCCTTCTTGTCCTCATACGTAAACCTTAAGGATTAAGGTTCTAGTCCTTTGCACCATGTTCCACACCAGTAGGATTCATTTGGATAAATTTTATGATTCTTTGTCCCTTTCCCAAAACCCAAAACTTACTGCTAAAGAAATAGATCTAAAAAACATTTAAAAAATATTTCAAACAGTGATTAGCTCACGCCATCAGACTGCCATAGCAAGGCAACTGGCTAGAAAAGCATGAAATAGAAATATAAATAATATAAATGTAAATCTTATTCTAGTTTATGTGATGGATTACCTTTATGTGATGGATTACCTTTCAGTTAAAGGTTTTCCATGTCCCACAGAGTGGATCCATGTACAACCGCCATGTCTCATGAGCGCCTAAAATAATTTACTTTAACTCTCTAGGAAAGCAAATTGTGCATGACAGTATGTTTGGACAGCTGTTAGTGGATTTGAGCATTTCTAGTTTGTTGGCATTTTTCTGCTATCACAATATAAATTTTCAAAACTGCACAACTTTTTCCAATGTATTAATTTTATTGTCTGCAAGGGGTTGCTTAGCTTTCATTAGTAGTGGATGCTTCATTTATTTTTGTTCAGGAGAAAAAAAATAATGTAAACATGCCCTTGTTTGTGGTGATTACATTCTCATTTCATTTTTGCTTTAGTTTAGCTGCCTTGCAAAAAAAACCCAAATAAAATATAACCTGGAAGTTTAATCACATATAGAATCGATCTGAACTCAGTCAAGTAGTCCGATATTAACAACTTTGCAAAACTCAGTCAGCCCAGTGTTATTCCCCACTTTAAGTTAACTCCAGTTGTAACCTATCATGTGAAGATTTAATGAAGTGCAGAAATGCCCCGTAAAGCATGAGCCAAGGTAGCTCTGGAATAAGCAGCAGAGCTGGTGCATCCCCTGGGCCCTTAGGCAGCTTAGTCCTGCCACGAGGCAGGGCTCCTGCCTCACTGAGTTCACCACTCTGGTTTTGGGATGGACTGAAGTTTTCATAAAGCACTGCAGTATGCCATGCGTACACAGGTGCACTCGGTGATCTTCACATTTTGGTCCCTTGCAAAGGGCAAGTCTGAAGACACAGGGGCAGTCAGCCTCCTTGGTCAGCCGCAAAGCAAGCTCCAAACGCAGCTGAACTTGACCTCCTCTCCCTCTCTTCCCCTGCAGATCTGCTGTGATGACCAGCCAGTGCTTCTTACAGCAAGAAACACTGCGCTGGCATTAAAACAGAGTTAGCAGTGTTCCCCTTGGGTGCGTGCCTCTGGGAGGATAAAATGGAAAACGCCAAGGATGTGATTACACCCAAGAGCGGAGGCAACGTCCAAGTCTTACTGAAAGCTTTGATGTGTGAACTCACATACCTGCAATCACCAAGCGTTTATTTGCAAAATTGCTTCCTTTTAGCTGGGTTTTCAGGGTGGTACTGAATTCCAGCTTGCAACCCAGGCCTGCTTTATGCCATATTAATTTAGTAAGGGTGAAGACAGTCCGCATAATCTACTGTTTATGAAATATTCTCAGATTAAAAACTGTTCACAGCCAAATTAAGAAAGACTTCTGAAAAGAACAGTGGATAAAGCTTATTATGTTGATTCATCTAGCCCCAGGCCAGGCTGTAGTAGTAATTTCCTCACACAGTAAATTCTGCAAGAACACCTGTAATTATTTACTCTATTATATGGTAAAATAATCACTGCAGAAGTGTCTGGTACAATTCTATTAGGACAGATTGAAGATAAGGATGGAGTAAGAAAGCAATAAAAGACAACTCATTCAGCACTGCTACCTGTGATGGCTTTCAGGAAGGATCAATACACTCTAACAGTGTAAGAAGAAATGATGATGTATTTTCTTTTGCCCCTGGAAGTTTCTTCACAGAGAAAAGGCAAAATGTAACACCAAAAAAAAAAAAAAAAGATGGAATTTACAGAGAACCATGTCATTTGAGAAAGGAAAGAGCCTGTCTGTACAGATAGTAATTGTGATTTCAGTGCAAATCAGATAACCCTATGTATGAACAGCTAAAAATATAATTTTTGTATTCTTGTACATACTTTGTGAATGTAGGTATGACATCTGTACATATTGTGTAGTACAGACATATGCACTTCCGTGCATAAAATTTTGTACATAGGTCTTAAGACTCCATTCTTCAAAATTTGATAGAACAGCCCAGATGGATGTAAAAGCAAAGTCCTTGCTGTTATTAAAGCCTAAAAAAAAGGCAGGATCATTTAGCTGAATTCCAGTTATCACATCTTTCTGCTTATCTTTAATAGAATAGAAGAGACTATTTCAGTTGGAAGGGACATACAACAATCATGTAGTCCAACTGCCTGACCACTTCAGGGCTGACCAAATGTTAAAGCACGTTAAGGGCATTGTCCAAATGCCTCTTAAACACTGACAGGTTTGGGGCATCGACCACCTCTCTAGGAAGCTTGTTCCAGTGTTTGACCACCCTCTCGGTAAAGAAATTCTTTCTAATGTCCAGTCAGAACCTCCCCTTTCACGGCTTTGAACCGTTCCCTCACATTCTGTCACTGGATCCCAGGAAGAAGAGCTCAGCACCTTTGTCTCCACTTCGCCGCCTCAGGAAGCTGCAGAGAGCAATGAGGTCGCCCCTCAGCCTCCTCTTCTCCAAACCAGACAAGCCCAAAGTCCTTAGCCACTCCTCATAGGACATGCTTTCTGGCCCTTTCACCAGCTTTGTTGTCCTCCTCTGGACGCATTCAAGGACCTTCACATCCTTCGAAAACTGTGGAGCCCAGAACTGCACACAGCACTAGAGTTGAGGCCGCACCAACACTGAATACAGCAGGATAATCCCCTCTTTTGACCAGCTGGTTATGCTGGGTTTGATGCACCCCAGGGTGCGGTTTGCCCTCTTGGCTGCCAGGGCACGCTGCTGACTCACATTGAGCCTGCTGCCCACCAGCACCCCCAGATCCCTTCCTGCAGGGCTGCTCTACAGCCACTACTCTCCCAATTTATACTTGAGCCTGGCATTACTCCATTTTAGGTGCAGAATCCGGCATTTTGACTTGTTAAATTTCATCACATTGTCACTGCCCAATGCTCCAACCTATCTAGATGCCTCTGCAAGGCCTCCCATCCCTCAAAAGCACGTCCCAGTTTGGTTTCCCCAGCAAACTCGCTAATGGTGCCATTAACTCCTGCATCCAGATTGTTGATAAATATATTCCCTGCTTACTGCAGGGGGGTTGGACTAGATGACCTTTGAAGGTCCCTTCCAACACAACACATTCTATGATTCTATGATATTGAACAGAACTGGCCCTAGAATTGAACCCTGAGGAACACCGCTGGTGACCAGTCACCAGCCAGATGTAGCCCCATTCGCTACAACAATTTGCAGCCAGTTCCTCATCCAGCACACCATAAATTCACTCATCACACAGTTGTACAACTTGTCGAGTAGGATGCTGTGACGGACAGTACCAAAAGCCTTACTAAATTCCAGAAAAAACTACATCCATCGCCTTCCCTTCATCCACTAGTTGGGTGACCTTACCATAGAGGGATATCAAATTAGTTAAACAGGACTTGCCTTTTGTGAACACACATTGACTGTGCCTAATGATTGCATTATTCTTTAAATGCAGCAGTAGTACTAGCAGTAGTAGTAGTACTAGTTGTAGCCAGTATAATCTTCCTCATTATTTTTCCAGGACAATCTCACTTAAAGTTACTTATGACTTCACATCCTCACAATGTGTGCTATATATAAGTACATATTAAAACAGAAATCACCCACAACTACGGTGGTAGTGCAAGCTGCAGACCAGTTTTCAAGCACAGTCATGAGGTTCGTGTGTTAACCCCAACATTCATGTGCACAAATTATTGTTTGCTAAACATAATACTCGCATCTCATTCTTATGCTTACAACACAAATATGTAATACAAATCATGCTACAATATAGGAAGCTTATACAAGCGAATTGAAGCAACATGAACAGTCCTCCAGAAACTTCTGAAAGTTATTCCTTGATTTTTTCCAAGGGAAAAATTCTGTTATTTTTCTCCCAAAGGAAAAGATGGTAGAATTAATACACCTAGGGTCTACAACCCTCTAAATGTTATTTCCAAAAAAAAAAAANNNNCTAAAAGTTATTACAAAAAAAAAAAAAAAAAAAAAAAATCCTGACAAACACAGACACAGAAAACTTAAGTTTCCTGTGAATCAGTAGGGCAGGGCCTCTGATCTACAGTCTTCCCATTATTCACCCACCGACTACTGGAACTGATATTGGTCTCAGCTGCCAACAAAATTCTTGTTTGTTTAGGATAAACCAAAAATTCTCAAACTTGGAAAGTTTATTCATTACTAGGTAAATAATTTCCTATCTTCATAACTCTGAAAAAGCAAAGATTTTATTCTTTCTTGGTGATTTTGTGTGTTATCATTCTGAAGTGTCTGAAAGAAGATGGCTTTTTTTGAGAGTAAATTCTTAGTATTTGAGAATTTTGGCTCTGCTCAACTCATCCAAATCTGAGTATTTATGAATTAGCCTTTCCCCAAAGACATTCAAAGACTGTAAATTACTGAAAATTACCATTAAAATGAAACTACTGTGGATAATATAAGCTTCATATCTGATATCAATAAAATTATTTCTCCCTCTCTTGATGATCAATATTTTGTAATGAATAAAGAGAGTCATAAATAACTAAGCTGTGGAAGAGTACTTCCAGGTATTTTTTAATTAGTAGCCAACATAATGCCACTGTAAATTGTTTAATAAATTCAGCTACAGAAATTAAAATGTTTAAAAATTCAACTTAAAAAATATTTATTAGCCATAAGAAAATATAATCAAGGCAATAAATCATCTCTTAAAAACATAACTGTTCTGACCTTAAGTATTCCTATAATAATTATCCATGAGTAATGGAAATGACACTCTCAAAATTAAATTCTCACCCTGTCTAATAACTGCTTGTAATCAAAGAAAAAAAATTCATAAACTAATTAAAATTCACAGACTTTCACAGTGAAAGAATATAAGGAATACAAAAAAAATATTCCATTTAATTCAATCACCAGTTAATTTGGTGGAAGACTTTCATAGGGAAGAATATAAGGAACACAAATTATTCCATTTAATTCAATTAACAGTTGATTTGATTCTCTATATAATCTGATAAAATCTTTAAAATTGAGTTGTATGGATTTAAAAAGAACTTTCCTTCACATTGCTTTTACTCTTGTATTCAGCTGGGTAAATAAGAACGGTAAATTTCTGATGCTAGTAACATTAAAACTGTGTGAAAACCCTTTTTAAGATAGTATCATGACTATGCTTACCATGTATTTTGCAGTAAGCGTGAAATTCAAGGACTCATTATGTTTGAGATCAACCGATATACCAACAACACAGAGACTTTGACCTAAGAATTTGCTGATGCACTTTGTACATTATTGGCCTACACAATGAAAAGTTTTTAATTTGTAGAAGCACTTTTTGGATTCTGTGTGATTCACTGAAAAATCTCAGTCTTCAGGGTTGAGTTCGCACTTTCTGCACAGCTACTTTATTCACTAGTATCTGACAAACTGAATTTGGTAAGCCCTTTTCCTAAATGGTAATTCAAGTCTCTCCTCAAAACCCACCTGGTCATCTCTGTCTCCTTCAAGGACGAGTTGTATTTAACCAGAGGAACCTCTCTCTGTCCTTATACTGGGCGTTCGTTGGAGCAGGCACTGTTTTGTTTCAAGACTGTAACGCTGAATTTGTGACAACATATAAACAAATAACATTACCAACCTACCAGCATAGTTTATCACGTCCATTATCACAGACCTTAACCAATGCTCACCACGTTTGTTTACCTCCCTGTCTCCCCAGCTCCACAGTAGAGAGCCTTTTTAGCTTACCTGTTCAAAAGTGATTGTAACGAGCACTGCATCCTGCATAGGAGACAGTAAGGCCCATAAATCTAATAATCTCTGGGAGTGAAATCTCAGCTCAAAAGTCAGTGGAGCTATGCCCTTCCTCTTCACTTTGACCCCTAAGACAGTGTTTGTATTTTCAACAGTATAGACAATGTAGAGAATAAACGTGTTATAAAATAAGAAAAAACTGACTTAAGCTGGAGTTTTGGTACATAAAACAACAGTGAAAAACAGGAAACTGAAGTGCTCTTTTCACCTGCTGTATACTTCTCCAGGGATATTTAATCTCACAGGTTCTTATTTTCTATGGCTATAAAAGACGGATATTCCCTCCTGTTTACAAGAAAAGTAACTAGAAAGTTACCTATTCATTTCTGCAAATACTGGAAGAACCTGAGTAAAAACAATTCCATGCAAGAAAATTATATGCATTTTCTTAAACTAATGGTAAGCAGCAGATAGGCAACACGAACAAAAGTCTATATAAAGGTGAAACTCTTCAGGAATTTCTTTCCTGCTCCTCTCTGAGAGGGGGAAAATAATGATCTGGAAAGTTCTAAATGCTTTCTAGCTTTACAAGACAAAATAAATAAGTGTCGATGCTCTTTAAATGAATGAAGATGAGGCATTAAACAGGTTGAAATGGTAGTCATCATGTTATCTCTAGAAACCAAACTGATCTGTCCTTACACTGAGAATCCATCAGAGCCAGCATAACCAATGCAAAATATCAAGTTCAGCAGCCAAATTGCCAAATTGCAAATGGGTGTTTTGGTCAATGTAGTGTTTGGACAGAGATTACTCAGACTTAAAGAAAAAAAAAAGAAAATAAAAGAAAAAAGGTGCAAATTCAACAAACCCAGAGCCAGCTGCTGGCTGGGGGCTGCAGCAGCTCCATGGGAAGCACTGGGGTGGCCCCAGGGGCAGGCAGCAGGCTGCCAGGGCCAGGGGGATCAGCAGACAGAGCCGTAGACCTTGCATGAGTGCTGCCTTCAGGGTCCGCTCCTCCAGGAAGGGCTGGAGGTCTGTAGGGACCTTCGCACAGGCTGTTCTTCCCCAGCAAGGGTGGCTGGGCCCCGGAGCACACCCTGGCCCCACTGCCCTCTCCCTGGCGAGGGGCAGCCTCACCCAGCTGCAGCCTTGGCTCTTTCCCCACTTCGCTCCCTGGGCAGCAGATGCTGAAAAAGGGTATGGTAGGTTTCTCACAGCGGGTAAGGTCAGGCAAGTACCAAAGGAGGGTAATAGTCTGTCAAGGAAAAGCAGCAATGAGAAGAAAGCCTGCACTCAGCTCCTTGAAATTTCCCTGAAAACAGCCTAGCGACTGTTTCTTTCCATTCTCTTAGCCCCCATCTCCCCACTGATTCTCTAAAGCTCCCTCACCTCCATAAATCACCACTGACCACCCCATCTGTCTTTCGATGTGATCTCTTGGCCTCACTGCCTTCTGTGAGGTGTCCCACCTCCACTGGGACATCCTGCTTTGTTGCTAGTGTTGGACTTAATATTTTCATCTAAAACCATAGGGTGAAAAATTCAATCAGAACAATATTTTTGGGATTGCTATTCTGGTAAAAAGATTTTTATTTATTTTTTTTTACTGCAACAGGAGGTATTTTAATATTTCTACTTCTACTTTGTCAGCAACAGACTAATCAATTATTCTTAGAGCTGTAATGTGCATATTGTTACAATTGTCTTTTTAGCTGCTACAAGACCCTTTCTTCCTTCTTCAGACAAATGCCTAGGCTCTTCATCATGACTGTACAAAATTTTTAACATAAAATTAAATAGCGTATATCAATGGAACATTGTGTTTAATACAAATAGCACCATTACTCGGCTACAGAGGACCATTTGGATATACCTTTCAGCTTTTTAAATAATGCCAAGAGCACAGCTGCTCACTGTCTTGGAGATGTATAATCAGATATTCTTTTTAATGCACTGTGAATCATTACTAGAATGAGGTTTTGTCCTTTCTTTTCATAGGAAAAAAGATGTGAATTTTCACTGTATTAAAAAGACGCAATCAAATTTGCTCTCCTTCCCTCACAGTAACTCCCTTGTCTCTTTTGTTCCCAGCAACAAGGTTTTTCCCCTTTTCCTTCTTCCTCTTCCTTGGTGTTCACTCACCACCCTGAGCATCTGTGTATCCCACCAGTGGGCCCCTATATTCATCAGTTCCCTGCTATTTCCTCCAGGATTTGGCTGTGAAATGGGTAACAGCTCCTGAAAATGATAATGGGATGTCTGTTTGAAGTTTCCGTACCGTTGCTCTTGTGAAGGTGAACGCCTCAGAATAGCAGAGCAGCAGCAACAGAGAAGACACACAGTAGCTGCACACAGTTAATAAATTTCCAAGAACTCATTAAAAAAATTACTGCATTTCTTTGGCAGAAAAGTATTCATGGCTTACACTACACCCATCACTAATATGATGAGAATTGTACCTTCCTTATGGTCTGGCATGTCATGGCTAGTTTGATAAATTCAAGAACTTGTATTCCAAGAAGAGCAGTGCCTATTGCACTATGGCATCTTTTCCTTTTGTTCTCAAGGGCCCGATTTTCACCAGATTGAGTTATTATTTCTCCTCTTGTTTTTATGGTTTATTCATTAAGTTAAAAGAGTTCAGGCCTAACAATTTGAAACATTTGTCTTCGACTTCAGCAGCAACATACTTCTGCAAAACATACTAATTCCCCTTCTTTATTCTTTAGAAAATATGCACATTTTCTTCTGGAAGATAACAAAATATGATATTACAGTAAATTATGGTCAGATGCTAATGAGAAAAATGAGGATAGGATTTTTTTTTTGTGTAATGCATCTATTTTTCTGACTTGTATTTCAGTGGAATTACTCAGAAGCCCTCTGGTTGCAGCTACATTGTGAAGTCCTCCACTTCAGTAGGACTATTAACCAGAGGTTTTATAAATCAGAAGATCACAATTTACTGTTTCCAATAAATGTCTGAATACATGTGCAAGTTGGGATTTACACCAAATTCAAATCAGCATACTGCATTACCTACAGAGGTTGGAAGAGAAAAAGTTATTAAATTTCTGTTCTATATTTGAATTAGTCTGGCACTCCACAGGGCAATATTTTGATATTGGCTTAAAACAGCCATATAAATTTAGAAAGATTCACACAGTTTATAGTTTCAAGGAAAATAAAAGGTGAACAACACCTGTTTGACTCTATTCTGACTTTTCAAATTTATTTCCAGCAATTTGATTCTTAATGATCTGCCTTTTAATTAAATTATGGGAGTCATTCCAGAGTAGAGGTGACATCTAAATTTCTGATCTTTGATCAGAGTCAACATCTTTATATCTAACTTAGCCCATGGGGCCCTTACTGTGTAAGGATGGGCCAGGCCATGGTTGAGACTGAAGTGTGCCGTAAGAGGCCACTGGCCAGTATGTATGTCTTTCTAAGCTAGCTTTTGTCCAGAAAAAGACACCGAGACCTTGAAAAATGCCATGAGCTCTTCACCACAACTACAGCATCACCCTCCTTTCTCTTTTTATTTGCACAAAGTTGATCAAATAGCCTGGCACTACCAGGCTACTGAGTAACATCTTAGCTTTGCCACTGAAAACAAACCAGACCACCTTTGCCCAGAATAGTGGTTTCTCGTCAACAGCCAACCCTATACACAGGACAGCAATTTGCTGTGGCTCTGCTCTCAGTCTCTACCAGGTTGCTGGATTTTGAAGCACGAAATTTTCCATTGGAGTATTTCTCTGTAGGTGAAAAAAAACAATTTTGGATCAGATCTCTCACATCTGTGTTGAGCCCTCGCCATGATTCCTCTATGCCTCCAACATCCTTCACATTCTGCAGCCTGATCCATTTCTTTATGAAAAGAGGAGACTTGCAGGGTATTGTTAATTGCTCTGCATGCTATACTGCAGTAACATTGTAATACCCTCTGTCAGATCATGAGTGTCTAGCATTGGCTGTCATTTTCTTAGAACTCTCTCTTCAGGAAGATAAACTTTATTACACCAGCCTATGTGCCCACTGATGGTCCCCAGTACAGGCACATTCCTCTAGCAGCCGGGAACCTGACCTACAGGACTTGGTGTGCAGAGATTTTGAAGTTCCTACACATTCTTCAAACTATAAGCCACTTTTTTAATGCAGGGATTTGTCATATATTACAGTCTTCTGTCATAATTAAGACTTCTGCTGCGTTTGTATTAAATAAACAAAATAGTTCAGAGATTTTCTGATCTTTGAGAATATTGCAGTTTTTCATAATTAAGACTTCTGCTGTGTTTGTACTAAATAAAAGAGTTCAGAGATTTTCTGATCTTGAAAAAACAAAAAAATTTGAAAACAAAAAATTTTTCTCAGTGCACACACAAAATCACTTTTAATAGTCATTCTCCATGTTAACTCTGCACTAAAAAAATTTAAGTCATCCTAAATTCCCTTTGGGGAATCAATTGCGATTCAGTACTACACATCACCTGTGAACAAAGTAACAAGAGCACTAAGCTAGTGCCTGAGCTTGCTTGCATAGCCTACCCTATGAAAGGAAAAATGATCGGCAAGTTATATGCAAGCATAATAAAATCATCATGGTTGGGCTGCTGTAAAAGTTGTCAGATTTTGTTTTAGATATACTTTAGAGGAGACCACCACCTTTTAGTCTACTCTACCTAAGTAGAACATTTCTAAACTGATAATCCCCTTTGTTCTTTTTTATTTATTTATTTTTATTACACTGAAAAACTCCATCACAAAGACATCCACAAATGGACTAGACTCTTATCCCAGTGGAAAGTAAATGGTAACTTCTGGGTATCTCTACAAATCTATACTGCACCTGAATAAAGCATTAAAGAAAATGTTCTCCCATATCAGATCAGGATTAAGTAAATTCTACATTAGACATTAATTCTTTGTTGTTACAAATATTCTCTTACCTCTATTGTAATCTAATCTATGTAAGGGCTGAGTAAATGGGATGTGCCTGGATGAGAAGCAGATTGTTGCCAGAATTCGAGCCCAAAGCTAGAGCAAAATCTTCTCTCCTTTTAGTCACAAGACTTCTGTGGAAGGGAGTAACAAGGGCAATTATTATTTTATAGAGTTTTAAGAAGTGCTGAGCATGAAAAATGAGGCAGATCTCTATGCCTGAAAGAGCTCACTATTGAAATAGCTAGCAAAAATAGACAGTTATCAGATGATGGCTAGAGGACATGATACATCAAAAACTAAACTGTTTGAGCCAAGAAGATTAGCATGCACCATGTTAGTTCCACTATTTTGTATTCATCCATCATCTGGGATCTTCAGTTTCAGGCAGATTAGAGCTTCATATCGGCAGCACTAGAAACAGAGGTTGCTCGGAGAACAGCTGGTCAGAAATTTTCCAGTGAAACAAAATTTCATTCCAAACATCACCAGCTTGGTAACCTTTGATGAATGCAAAATAGGGTTTGAAGGAAACCTAGCAGACTAGGGCTAGACTCCTAGCTGACAGAGCAGATGGATGCCTTGAAGTCTTGAAAACACTGGTTGGAGTGAGGACTCTGAGAATAAATAGTCTTCGTGCTATGAAAACAGGGTGCAGAGCTTTGAATTGACAAGTTTTGTGCCCTCAAGAGGGTTCACCATCAAATGGTGGTCCAGATGGCACCTACCCTAAGAATACACTTGTAGCTGCTAGGGATCTTATCTACCCATTTTCCAAAATGGAATTTCCTGTCAACTGCTCTCTCACCCTGTGGTTAGGAGTTGCTTAACCAGGCAATTTAAAAAGTCTTATCTCTGCAGGGATGTTAGGACCTGGCTGCAGGGTCAATCTTGCAAATAGGGCTTGCTGAGAGAATGACTTCTGTGATAAAACGTTGGCACCCACGCAATTGCACCAAAACATATCAGCAGTTGCTTTTGTCTGTGCAATGCCTGCCATTTCAGCTTCAAAAGTTAAGGAAGATAAAGAAATTATAATGTAGTAGGGGCAATGCCATCTCATTTCATGTTTAACTAATCAGCTATCAATTTGCAAGAAATTTCAGGCGTTACTGACCTGGATCAGATTCAAGTAAGTGGCCTAGAAATAAACACCTATGTATCTCATTACTGCTACCCTCATCCATCTTGTCCTGTGGCATTTCCAGGTTGAGCCTGAGCCAACAAAAGAAATTATATTTCTTTTGCTCTTAAAGACATCACAGTTTTTTGCTCAATGACCAAAAAAGTCCAGATTACACCATTATCTGCCAAAGGACATGCTTTTTAATTATGCATCCAATCCTAAAAAAAAAATCATGATCTAGAGAAAAGCACACATGTTTTCTATTTACGCTAGTGTTACAGAATTAATTGTATTTTGCTATAAGGAGAAAAAATTTCAGAAAGCTCCTGTTCATTTCAAGCACCATAGTGCTTCACATTTTAGCTCACTGCAGTATAAGCTGTAATGGATCAATAGATTTGGCATGCCCTTTGTTTACAAAGCTCATTACGTTTTACATGCTCACATTCATCTTGCGGGGATAGAAAGAGAAAAATCTGAACTGAAGTCCCAGTGCCTAAGCATGGCTGCTACAAAAGAAATATGTTTAGAAAAAAAAAGTGCCTCTCTTTCGTACAAATAAAAGAGACAGTACTGGGGTGGGGGTTAAGAGATTTAAGATTTAGTCCAGATGTGATCACTACCCATTCCGTGAGTGGAATGGGTAAAGAAAAGAGGAGGAAAGGCAGATCAAAGGAGGAGGGAAGGAGACAAAGACTTTGACGGAGACAGTAGAAATGGTGGAAAGGTCTCATACTTGTAAGCATAAAGTAAAGATTCGGTTTATGTTTACTTTTGATTTTTTTGCTAAATCTATAGATTAAACTCTCGCTCTGATGCCTTAATTCATAATAAACAGACATTTGTTTTGTTTACAGGAAAGCCTGACTGGTGCTGTAGACCGAAGACCACTACTGTGAAACCAGCACACTCAGGATTCCATGATTCCTCAGAGGTGGTAGATTGTACTAATACAGAGGAACTCAATGAATTAAGTTTAGGAGGCTCACGGGCTGGGAAATACCTCTTGCCAGGCTTCAGGAAATAAATATAAATGTACAAGTAATTGGCAGTTGCTGACTTCTGGGAATTAAGTCTACTTGCATCAGCCTTTCTTTGCTGAGTAGAGATCAATACCATCCCAGAGCCATGGTCACCATCTTTCCCAGAACATCACATACACCTACTTACATAAATAATAGCCTAGAACAAAGACTACAGAGAGGGAAGATGAAATGGTGATCTGTAAAACCACACAGGCTATGGGAAAGGCAAATTGTTCCCTGTCTCTTCCAGTACCAAATCTAGAAGCCATTAAGTGAAATTTCAGAAAGTGTGTCCAAAACAGCCAAAAGGAGGTGATTCTTCCTGTAATGTGCAATGAGCTGTGAGCTACTCACCATCGGAAACTGTGCATTGAAAAATTTTACATGGATTCAGAAAGTGACTGAACGCATGCAAGAAAAAAAGCTTCTAAAACAATGCTTCTGAATCAAATAAACGATCAGCCAATGATACCTTCCCAGCCTCCAGCATGCACTGAACTCCTGTTCTCGTATTCTTGTTATTTACCACTTTCAGCATGACAACACAGAGCTAGACAGACATTTTGTCAGAGTCATTAGAGTGACTCTCAGATTCTTTAACTAGCAAAACCAGATGTTTTTATTACTGTTCCCTGTTACAGGGAACCGCTACCGACTCTTCTGTTACACTGGAAAGTTACACTACAATGCAATTAACGATTTGCTATTTCCAAAAGAAAGATTTAATACATTAATAAAGGTGACATTTTCAGATGTTAAAGAACATTTAAAGAAGCAGTTCCACCACTTGATTCAGGTAAATGATTTTAACTTTCTTATATTTTAACTATTTATTAGGAATTACAGAACTATGTGGGTTGTAAGGGAACCTCCTTTACTCATTTAATCAAACCTTTTGCTCATAGGGGGGTCTAGTAAAAGCAGGTTGCTCAAGATCATCTACAGTAGCATTTTGACTAGATCCGCTCTCATGCTAAAGGAAAAAAAAAAAAAAAATCTATATCCTAGGTTGTATCCACTGCCTCTTGTCCTTCGAACACGAACTTCCAAGAGCCTGGCTTTGTATTCATTGCTGGCAATCCAGAAGATAGATATCTAATAATGAAAAAGTGAAGGCATCTTCCATAGGCCCTGCGTATGGTGCCAACTTGAAGAGAAGGTTAAGCTCACTGGTAAATACAGGAGAAGAGCAGTGCCCTGGGGATTGCAACTACAATAGGAAACTTCAGCTGGTTTTCAGTTTCCTTTTTTTGAGACCCAGACCTCTTACTGAAATCTCTTTAGAAGGCAATCTCCAGTACCTGAAGCCTACAGCCTTAAATTTAAAGTGTGATTAATTCATTAAAAAATCCAGATGAAACAGCTATGAAAAGTATTTATAGGAAATTAATCCATACGCATTGTATCACCTCTCAGATAGGAACCTCATCATGTTTATAACTGCATGACTGTCCTACTTCACCATGTCATTTAAAAAACAACACTCATAATAGAAGCATGTGTAAATTTATGTCAGTCTTTACAACTGTCAAAGTGTCTTATTTACAGAAATCAATATCACAAGTATATTTTTCTTATGGTTTTCTCCTTGATAGATAGTTAAGAGGCACCAAAAACTCAGTCTCAATGTTAGTTATTAATGAATAATATTTATTAGGAGGAGGAAATATTGAATTGATGGGTTTCTCAGTGAATCTGGATTACATGCCTCAAAATGCCATGCCCCTCTCTTCCCCTCTGAAAAGAGCTGTGATCTTTAAGATGTCCTCTGAAGTTCTCTCATCAGAACTGATATGCACCATTGGATCTTTTTTCTGCCTTGGCTCAGAAGCCAAATTATAAACACTTTTCATTCCTTCTCTTTGGTACTGCAGAACACCTTCTTGCTTGCTTTATGTCCCTTGATTCTTCCACTCAGTGCAGAGTCACATATTATGAGCATCCATCTCCCTCAGACACTTGGAGATCTTGGTGTTTATTTCTCTTCAGTTTTGTATTTCCTTGATTTATCTTGTTTGTGGAAGCAGATTTTGTTTTGGGGGACACAGCATCCCCATGAACTCAGGTATTTTCAGATCAACATGATGAAGTGTTACATATTGCTTGCTTGTTCATATTTCAGTTTTGCTCTCATTCAAGGTAGAAGTGCAAAAGAGCATTTCCCTTCCTTTCCAAATGTGTGAGATTTTCCTGGAATTGATTTTTAAGCAGTTATTTATAGTTTTGATTACAGCTGCAACTCAAGGACAGGATAGACTGCTCATTCTCTAAGGCTCCAGAAAAATTGTCAGTATGAATGGACCTTGGAAGTAAACCTGTTGTGCACTTCCTTTCACCTTGTTCCCATAAATGTTTGCTAGTGACATAATAAAAGGCAGCTTTTGCAGTTCAGTTTAATTTCTTTTGTTTACCATTTCTCCTCCCAAAATTGTGTTCAATGTGCAGTTTGGATGTGCATCCTGACAAATAAAGTGCAAAGTGAGGTGGTGTGAATGACAGCAAATATTCTGGGCTGCTGGGGGTAACAAAGCACAAGGACTAAGCTGCAGTTGTTTTAAATTTCCAGTTCTCACAGAAAGAGCGAGAGAGATGACAGTAAGTCACCAAACACAAGCTTTACAGTGAGCAGACAAGCTTAGGCACTTACTAGCAGTTCATGGGAAGAGAAGATAAAACCGCATGTAAGGATCAGAGCAACATTTTGCACATCCACAGAGAAAAAGAGTGCATAGCTTTCAAGTAGTTTGGAAACATGCACAGTTCCTTTTAACAGGGTAAACAGGTTTATGGAAGGTTTACTGCTGTTGACTTGGATATGGAAGTATTAGTAAGCCTTTGTGTTTCCAACATTCACACTCAAAGCCAACCGAAAGTGACAGAATTCATCACTGTTATATGCCAGACAGTCATACAGAAAAATGATCAGCTGTGGGACTAACGAGACCTTTTATTCAAGATAGCCTTAGGCTCAACTTTTGAACTTGCCACTGTCCTGCTGTAATGGGAGAGGAAAAAATCTCTGCCAATAGTACCTGCCTGCGACACAAGCATATTGAAAGCCCCAGAAGAGAAGGCTTCCACTGACTGCCCAACTGCAGGATGGTTTACAGCACGGTCACTAAAAGGGAAATGCACAGCAGGCAGGGAGCAAAACATCCCAGGCACAAACAGCTTTGAACCCCTATGTGAGAATATAGACAGGGTCTGTGGGTCAGAGCAGACCAGAACAAGCTGTCTCTTCAAACACCTGTCATTAGATGAGAAGTTGAGTACCAAAAGGTGTTGAGATTTGCATTCTATTAAAAATTAGGATTTCTAAACTGGATGCAGCCTCTGTCGTCCTCCTTCATTTCTAGCTGTGACCAATGAGTTCCTCCCAGCTTCAGGGTCTGGATGTACACCCTGAATGCACTCTCATCCCGTGCTTGGGCAAAATCCCACTACATAATTATTTTCCCCTCCTGTACCGTCATTTCCACAGAAAGCAGGCCAGGAGAAAACGGCATCATGGTCCCACAGATCTGCAGCCTGCACACAGAGGACTGCCACCAAGGGTACCCTATGAAGTACATGCAAGCCTGAGGCTAACCATCATTGCTCAAAATTGTCGTCTTTGTTGTGCAATGGCTGAATCCTGCAGCTCTCCTGCTTGGTCTGCTTGCTAGGTTATGGCAACCCCTGTGCCAAAAGCACTCACTGACTGGATTCAAGTACTTGCAATTTCTCCCTTTTGGAGCTGTAGCTAATGCAATGGAGAGTGACTGAAGATTCCTATGTAGTTAGCCATAACAGTGAAAAGCAAAGCATAAACAAAAGCCAAGGCTTTTAGTCCTCAAGAGACAGGCAAAGGGAATTTCTCTTCTCAGTAAATGGATAAAAAGAAACGTTAGTAAGAGCAGGGACTCTGCTCTTATTAAACAGGGACACCTGGAGTACTGCGTCCAGCTCTGGGGCCTCCAACATAAGAAGGACATGGACCTGCCGGAGCGAGTCCAGAGGAGGGCGAGGAAGATGATGAGAGGGCTGGAGCACCTCTCCTATGAAGACAAGCTGAGAGAGTTGGGTTTGTTCAGTCTGGAGAAGAGAAGGCTCTGGGGAGACCTTATAGCAGGCTTCCAGTACCTAAAGGGGGCCTACAGAAAAGATGTGAAGGGACTCTTTATCAAGGAATGTCATCACAGGACAAGGAATAATTGTTTTAAACTGAAAGAGGGTAGATTTAGATCAGATATTAGGAGGAAATTCTTTACCGTGAGGGTGGTGAGACACTGGAGTGGGTTGCCCAGAGAAGTTGTGATGAGTAACACCCAGAATCTCCTCTCCCAGAGGAGCGTGTGATGCAGACAGTCTTCCTTTACCTTGTTCCCTTTGTCTCCAATAATATTGTGTTCCCAAAAGAGCTTTCAAAGGAAAAACAGATTCTGTCGTCACCCACACCAGCAGATAGGCTGTTCTGAGTGCAAGAGAAATGAGGTTTGACTTTTTCAAGAGAAAGATATTTTATCTTGGTTTCTGCCTCCTGGGAGATGTTTCAACTCTTAGGGCATTCTGGAGGAAATAGTTATAGGCATCATCATTTCTTTCTTTAAAGGAAGGCTGTGTTTGGAGGTTTACACAGACTCTGGATCCCATGCAGATGGAGACATATGAAGAGGCCACAGTCAAATGCACATGCAAGGGAACCCTTCCATGCACACTCAACACAAGCAGACATGCTGTCCATGTACGCACAGCTGTTCTCTACCTCTGCAATTAGTTTGAAGAATATGCCAGTGCACACACTTGCTATGCAGAGGCAGAGAAAGGACTCAGGACATAGGCCTGTGCTGTAAAGTATGAGTGCTACCTTTCTTTAGACCTAAATCCATCGCATGCAGCTGAAACAAATTGTTTCAGATAAAGTCTAAGTTTAATGTTTCCTGATTCCTCTGGACTGCCACACTTTACACTTCGTATTTCACCATACAGGTTCTACGCTGTTGTAGAAATCTTTAGAGGAACTGAGACTGAAGGATACATCAAAGAAATACATCTGGGGTAAGCAGGAAGATGGGACTCACAAGTGCATTCATTTAGAGTAAAGATATTAAAAACATTTCAAACAAATAGAAAAAGAAATATCTAGGTAGATAGCAAAAGAGGTTTTGATTGTTTGATTCAAGAACTGGCCACTGAAATCATCATATAAGAATAAAAAAGGTGAAGTGAGTAGAAATGCTGAAGAAACATCACAAAAGAGAGCCAGTCATAACAACAAACAAAAGGAAATGGATTTTAGGGATAAATGAAAACTACAAAATAAGAAGTATCTCCAAATCAACAACATGATGAGGGGATAACTCAGGTTAAGACAGAAGGAGTTTTGCAGAGGAAAAATAAAGTAAGTTTTGAACAGTGCCTTTGATGAGCAGAGGTAAATCCGGTAACGCAATTTAGTCTGGAAAGACTGAAAAAGATAGGTCAACAAAGTGGCTTTCCACAAAATAAATATTTCATATAAGTAAGGAGAACAGGCCTTCTGATTACACAGTAATCTTTGCTGTCATTTAATTATGTTGTCTCATTCTATATGGCTGCCTTCCATTGTGATACACACACGCTTCAGTCTTCAAAATCCTTTACAAGAAAACAAAGACAGTCTTCCAGGTTAAAAGCTAAAAAAAATGTGTATACATCTCAGAACCTATTATGAGCGGGTTCTCTGTGTCTACAGCTTACCTACTTATTAAGAGCAAATGGAATATCTATCATATAACGTTGCACACATATTTTGATTTCATATATTATTGCAGTGCGTATATTGCCCTGACATTGGATATAAATTGTAACATCAGTTTCGATTAAGACTTCAGACACTGGGACAGTCCTTCAGAGTAAACACTCTCATCTGACTGTACTCTGAATCCATCATTTATCCTTTTTTACCCAAAGTATTTTCATAATTTCTTAATAGATTTGGGGGCTCTTTTTTGTTTTCCAGATAGTCTTGAATGGTAACAGAATAGAAACATTTTCTGCACTGTCACACACACAAAAATGCACAGCCTTTGAAACAGCTGATCATTGTCCTCGAGTCACCAGAACTAAAAGTTAAAGTTATCCGTGAGGTCCTTGACAGTTATAAAAGCAGTCGCTCAATGGTTTTGAGCTTCAGCTGAGATGGGAACACACTTAATCATTTGAAACAAAAAAGACTGAGCAAAGTGAGAATACTTGGATATAACACTAGGGTGGCTTAGAATCATTTATGCATAAAAACTGAGATGCTGAATACCGCAGCCCTGTTGACTTCAATGAGATCTGCCCCTCACTTGTAGTAATCAGCTGTGGGTTCTGCTGTCAGATATAGATTTACAGCCTTATGCACAAAGATATTCTGAGTTAAGGGATAATTGCCTGGAAAAAAAAAAAAGGAGCAGAATTCTCAAGATCTTAGATCATCCACTTCCCTGTTTTTAAGATGGAATTTGAAAAAGGAAGAAAATCGGAAGTGCACAAGTCTGACCACACCGGCATTACTGATAGGGAAAGGGCTGTTCCTTTAGCACCTGGGGTAAAGTACATCCCTGATCAGCTCTTGGAGGTCACTGGGCACATTCATGTCTTCGTTATCACCCGGCCTAGCCTTTTCTTGTAAAAACTGATACTTACAGGGCAGAGAAATGTTTAAGAGGGAATTCTGACCGGATAAATGAAAGGGAAAACACTGTACTTGGCAGTCCTGCTCTCCCCTTTCAACCATGGACCAACATGGTTCAAAAGAAATAAAGACAGAGCAGAAACAATGAACAGAGAAATGCACACTACAGCCTCATAGGTAACAGAAAACAGTTGTGTTTGGGAGATAAAAAATTATTTTGAAATAGGTTTGCAAAAGAGAAGTCACGTACAAGAAGCAAAGCTGTGAGCAGTAAGCAAAAAAAACAAGAAAGATGCCTGGCGACTGACAAATACCTCTGTGCAAAGGAAAGTTAATGAAAAGTCTATTTGTAATAACAAGACTATATTTCAATCCTGACATCCTGCAAATTTTGCTCAGTGCCTCTGCTCAAAAATGCAACTTATTTTTCCTTGTGTGGAAATTTCCATTGCATAATAAGGTTAGAAAAAGTACTGATCCCAGAACACGTAATGTGATCTGGATTCAAAAGAGTGAATTTGCTTAAGCAAATGAGACAAACATGGAAGTAACTCAGGATATGGATAATGGTCGGCTCCCGCAAAATTATTATATTTTCAAGATGTAGAAATTAATCCTCAATTAATTACTTATTAGAAATGCTTCACTCCAGGGATAAGAAGGTTTATTTACAAGCACACATTGCAAAGTTTACCCAACTCCCCCATGCAATTGTGAATGAACTAGGAAATGGTTATTTTTCTACTAAATGTCAGATGTGCACAGTTTTGAATAAGTACAAGCTGATCAACAAGACAGCTGCTGCAGTATTTTTGGCTGTGCTCTTTCAAGGCTGCCAAGTTACTGGTATGATTTCAGCACAGTGTTGTATTCAGGGACAGTTATAAGTGCTTCCCTCAGTGATCTAAACTAAACTTTAACTTTGCTCTCAGTGCTGCTAATGTGATGTGGAATCTGGGCTGAACCAATTCAGTTTCCACAAACGGGTTTAAACTGCTGCAGCCACCCTCATTTCAGGGAAACTTCTCCTGGTTTCTAGCTGAAAGAGGCCCTATATTTACAGTCATCTGACTGTCAGAAGGGGAAAAAAACCCAGGCACTCTTTCCAATTAAAAAGCAAATGTATCCTCCCAATGAAGTCAAATGAGTCAAAATGCCAAGCCAGAGATCCTTTTGGATCCTCCTTATCTAATGAGACAGAAGACATTAGTGGAAGTTAGACTGTAAGCAAGCAGAAGCTGGAATTGCATATGAAAAGGTGCAAAGCTTTCAAAGGCTAGGGACCATCTCACAGAATAGAACTTCCTTTTTTTTTTTTTTTAATTAGAGGAGTCACACCTTATAACCACATAAAAGCATCTGAGCTTGCATAGATGAGGTGCTCTTCCTGCCCGATCTCCAAAGCCCCATGGGGTGTCTAAGCTTCAGCAGCGATACTTCAGAACCCACGGCATGAGACTCAGAGGACTGTTGATTCACAGGTTACCTCCTCAGGAGGTAAAACACATCACGTACATATGCTTTGCATAGAATTTCTGAAAAGCTATTCTTTCCTTAAGGGAAACAGTAAAGAGTAAATAGTGAAACAGAAACTAAACGCACCACTGACCATTCTGCCTGTCTCTTTTCCACCTGCTCTGGAGACGCTTCACCAGACGAAGGCTACCTGCAGTATTTCCATCAGCTCTACAGTTTTCCTCCAGCTGTTCCAGACCATAGGTTTACTAGAGAAGAAGGAGGCTCTTTTATAACCTTGTCAGATGACTGCTTAATCAGCTTCATCAGGTGAGCAAGGCCTTCTCATCAAGTGATAGATTGCTATGTTTCTAGCAGTTAGACCTTCACTGACTGCTTTACCCTGGCCAACAACTATCGTTGTTTAAGGATGTTCTGCTTATTTATCAAAGCTGGATGACCTATGGTGTCATCGTATCTATTTTGTCAGCCTTTTAGTGCCTGTGAGTACTTGGTGTGCTATACATTTGGAAATTGCCTGCTGCATATCTATTCAGGGATGAAGCTTGCTTATTATACTCTATTGATCTTACTTTGCAGACAAACGTGTGAAGAAGCAATAGTTAACTGGCACCAGTGTTTCTGGTTCTGGGAGAAATTAGACTCTGCTTTGTGCAGGTGAAAAATGCTACACAGACATGAAGGCCTGGTTAGTCCCTCTCAGTCTGCAACTGAGCTGACCTCCTGGAATTTGAGGAAGGAGATGAAGCCTGTCTCATGTTTCCTGCTGAGTGTACCTTCAGTTGTCTTAGGATTTTAGGACTAGTCATTGTTAGAACTAACCCAGTGAAATCCGGAGAGTTGTAACAGGGATTGTTCGCCATATGCCACTGTTTTCCAAATTCTGTCCCCTCTCCTAGATGGGTTATGCTACCCCCCTTCCTCAGAAATGGTACATTGTATTTTGGAAACCACCCGCTGCTTTATTTGAGGTACAGTACTCTACTGTTAACAGTAATACTCCACTCCTCTAAAAAGCACTTTCTTTCTCACTGTCAGAGCAATTTTTATCTCATCCACTCTTATTTTACGTTTCAGAAGAAAAAAGAAGACTTTTCTGTGCTCTGGCAACAACAATGAGGTGAAGTTAATTTGTTTTTATACCAAATATGCTGGAAATCACTTTCTCTAGCTTCCTAAAAGGTGTGCCAAATCTATCTACTTATTTGCTACAACACTAGATGTATGAGTATCATATGTGGCTTACAGCCAATTTCCATTACAAAATGAAATTGGCATGTTTAACATCAAGTAATAAAAAGACCCCTATTTCACTTTCTGAGTCATTATAGTCAAACAGCCGTTTGACTGGGCACGCTGTAAATGTCACACAGGTCCTTCCATTTGAAAGAGAATGAGAAATTATGCTAATTGCTTTTTTTATGATAACTTGTTATAAAAGACTGGTTTACACAGTTTAAACTCTGGTAGCGCTTGATTGCAAGGCATAGCACTTTTCACTCCCTCTCTATGTACTAGGTACTTGATTCCTTCATCTGCACATACAATTACATTCTATAATTGCCTCTGAGATTCACTAGTGGGAATATTACTCTGTAGATAAGAAATATCAGGTAGCAGGAGCCTTATATTTACAATCTACCTCTTTATTTGTGGGTCGGTTTTGTGGGTTTTTTGGTCAAAAGCACAACTAAAATAAATAGAAAATCAATAGAAGTATCACTAAGTTTTCCCTGTAAAACAACAGTTTAGAACATTAACAAACTCTGATGCTGATGTTGAAAAGAAAAAGAAGAAAACCTCCAAGCTTCTCATGCATCTCACCCTGCGTATCTCACAGCAAGAGTTAAGAATAGCCTCGTGTTTGCCTTGCTTATGCCAGAAAGAGCAGTTCTCCCTATTCTGCTGACTGGGAATGAGCAGACACTTCGTGCTGCAAGTGACTTGCCTTCAACTCTTCATGTAGCCAAAACCAACCCACACAGCAACTTTTCTTTCCTGCAGGCGGGGAGCAAGTTGGCATCAATTAATGGAGTGCAGCTTATCCCACTCGCCCTCATCCTTCCCATGCCAGCCTTGAAACATACATTTGACCAACCCCAACACCACAGTGTTTTCAAGGGAGGGTGGACGCAGATAGCTCCCATATTCACCGGGGGGCTGAACATGCCTAAGACCGCTGTCGGGTGAGCCCAGGAAAAAATGATACACCCTTGCTCACCTGCCAGGATATGGGTACCTCTGTCAGAGAGGTTTCCATGGAAAAGTTCCTTATTCCATCTTCTCCTTATTCTGTCCTGAAAGTTGCTTCATGCTTTTGTTGTGCAAAAGGATGTTTAATCCATAGTTATGTTTTCATGGGCACTTTTTTTTTTGCTGTTCAGCTCACAAACCAGAGCAATATCCCATCCTTACTCTCATATGAAATGCAGCTGAAAGTTTGGCTCTGGTTCTTCTATAAAGGGAATGCATGACAAGGGAGTTATAAAAATAATCTTGCTACCAAAAAACACACTTTTTTTTGCAGCAAAAACATACTTAAGTGAAGGATATATTTCAGAATGAAAAATGAGGATGGTAGTGGCTATAAGAATGTGAACATCCGCAGACTTTACAGGATAACATCTTGCTTAATCTACTTAACTGGGAATTAAAATTAGAACTTTTCAAGCCTTATAGCTGTAGTGAATTCATACCCCAAAAAAAGTAGAAAAGACAAAATCTAAGGCAAACAGGACTAATGAGATTAAAAGACATTTATGTTGAAGAGAAAGAAAAGGAATTTTGTGAATGTTAATGGCCATAAAAAAATAGAAATTATAGAACTGTCAGTTAAATGAAAGAAAAGCAGAAATATTCCATATTTCTGTTCTGCATTTGACAAAAATACTAGGAGACAATGACAGTAATTTAATAGTAACTCGGTAGGATACAAAAGCAATGATGACTAAGACTGGGTATGAGAGCCCATATGAGAGGCTTTAAAGTGACAGCCAGTGAGCTTTCTGACCCAGGAACAGGGACTTTCAGTAGGTCTCTGAACCTTTTGGAGAATTCAGAGCACTGGAGATATGCAACATTTGAGGCACCCATTTTATAGGCTAGCTAGGCTGACTGGGTGATTGTATGCCTTTCAGACTGATACCAGCAATTCTGACAAAAATAAATATAATGACTGAAACTGGACGAGCTAAATACATCAAAGGAAAGTGACAGTTAGAGATTTGCAACAGGTGATGAAAAAAAAAATGTTATGGTCAAACTAATTTGACTAATTGATTCTGAGATCAAAAGTTTGTCGACAAAGAGAATAGTGTCAATGCCATACAGTGCTGTAGACCACTTGTCAGCCTGACACCAACCAAAAGGAACACCCAAGTGAAAAGACATCTGTCTATTCAGGGATAAAGTCCAGATGCCATACTTCTAGGCCAAGCATTGCTACCTCAGAATGGACATCTAGGTGAAGGATTAGGGAAGGCAGAATGATATACAGGTGCACATGTAAATGAACGTGAACTGCCTCTCCCTTGTCTTTCTCAGTCAATAGCTACGCTTGCAGCCATTGCCACAGTCACCCAAGCTTGTAACCAAAATCCTAGACACAGTGCTGTCTCCAGCAGCCTTTGGGCTGCACCTAAATCCTTGGCCAAAATGTCAGTGCTGTCTGTAGGTGTGTAAGATGGGGGATGCTGAGCAGAAACCCCAAGAGGCTGTCATCTCTGCCTGCTACCAGACTACTGTGTCCATCTGATGAAGTGTATTAACTAATAGGCAGAATAAAAGCCAGGGCAAGAAGGGAGTCATGAAATAGGTTTTAAAACATGCCTTATAACAAGACTCAGAAAACTTCAACCATTTTTCTTATCACAGAAATGACTTCATCTAAGCCTTAATACCTCACAAGGACAGAATTTTACAGAGGGCTCTTCAATCTGCTTGATAGGGCTTTTAGCTAAAGTTGAAGTTAGATCAATTTAGACTGAAATAGATGTAAAAACAAGTGTAATGAACCTTTTGAAAAAAAATTGCCAAGACTTTTGTTGGGGCTTCTACTACAAACTTTTTAAGTTAAGATATTTGGATTTTTTTCCATAATGGTATTAAACCAGGAACTCATTCAGGAAAAACAACAATTTATACTAAGGAGATTATCAAGATTATGAAACTAGCCCTTTTGACTTTAGAAGTCACACAGCTGAATTTGTGCAAAACCTCACATTTACAGCTTTCATATGAAAGTTGTTTTAAATAAGATGTTTGGTAATTTTCTACCCCTTTACATTTCTTTCAGACTTTTCCCGTGTGCTTTTCCTGAACTCTCTGATTTCATTCCACTGACTCTTCTTGGACCACTTTTTTTTTTCTCTCTTACTAAGGAATCTGATCTTCTCTTTCATCACGTCTATCTTTTTTTCAGTTTTAGTTTTCCTCCTCCCTTTCTAAGGTTGTGCCCCTTCCAATCCCTCTTTTGCCTTTTTTTCCCATTTTCAGCCTTCCTCTTCTGTCTCTTTTTTGTCCTGTTTATTTTTCCAATCAAATTATTTAATGTGATCACATATGGAAGAAGTCTTTCAGAGAACATAAAAATGAGTTAATAACATCTTCCAAATAATAAACAAAATTTATGCTTTAGTCTAAGCAGGAGAGGTAAAAAAAAAAAAAGGTTCCCAGAGATTATTTATGATCATGCTGAAACGCAGTATCTGAGCTAATTGCTTTTGATTCTGACTTTGATAGCTTCACTCATGGTGAATTTTCTAAGATATAAAGGCAGATATGTTGAAACCGCTTTAAAAAGTCAGCAGAAAGAATACATATACCTTTTTCCATAAAGATCAAATCACAGCCAGGGGCAATCTTAGTGTTCTAGAAATTCTGACAGGTGTATCCAAGAGGCGTTATCTTCTTATGGATTCCTATTATCCTTTCTGAGGTAAGTTGATGCATTCAATTAAATTCCTGGTGTGCAGCCCCAGAGTCCGCAATTATTTATTCTCCCACAGATCCAGCAGGGTTTTAAGTCCTTCTGTCTCTTCCCTTCAGGACCTTATAGTCCAAGCTTGGTAAAACTAACTTTGTGTCTAGTGACTGGAACTAATCACTGGAGCAAAATGCTTCAATTTAGCTCCCAGGCAGAAAATAAAGCTTTTTGATATCTGATTGAGAACTTTACACATGAAGTCTGACATGCTTTACTTAATTCATGTGACCCCCACATCTTTGAGTGAATTCACTGAACAATTTCCCTATGAATATATGGAATCTGGGTTAAATGGTCAAGCATGAAAAAAACTTCTTATCGCAGGGAAATTTCTCCTGAATATATCCAGATCATTTTTTTTTCACTTAGTCATGAGTCCTGTATTTTTCATTTTTATGCCATGCTATTTCTGTGAATAAATCCATTTACCAAGGCTGATATGTATTCAGGATTCACTTTTTTCTTAAAGGCAATAGATATTCTTGTTAGATGTTAACTTTCCATTTCAGACATTGCTATTCTATCAAAGGCAATCTATTTAAATTGATTTACGATGATATATACACATTACTGCTCCTGGGGAGCCAGAATTTGGCTTTTGAACAGCTGGGAAGGAGCCCAGCTGTTCAGAAGTTAAGTCATAGTCTACAAGTAAGACTTAATGCATTTTTTCTGTACATTGCCCTGTTCAGTTCAAAAGTGCAACAGTACCTAGGGGATACTAAGGGATTTGCATCAGAATTTGAAACAAATAAAAAGAATCACAGATAATTATAATGAGATTGTTCCAGGAAAATGCTGTAGATACAGGGTATAGCCCAGGAGCCTCAGCAGAGGCTTGCTTCTTCTTTCCTTTCCTTAATAAATGTATTTATTTATTTGTATGGTTAACATCAGCAATTTTCTTCAAAAAGAGAAGAGGAGAAGTAAGGAACAAAGAACAGACAGAAAATACGCCAGTTTAGACAACAATTTGAAAGACGGGATTAGAGACCTCAGCAGGGCAGTAAGAAGGTCACAAATCACTGATTCCCCTGCACAGACAGCAGCAGGTAAAAGTGAGTCAGGAGTGAAGACAAACAGAAGGTAATTTACTAAGGTGGCAAGGAATCCATCAAAGTCAATGGTGCTCATGGGTTTTGGTGAGGGGAAACTTTGTCTGTGTTAGAGGTAGTTGAACCTGATGGGCACTGGGAGCCAGGGGGTCTCCTCCTGTCCCAGCCCCATGGTTGCAAGGCTGCTGTGGTTCCCTGTCCCCAGGTGCAGGAAGTAGAGAGGCTGAGCACTCACTGAGTGTGAGTGAACTCACACTACACATCCATCCAGCCACATAGGTCAATGCAGAGAGAAAGCACTGCCTTTCCCAGCACCCACCTCCACACACGCAGCCCTCAGACGAACATGAACAGCATGGGTGGCCCAGTCCTGTTCCTCCTCTCCTGCTGATCAGGACTGGAGTCTGCTAGTGCAATATGGCACATATTGGGTCACTGCTGCTGTTGGCCTTCTCAGTCCCTCCAGGAGCAGCCCCCAGTGCCCCTGCCCTGCTCCAGTTGTTGGCTTGTGGCACCCACAAGCCCATGAGGTTCACAGCTCACTCCAGCTGCTGGCACACAGATCTCTCATGTTCACCAGCTAGTGTGGGTTAAGGTCTGCTAGTGTTCACACATACACACCCTAAGCAGAGTGCGCAACCACACAGAAGGTAGTTGGAAATCAGGTTTAAGTAGAATAGAAGACAGACTGCGTTCATCAAGCACAGGGCTCTGTCAGACAAGCTGCTAAATTTTACACTCAGTTGGCCCCTTCTTCCCCTTTTCCTTCTTTTTTTCTGCTTTTGTTCCTCCTCAGTCTACCTTGATCCCTCTCTTTCCCCAGATTTCGTCCTTCCCCACTGATTCATCTTGATGGGTTTCACTCTAGGGTCAATCTTTCCCCCAGCCCTTGGATAGCCTTAGGGAGCAGCTGAGTTGTCAATTTCCACTGGTTAGGTTATTAGGGTTCCTCTGCCTGGCGTTGTTCTTCCAGTCCTCGCTAGGTCTTTGAGTTCAACATGATTAGTCTTTAATCACATAACTGAGCAGCCTGCAGCAAGAATAATTGTGCTATGAATAACAAAACGACAGAAAGAGTAGGAGCCAGCCAAGTTATTCATCTGGGGCCAGTGAAAGAAATGCCCATAAAATAAGAATAATCAGTCTTAAATAAAAGTAGGTGTCATGAGAGAATTGCTAGAAAGGTCAGCTAAGACAGTAAAAGAAGTGTAAGCAAAGGTGGACACTGGCCTAAACCAGAGGCATAAAGAGGAAGCATCACATCTCAGGCCACCTCCTGAATGAGGCACAACATAAACCCCCAAGTCAGTCTGTGTCCAGCAGGCATCTGGCTGCATGCTCATCCAAGTACACACCAAACAGCTCTCCCTTCTCCCCCCAGATAAATAAGCACTCTATATGCATGAAGGTTTCAAATGGAGCTGTGGAGAAATGTGTATCCTGTCACACATGGGCCAGTGCAGTTGGGTTTTGAGCACAGAGATGGGACGAGGTCAACATGGACATTTCTCATGTGCTGGAGGGCCAGGTGTGGTGCATTTAAGATGATCATTTGACTGCACGTACCCTTGCATTAGTATTTGAAAAACATTTGTAATCAGTTTCCATCCAAAAGCAAAGCTACTGCCATCTAGCACCACTTGCAGCAGTGTAATCACGGATACATCTAAGAGAGAGGAAGGCACTTGGCTACATGTGCTCTAGGGAAGATCCCTGTGCCCACACCTACACCAGCACCAGAGAATATTCCAGAGCAATTGATCTCCACCACCTGTGCTGTTAAATTGTTAGTGCCTTACCTGTTTCTAGCTATAGCTAAATTTCAGCTTTAGCTAAATAATACTTACCCAAATGATTCTTAGACCTGCTTGGGGCATAAACACTGGCCAAGGACAACTTCCCAAAGGAAATGTGATGCAGTCACTCGGTTTGGGAGATAACAGGGTTTAGAGACATTGACACCGGCCATTCAGTGCCATTTGCCTTCACACTGAGAACAGTTCCAGGTTCCTTTAATTTACCGCTTTAAATCTACACACAGCTACTGTGGATGGCCGTAAATCCAGTGTGGGATACAGGAGCTACACCAAACTGCTATTCCTGAGAATCCATCTGAGTTACCAGGAATTGCACTATTTCTGCAGGATTTCTGATGACATAAGGAGCTACCCTGCATAAAGAAAAGCCTGTAGAAACTAGGCCTAAAGCAGAAATTTCACTGAAATTTCACTGAGCATAGAGGCCAGCAAAAATTAGGATCAAGAGTATTCTGCACAAAAGAAGAAAATTTGTAATACCCAGCATCTTTCAGTACCTTTTTCAAGGGACGTGTAGCCTAAAGTAACAAGTATTCTGGGTAGGATTTCCAGAACGCTGGATTAGAAACAATGTCCATTATCTTTTCATGGGGCTTTCAACTCATGAACACCTTCACTAAACTTCAGAATATAGCAAACAAACACAGCAAAGTGTTTCATCTTTCCCCATATTTAAATTCTTTGAAATTTTAAAGTGCAACTCGTGTGGTATCCATGATTATTCCACATAAGGAATTGGATTTCATCATGCCTAATGCCATTAAAAATAGCTGCAAAAGTCATACAATTTCCACTACAGAGAGTAAAGACATGATTGAGGAAAAAATGTCTGGTTTTAATCAAAGATCAGAAGGAAAAAAATGGGTGTATTTGGATAGTTTGGGGTTTTTTTATTACAGTGTTTCACATTAAAGATGAACATTTTAACTCTGAAAATAGAAAATATGTTCTTTCAGAAAGATTGAAATTGAGATTCTGACTTTGCTACCACCTCAGAAGAAACATTTCCATCCAGCTTTCCATGGATTTCTAAAATGAGAAATGCACTGAAAACGAATTTCTGCCCTGAAAAGGCTGGGGTTTCAACTAATTTACATTTTTGTACGGAGTGGAGGTAGAGAGAGAAAATAGTCTCATCATATTCTCAACCATACAAATCTTTGCACTTACTTGCAAGCTCAGCAACTCCAGGCCACAAGGCAGAGACAGGACTCGAAGAGTTTAGAGTCCTCCTCCCTATATGGGAGAGTTTACTGACCAGAAGCATGATTAAAGATCCAAGCAGATTTTCTTTTCATTCTTCCCCCCTCCTCCCCACCGTGAACAATGTAAATGAGTTCAAAAATGCTTTCTAACCACTTAATTCCATCTCTCGAATTGAAATCATTTCAGAGAAAGCATAATGAATACAAAGGTGAATGTTTCCTGTTCTCAGTCATGCTGGAGATGCCACAGTCATCAAATTGCTTCTGATGTATACGTCCAGGGACAGGAAAAATGTCAACAAAAAAGACAAGTGAGATGCAGTGAAGCCCATGGAATTGCTATACTGGCAAGAGTTACGAATCTTGCTCTGTTTTCAGATGTTACTGTGCATTTTATTGCACATAGCAAATCTGAGCAGAAGGCAACACTGTCACTGGTAAAACAGCTTGTTAAAATAAATTTGGAAGTGCTTAAAGACAAAGAAAGTGTGTCATGTTGTACCCAGAAGCTAGCCCAAGAGGCAGAAAAGTAAGAAGCCTTTCTCTCTAGATGGCCTTTTTTATATGGTCATAACTTCCCAGACAGGACGTTGCTGCTTCAGCAGCTGTGAGTACAATCTTAAAGTTCTGGGGTTTTTTTGTGGAGGTGGGAGGGTGGAGGGGGTGGGGTTTTTTGTTACATTGGACACTACTTGCCTGAAGGGTTGCTGCCCTCTTGGTGGCTTTTCAAAAAACGAATCTGTGTCCCAGATAACTCCTAAATTGGAAGATGGGCAGAAAATACACAGCAGTGTTACTTGGCCCTACAACCTTGGAGCAGTGGAGTGAGCTTCATGCACCAGGACAGACAGATCACAGAACAGCTACTTCTTGTATCCTGTTGCAGCTGCCATTACAGCCTTAAATATACTGAAGAGAGAGGCAAAGACTGCTCAGTACTTAAAATCTGCAGCTTATGGTGTCTGTTCAAACAGCTGACTCCTATAAATAACCTGTCTTGAGAAGCAGCAGGCTTGTGCTGGTCACTGGAAAGAAGCAGTTGCCTGATTCTTGTAGGTCTACCATTGTACTGCGTAGCCTGCCCCACTCAACCAAGTACTGGCTGGGGCACAGAGCAGGGCACAGGAGGCGTCCTAGGATGTGTTGGGAAGCATGAGGAGGTGCTCAGTGACCACTTGCGGACTAGCAAAGTTTTCTGGGTGTCTACGGTGCAGCACACTGAGCACTTGGGGCACTCCAATCTGCCATAAGACAGTACAGTGTGGCAGAGGCAGGGTGCTCCGCCTTACAGTATCACCACAGAGATGGCCCCAGCAAGCATCCTCAAAGGGCCCTAAGAAAATTGAAATGAGAAAAGAATCTAGATGATATATTTTAAAACAGTATCACCTAGCTCAACAGCAAAATCAGAGTGCTACCAGCATATGACCAGCAAGCTGGGGGAAGAACTTCCCAGAAACTTTTTCTTTACACTGTCCTGCCTTCAGGAAAGAGGGGACAGAGGCTGGATGTCACTACTGACAGCAGGAGGGGAGGCACTTGTAGGCAAAGGTACAGTCTAGAGGAAGTATTTGGTAGTTGTAGTGGCTCCTTTCTCTCTTCTCCCAATTCCTTTTTTTCTTAGTTCTAGTTTGCTAGAGAGTTTGCTTTCCCTTTGCACTGAACTTGACTGCAGAGCCTCAGAGATGGATATGGCAGATTTAGGCACTGAGTTCAGCTCTGCTCCACACCTGGTTTTGTTTTCTTGTCTGAAAGGTGAACTCTGAATTCTTGAGGAATTGTGTTAGGATGTAACGATTCTCATGATAAATGAGTGGCTCAGTCACCTTAGGGTTTTGTGACTATCATGATGCTTCGATTTTATTCTGATGCTCTGCACAATTCTCTAGCTGGAAGACTCACAGTGGAAATGAGAATTTCATTGAAAAATGAAAACAAAGACAGTAGATATTTTGCTGAATTTGCTTTTAACTGGAAAAAAACAACAGCAATCTATTCCTGTAAATGTCTGATTAATTATGTCTACATTTTCAAGATAAGGGTCTTACTTAACACTTTTTCTCATTTTCACTATGTGCCAGTGTAGTGAAATCAGTACTCCATCACTACAGGCCATGTCGGCAGTTTAAAGATTTCTTGGCTATACAGTAGGAAAGCATGAGTGTATGCACCAATTCATAATCTAGTGAGAATATCACTATCCTTGCATGTTGACATGTTCTTATTTCAACTTAGTTATTTTGTTCCTATGCAAGGATAAGAATAATAAAGTAAAAGAAGCAGGGTTTGTAAAAAGAGTTGTTTTATTAGGTCTACTGATAGAATTGAAAAAAATTATTAGGTTTTCAAGTATACAAAACTTCAACATTTAATCTTCAATGGTTAAAACAGAAGCAACACATTTATTTTTTGCTTGAGTGCATTTTTACCTCAGATACTCCTGAGAAGCAGATTTTTGATCATTTAGATACATGATTTACAGGGAAGACTTTGAGGAGCAGGAGTCGCTGGCTATTTCTTATGCAAGACTGATATAAAATCAGAAGTCTGACCCTTTCAATATAAAAATGGCATGTTGTCAGTTTTATCTCATGAAAATGATAATAAGATCTTTTTTTCCTCTCAATCTGAAATAAACACACACTGAAATCTCAGCAGGTTACAAAAGAGAACTACTGCCTGCTGCAGTACATTGTATACGTGTACTGCTAACATGTAGAAGTTGTCAATAAAAACTAGCTTTTTGCACAGGGTTTGTCATCCTCAGGTGATTCTAGGTTAAAAAAGTGTTCATTTGTCACAAATACTGTCAACCCCCACTCCTCCAAAGACAACGCTTTTCAAAAAACAATCTGCTTTTCACAAACGATGTTTAAAAGTTTCTATTTATAAAAAAGGACTGAAGACATATGCCATGCAGATGAATTAAATTAGAGGACAATATTAGATACAATTCTTCTTTCTCAAACATACCCTTATTCTGAAGCATAAGCCGAGTCTGTTTTTAAGAAAAGTACGGATCTTAGCCAACAAGCACACCAAAATATCACAATAATCACAAAAACCTCAGCGGTAAAATGAGTAAAAGCTTACTTCCAGTAAGCTAAAAGACACTGTAAAAATAATTTTAGTAAGCTTTTAATGTAAACATAATGCATTTTTATTAATAGGCAGAATATTGATGAATGATACTTAAGCATGAATATTAGAAAGCTTATAAGAAAGATGGAGAGAGACTTTTTACCAAGGCCTGTAGTGATAAAACAAGGGGTAATGGTTTTAAACTAAAAGAGGGTAGATTTAGATTAGATACCAGGAAGACATGTTTTATGATGAGGGTGGTGAGACACCGGAACAGGTTGCCCAGAGCAGCAGTCAATGCCCCATCATTGGAAGAGTTCAAGGCCAGGTTGGATGAGGCTTTGAGCAACCTGGTCTAGTGGGAGGTGTCCCTGCCCATGGCAGGGGGTTGGAACTAGATGATCTTTAAGGTCCCTTCCAACCCAAACCATCTTGTGATTCTATGATTCCCCAACAGGCAGATGCTGAAGCAGCAATAGTACCATGGGTTAACTACCACCTTACAGAAAACCAGTAAAACACATATCCAATTCTGGTTACCTTCTGGAAGTGATTTCTTGAAATTCATAACTACATAAGCACATGCTGAGGTTCACTTCGACCCTTCTGAGCTTTAGAATTTCAACACTTTGCCCTCAAACACTGCAAAATGTTAACAGCAAGCAGCCAGCAGATGATTAGTTTAGCTCTCATGCACTGACTGAAGAAAGTAGATGAGTGAGAGCAGTTACACATTACTTAAGCGTAATTGCAGTTTTTCACTTCAGCTTTTCAGTGGGTCTGGGTAAAAATAGTTGCTGAATATTTGAGATGAAACATATGCTGTCAAAACACTATCTCGTATTAATTAGATTCTTGTGGATTCAGTTTGAAATGTGACACTGTTTTCAGCTAAATTCCACTTGGGGGACAAAATGCCCTACAAAATAGTGCTTAGAGGCATTTTGTCCCTTGCAATTTATACAGAATTATTTTGTGGAGAGCTTTCATGTTGAAGTTCTTCAATACGTTTTCTCTGAACATCCTCTTAGAATCAGACAGTAGTCTCTTACAAATAACCACGCTTACTTGAGACATGGAACTCTTACTCCCTGGTCTTTTTCTTTAGAACATCACCTAGACAACCTGGTAGTGCCTTTGTGAGATACTGACATATGCGTTTGTTTGAGAGTATCACATTCCAAACTCCTGCCTGATATTATTGTACTTTCTTCTCAAGTCTTTCAGCTTTTAAGATTTCCTCCAAATTCCTTTGAAGTGTATTTGAAAGCCACTATACAGTACTTATTTACATAATAATATTGTATAATGATACTTGCATTGTACTGCACTTAGTGTCTACTATGGCAGTGACCCATGTACTTTCATTAAGGTTGCATAATGGTAGCCTTTAGACTTCAAGTAGATGAGTCTTAAAAGTATCATGATGGGACATAGTTGATAAATGCTATCTGATCTCCTAATAAAGTGATTTTATGAGATGGGAGAAAACCTTCTGGAAAACTGAAGACTCTTCAGATGCAGTTTCCAGGAAGAATATAAGCACTTTATCACCTTAAGACGTAATTGCGCAGCTTACTTTATAATGGGTATTTTCAAAGCCAATGATGAGAATATTCACAGAGGTTTTCTACACGCTGCATAATAAATAGACACGTTGCCAGTGATTAAGTGGCTTCCTTCCATTTCATACGTTGTTGACACCAAGGAACGAAGGTCTTTGCTGCAAACTAAGAAAAGCATCGGCAGAGTTTTATTCCTTGTCATCTTGCTTAGAGAAGACCAGTTGCTATTCTACTTTGTAAGATTTGCAAGACACTTAACCATTTTCCCCAAACAGGCTGGTTTTGTATAAAGCCATCATTTGTAAATGAATGCTACCTAGAGATGTCTATCTGTCTAGTAATCAGTATTCCTGGTTCTTTTTTTTCCTCTCCTAGAGCAAAAAACCCCCACAGTTCTCTGGTTCAGAATCTAGTGAGTGCATGAAACACTGTAAAACATCCTCAGCAATTGCTCTGGCTTCTACGATTATTGTTACAGGTCTGGACAAAACTCTCAGGAAAACAATGGATTGAAGCTGGGCTTAGTGTGACATCTAACACTGTGGTCTTCAGACTGTGCACTCTGTGGGGCATTTTTACAGCCTTCCTGCTGAACAGTTAATTACACTTCTTAAGAAACTGAGCCAATGATGAACCACATTTGATCTTCATTAGTAAGATTTCAGAGCATGCTTGGAATAAAAACTGCTGTCGGTGAAGTCAGTGGCAACTCAGAGGATAGCCAGTGGTGTTGGGAAGCGCTCTCTCCTACCTATGTCCACGGGAATGTGTCAGCACTTTCCCTGTACAACTGCCCTAGCCCCAGGAACTTGCAGGGTAGTTTCTTCACTTTATGCAGACCTTATTGGAAACACTTGGGATGCTTGCAGGGTTTATTTGCTTGCAGGGTTGCACAGCAGCCACACTACAGCTTCTTAGTACAACAATGATGAATAGGAGCAGCTGCATCTTCTCCACTCACGGACACCTGAATGACTTTTAATTTGGTCCAAGTTGTTGCTTTTTGTAAAACTACCAGAGGAGAAAGTAATAAGTGATTTATTGTTAACTGCCATATGCCTCTAACTAAAGCTCTGACCTGCAGCAGTTTTCCAGCTAGTTAACGTTCTTTCATCATTGTTAGATGAGCTTCTGTTATTAACAAACTGACTCTTATATGAAGGAAACATAGCAGAAGTTACTACTTAAATCATAACAATTTTTTCTCCTGAGTTCTGTAAAGTTCAGATCGATGCTCCACAATGAAAACTGTGAACTATGAAACTAGAGTGACCAAATTATAATGACCAATGAATCAGTTTCCATCGAAGGTCAATATTTCTATAAGCAGCTTAGAGTTGGAGAAGTCTGTATTTCAAAGTCAATATGGTCTAGGAAGCATGCATCCTAAATTTACAGTCATTTCCCTTTTGCTTATCTTAATTATTGCATTCAGAGTTGTTCTCCATCTATCTAGTAGCTTTCTTCAGAACTGTATTGTATACCAACATGCCTTTAGCATTCCCCTCAGTTGTTTGCTTTAGCTGCTGAATGTTGCCACAGTCAAAAACGGGTTTTTCATTTCTACTCTTGAGTTGCTCACGTTGCAGACTCCAGTCATTCACGAGTTCACAGTGTGCCCTTGCAGGCCATAGTAAGTAGCCCTTTAGGTCCTCTTATTTTGCTTTAGTGAAAATATTTATGCACCCCAAGGAAGGAATCACAATTCACTGCCCTTAGCAGGCTGAGCGCTCTCTACTGTGAGAGGCATTTCCCTGGCTCTCAGAACTACACTGCTTTTTTTTTGCCTTCCCTCCAAATTTTACAAGTCCTTTTATAGTGACAAGAGTAGGGTTGTACTCAGTATTCCAGTCTCAGCATTGCTCTATGCTGACATAAAAATCACTTCACTGCTCACGTATTTAGACATCCTAGGATCACATTAACGTCTTTATTACAGATTGCACTGACTACTCATATTAAGTTGCTAGTATTTCCAAGGCCTAATTATATTTTGGAGGCAGGACCTTCTATGTCTGAGTCTCTAAAAGCAGATTATGACCTGTTTTTATTAAGGGAACCCTCTAGATGAAGGTGGGGGGCTAAAATAGGGAATTTCTGAGGGGTTAGAGGGGCTCTCGAATTATGATTACACTGGGATGCAATATCATATCTCTTACAACATAACTTAATCTAGAAAAGTTTATAGCAACACTTTTTGTCAGTTCCCCTTAAATCTTTCTGCATCCCTTTTGTCCCTACATGTGTAACACATATAATTTGACAGTCAGCATTTCCATTTACAATTGACAATTAAAACACCTGTTCTGTACTGCTGTTTAATAAGGGGCCATTTCAGTCACTCTGATTAGTCACATTCCTTTCATTCTTCTTTTGCTCTGAAAGGTCTTTCATCTGTTTTCATGTTTAAGAATTGCTAAAAGAAAAGTTTTAAAAGTGATTTCTGTATGCTATACTACAGAGTGATATTGCAGAAAAAGACATATAATAAACAATGGAATATGAGGGCTAGTGTTTGCCTGTGTCTATAAACTGAACAAATGAACTGTTTTTGAGTTTGCCTATGTCTGTTTGCCTTATGTTGATTTTCTGTTAACTTTCCAGATAAACATTTCTCAGCAAAATCACTGACTTCCCAATTAGTGACTATGAAGGAAATATTACAGAGTATTAAATGAAAGCGAGCTCTGAGATGTTAACATGTTAGGTTTGTCTTTGAACAAGCCAAGTAATGAAAATATACTTTATCACCCTAATTAATAACATAATAACTTACTTAATCAGCACAGCTTAGATGATGAATATCAAGCGATCAAAAGACATTCTTTGGGAATGACCTACTGAAAAAAATTTAAAAAATAATTTTAACTCAATCCTTTTTTTTTAATAGACTGCAGAGAAGGTATTGAATTTGGGGAATACCAAACTAGACTTCTGAAAATGTTTTGGCCTTTCAGATCTGTTCAAAGAAAGTGTTAACTTAGTTAAGTAGCTTAGCTTGAGAGGCATTATTTTAGTTCCGTGGTTCTATCTTTGTGTGTTAGTGGTTTAATCAAGCTTTACATATGGAGAAAAGCTGTGATGATCCTACATTTCACAGAATCACAGAATGGTTCAGGTTGGAAGGGACCTTAAAGATCTAGTTCCAACCCCCCTGCCGTGGGTTGGACGGCACCACCTCAAGTGGGAGGTGTCCCTGACTCTTGGCCCAACAGATCTGTGTTTTACTTACTATGTTCTATGGCTGTCTTGTGAGCACAGCTTCCAGTGAAGTTCATAAACAAAATAGACAATGAATCAGACTTCAAACTGTCCCAGGCTCTCTTCATTAATCTGAGAAATACCTCAAGCACAACCTACTCACCCATAACACTTACTGGTAGTATATAATGGATATACCATGCAAGTGAAAGCACAAGACATTAGCCATGCAAAAAAGAACTCTGTACTTTGAAATTTGGAGTGGACATTGAAAACAGCACTCCCTTCTTTCCTGTAAAAAACTCCCTTTTCATAGCCATACTGAGAGCACAAATCTCCCCTCTAACAAGCAAATCCACTTGGCATGCATAAGAGATTCATACAATGCTATTGTATACTTTTGAACAGCCTTGCTCTTCTACCCCAGTAAGTGAGCAGCAGAGGTGGAAGCTCGCCACTCCCTTCTGCTGAGCAGTTCATGCTGCAATATTCCATTGGTGTTTGCAGAAAGCTTTCATCAGCAGATGTGCAAGATATGTTTATTATATTCTGCAAAATTCAGCTTATAATTTGAAGCCGTCTCTTTACCTCAGAGTCACATAAAGCCAAAGAGGAAAAGTTTGGAATCATAAAACTTGAAAGCTTAATAAAACCAGGATTGCCATGCTTTGGAAAGAACATTTCATTCATATGATAGGCTCTCTAGACATATGTTCAAGCCTTGCTTATTTTCTTTAAAGAAAAACATCAGTTTGCTGAGAGAGAAAGGGCTTAACTGTAATCATTTCAGGGACAGAATTGCAGAAAAACTCAAAGATAATATTAGTCCAAATCCTAGTGTGTTCTTCCGCAATAGGATATTTCATCACCACTCGGAATTTTTGCTAAATTTTATTATTATGATCTGACCTTCTCCTGGGTATGTTGATTTTTAACAGTTTAAGACAGCTTATAGTGCCAGAAAATGAGTGCTTATTGAAAGTTCATATGAAAGTAGATAGAGCAATTATAGCCACTTGTGATTCAGAGCCCCTCTGCTCCTTTTGGGGCACTCATGCATAAGTGATGATGTAGAATTACTCCTAATAATTATTTCCTAACCCAAGTGATATACTCAGATTTTCATGTTAATTAAATTCATATAACAAGCCTTACTGATTCTACTGAGGCTGAAGACTCGAAAAGAAAACATTTCACGAAATATGAGAGTTCATTTGTCTTCCCAGTAATGTAAACTGTGATTAACTTGTATATGCAATTTCCTTCTGCCTGCAGAAATGCCTGTACTAGGTGCTGCAGAGAAGACGCCTAGAAACTGGGTTTATACATTCAGACTGCATCAGGGTGCTCTTTACATCTGATGCCTGATAATTCCACTTCTCATCCATCAGTCTTAAGCATAGACTCACTGTTGGACAGGTTAGTCCATTGCATCATTAGGATTTCTCCTTTCATCCTGACAAAGGAATCTACACTACATGGACAAGTCAAAAGTCTTAACAAAAAATCCACAGAACCTCACATTCTTCCCTACTTTCGGGACATACGAGTTTCATACCATTTAACCAAGAGCTTTAATAGAGCCCTGAGCTTCCCCCTTTCCCATCTTCCAGACCATGGCCCTACAGTGACCAGTGTTTCAGTAAATCACTGTCTGCCCAGTCCAGCCTTCAGCCCTAGTTTTTTAACTTTTGCCAACACAGCTCCCTGCCTCCTGAACAAGCTCCACCATAAGGGACACCTTAACATTGACCTCTTGTAGAAGCAGTGAAGTAGACACAGATACAGCTCATCCCTGAAAGGTCAGCCTGCACTGTGATAATGTAACATCCATACAGTGAATCAACTACAGCCAGCTACTGTTGCTCTCCCCTGCCCCCTCTCATTTTCTTCATTTTCTCTCTCCAGTTCTCTCTGATTTTTGTTCACCTGTTTGCAATGTTACCAGAAACTCCCTCTTATATCAGCTTGACAAGCCCTCATTCCTCTCTCTACAGTCTCTCCATTTCTCAGCCTTTCTTAGGCACAGGAGGACACCATCTGAATCCATGTCAGACTTACACAGGCAAAATGTTTGCAAGTAGCCATAATCGATAAAAGAAGTTCATCTATTTCTCACAATAGTGAAAAATGCCCCAAATTACCTGGTATAAAAACATTTGTTCTTCCATAGGTTTCAAAATTCGGTTTTGGTGGCTATGTTGAACATTACCGTAAAGGAGTAGCCTCCAGACTAGTTGTGAGCAGCCCCCATTGCCTCTTCTGGCAGCACCTTTCCTGTGGCACCAAAAGGTCTTACAACAGGTTTTGACTAATTCACTGCTTATACAGGGTATTTGGGCGCCTCAATATCTACGTGCTGCTTGCTCTGCCTCTTCCAGGTCCTCCTGCTTTGGTCTTCACAGCTGATAGATCTGGTTTCGAGAGTGCTCTTTAAAGGAGTTATCAAAAGGTAAAATTAAAAAGTTTAACTTAAATATAATTGATGGTGGTACTCTTGGATTTTGCTTTCTTTGTTCACCAAAATTACCAGTTGTTTCAGTACATGGTGCAAGATCAGACCTTAAAATTACCATCTCTTTTTTCATTTGTTTCACTTTTTCTTTTTTAAAGAAATGTAGAGTAATATATCAAAACCTCCCACAATACATATGTCATAAAAATAGTCTCTAGGCAAGTTACATTGCTGAAATAGCTTTACTAAGAACTTAGCAGAGATTCTTAGTGCAAAGCATCACCAGCTTAGTTTGTGAAGAATAGAATGAAACAAAATGAAATTTTAGAGAAATGAAGGAGACTGCAAAAGTGATAAAGAAGAAATACGTCTGCAGTTATTATTTATGCAGCAAAAAATGTACCTAAAAATTATGAGAATATATCATTTATAAAGAAAACTTACTATCAGAATAGCAAGAACAATTTATTTTTTTAAGAAAGAGGTCACTGATTTTGTAGAAGTCATCAGCAACAACAACAAAAATCAGTGCTGAAGATTCTGTGACAGGTAACAGATTTCTGTGAAGCTGGAGAAATGTGTTCATGTATTATTTCTTCTAAAAAAAATTTCTTTAATTTCGTCATGGTCTATTCACAGCTGAGACTGGGAATCCAGATTCCCTCTGGATTTGAACCTGTGAGGTGTCTGGCATGCTGCTACTTCCTCTCCTGTACCACATGGAAATAATCCCTGTTAGCCAAACTTTTACTTTCATTTACTCCCTTTTTTGAAAATGGGAATGAAGTTGACAAGGAAGTGAAATATGGGTGTGTTTACATAACAACTGCAGCTAGAGCTCCTGCACCTTCCACAGCTCCGTCTTTACCCAGAAAGGCAGCAACCCATGCAGGCTGGTTCACACAGATAACGGCGATGTGTAGATATGCCCCAAGCGATGGGGTCCATGGGCTGTATTTATGCCCTGCAAATTCACATGCAGTTGCTGGCAGGACTGAAGTGAGGGAAGCCCCTTCCTCCCAGGAGGTTTTACATGGCAAGACACCGTATCCTCTGGGGATGGCACCAGCACTCGCATGGGATGCCAGCAGTGTCAAGCTCAGGTGAGGCTAGGGGGCTTCCAGACAGCTTAGAAAAGAAATACCAGAATCCAGATAAGAAATCGCTCTTGAGAAATAAAAGTCAACTGGTTATAACTACAGCACTAATATACAAGGCTTGAAGTTTACCGTAGAGCGTAAAATCCTATTGGACCTATCACAAATCCAGGCTTTCTTTCTCAAGATTATTGTCTCAAAAAGCTGGGTATTAATGGTGTATCGTACACTGGTATGCTAATAAATAAATGCGTTTCTCCAGGAAGAAAAAGGAAAGGGTTCTGATTAGTTTTGACTATTCAAACAGGAAAGAGTTTGGCCTATTATACAAAGCATCAAAGAAAGAAAAATCTCATTTTCCACAAAAATTTAAATATTTAAAGTGTGACAAAATTTTTGAAAAGCGGTAAGATCCTTTCTTAGACCAGCTGCTATTATTGAAAAAAAAAGAGAAGCTGTCAAAAACAAAGCTCTATTTCAGAACTGAAACAGAAGCAGAAACCTTCAAATATAAATGCTAGTTAAGAATAAATGTTCCATATTTAGCATGATAATTTTAATTAATTGGACAATCTCGCACAAAATGTGACTTGCATTTTCCAAGTAGAAGATGGTGCTGGGAAGGGAGAGGTGATAAAGTCACCAGTTCTAATGGAAAATAGAGAAACAGACAGTTATTATCTAGTTCATCAGTAACAACTCAGCTTTTTCTTGCATTTCTTGTTTTAGACTTTTGACTTCGCAATATAACATAAGAGAGAGTTCAGTGAGTTCTCTGGGAACTGGCCTATGGGCAGAAGATAATGAAATGTTTTTTTCCAATTCCTTTCTTATTTTGCAACTAATTGTACTTTAATTCTACTCATGAACAATTTAAAAAAAAAAAAAGCAAAACATATTTTTTCTTCCAGCTTCTCTGTGGCTAATACGGTTTTTAAAACATCATGCTGCTTTGCATGAAATGTTATTATTTCTCCTCCAGATTGAAACATTGTTTTCCAAACAATTTTGTTCAAAAGGACTGCTTATGTAAAAGCTGTGAAAACAAATCTCATTGAGACAATTATCCTTCAAGCCACATGAGGAATTATTACTGTTTTGTTTTGGAGGCAAAATAGCAAAACCTGTGGAGGCTAATGTTGCTTTAACTTCAGATCCTGAGACTGCATAATAATAAAATAGTTTAATAATATTTTTACTACATACAGCTTCCTAAATGCAGGGAAAAGAGGTTTAACCAAACAAAATTTAAAACAGAAGCATCAGATTCTATTGGAATTAGATTAAACAATGTCTAAACCAGTTTCTGTTAAAAAAAGGAATTATATTGCTTCATTTCTCTGCACATAAAACTGAATGCATCTGTTTTTTCTGGAAATGACCAAATTCAGATCTATTACAGGTGCCCTCAGGAACACACAGAGAAATTGTCCTGTGGTAAACAAGGGTCTGAAATTACAGCATGGCTACTACAGCTTAACAGCTCATGTCCATACTCTGGCATGGTGGCAAACGCGAGTTAGGTCTCCTCTCAGATGCAGCTGGTTAGCAGAAGCTACGAGCATGAACACAGTCGATAACGTTGCCCATTGGCATCCCCGCTTGCTTCTTTAAATCTCTTCCCAGAAACTCGTTCCCTTATGGCATGTAGGCCTTAATCACCCCCTGGTAATGTGAGTTAAAACTGTACTGGCTTTCACTATCAAATAATGGGAAAGACACAAAAAACCCTCCTAAACAATTTGTCCTACGCACCTCAGTCCTGAGCACTTTTCCCAGTAATACAAAACTGGGTAGCCTTGCGCATCTGTATCTCACCTGTAGTCACCATGACAATATGACTTTATTCTCCTGCATGTCTTTCACTGCCTTTGGGAAAAATCTGTGTGAAGAGGAGGACTCCTATCGATATACCACGACCTCTCACAGGTACAGGCATGTCACAGTTCTCCCAGCGCTCCTCGGATCATGGAGAGAGAAAGAAAGGCTATGGCCAACTAAGAGCCCTATCTGGTGCCTTCTGACAAACTGATTTAATTTACCTTGCACTGCACCAGGCTAAAGGTGGGTGTATAAGAAAGTGCACATCCAAAATACACCTTGGGCATGGAGGAGGGCGGTGACGGGAGCTGAGACCAAGATTCAAACTAGGAATCAAATCCACACGCTTTCCTTCCCCTTCTCAAATTTAGTCAAGGGAAAAGGATATATTTTCAGATGAAAAAAAGCAGGCAAGTTAATAAGGCTGATGACAGCTATACAGGAAAGTGCCCCAGGCGTCAGAGATCATAGAGGAAAATACTCCGCGTTGACAAAAGGCCAAAGACACAATCAACAGGATAAGCAATGGAGAAAACACACACATCAGAGAAGATTTGACGAGTGACATTGTTATCAAAAAACAAACAGCAGGTCTGCTCACCAGCTCAGCACAAAAATTTCAGTACAGTAATGAAATTTTTACAAAGCTTCAGAGAAAGAGGTGAGACAGGCCACTATTACACTGTCTGTAGCGTATTCCAACATCTCTGAGACATTGAAAACAGTGAATTATAGGGACACCTACTCCAGAAGCTCTCAGAGCAGGCTTGTAATTCATACTCTAAGACAGCTGGAAGGTCTTTCTAGCTATTATTTGAATGCAATGGAGCACTGAATATATTAATTCATAGCTATTTTCCCTCCATATCCTAATCTAGCTCAAACATGTCTAAATAACATGACTGATTCATGCATTAATTATTTGGTGCCCAGTACTATGACTGTCAAGGAATACCAACTGGGATTTAAAAGGTGTTGAGATATATTTGGCAAAGTAAGAAGTTATTTGGATTATTCAGTAGCATCAAAGAGCCTTCCATGTTGTGCCCACAAAACATGACCCTTTAGGTCATAATTACCCCCTACTAACTTGTTATTTGTGCGTACGTGGTGTGCAGGACAAAATACACAACAGAGAGTGTGATCAGATCAGACACTTTATTATCATGTTGCTCCACTCATCTGCCCAATTATGATTAATTTTGCTAGGTAAAGTAAATGATTCAGGACTGAAATACATAACAATCTCTGTTCTCTGTGTATCTTCAAGACACTGTGAGCAGATCCAATATTTCCCAATTTAAGGTCCCCCTCATGGAGATTCTCTGAGTTAGGATAGGCTTTATTTATCTTCAACTTCTGCATTTTCAACAAGTAATGTGCATGGGCAAGGGGCTGGTGGAAGAAGTGCTCCTTTTTTATGGTCCATAAAGCTTTAAAATTTTCATTTTCCCAAAAGCAACACGGATGTGGAATAGGCTTTCCCTCATTCAAAATATTAATGGGTAGAAAATGTAGAAACTGGTTACAGTTCCATCATATCAAGCCTGCCCCATTAATTAGGAAAATGATTTTCAAAGATTTTCACTGACAAAGCCCACTTTAAGTAAAGCGAATACCACTGTTGAATAACTAAAAAGTTATTAATTTTTTTTCCACTTTTGTATTTTTACTGACCTGGTTTTGAATATTGGCCAATTCTTCAGCAGCAGTTCAGAACAGACAGATAATGTGAGTGCTTTTTCCCCATTTTCCAACTTTTCTTTTCGCTTGCACCCTTGCAGAAGGCCAGCAGCCCAAGCCACAAGATGGCAGGAGAGGGGAAGGGTTGAACTTTGATGTTAGTGATGAATGAACTTGATGAATGAGAAGGAAACAACACAAACCTGGAAAGCTCTGCCCTGAGGGAGGTCCTTCTCTCTACAGGAAAAGGAAGGTAAACTGAGGAAGAAAGCATGGCTCCAATCTTCTAGATATAAATCTAGGAGCATAATTAACATTTTTAATGCACAAAAAAAAAAAGAATGTTACTACTCCAGTCTGGTAAATAAGGTGAAAAGGAATTCATACTTTAGTAAGGGCATGACAGACATGAAAAAGATGCGAGGCTGTGGAAAGGAATGGGGTTCCAACAGCCTCATAACTTGTGCTTAGGTAATGTCTACACCATGCGACTAAGCAGCAAGCCAAGGCTCTGTCAGGACTAAACTCAAATACACATCATTCTCTCTGTGCGCTGGTTTCCATGGCAAGTTGGCTTTCACACAGGTCAGAAGGCACCTTGGCCCACTCAAATTCCTTGCCTGGACAGGCAGGGGACCAGGACCTAAGGTTGCTCCAAGTTTATACACCTGCCCCTGCAGGAAGCACACCCTGAAGCCATCCAGAAGCACCGATGAAGAGCTCAGTGGGGACAAGTCCTTCTTGGTCTATTGGAACACCCTCCAGCTGCATCTGGGGATCATGCCCATGTTACTAATGAATGAGATCAATATCATAGGTCCAGCATCAGAAGGGCTTGATCCAGATGCTAGCAGTGGCAAACATGGAATAAAAACTGGGGGAAAAACAGGTTCTGAAAGGGAATTTTCAACTGTTTTTGTTTATTCTTTGTATTGATGTTCTAGTGATACTTACATGAATCCAAAAGGACATTATCAGAGCATAAAAGCCACAGGAAAGAGGGAACTTCTGAACACCAGTATACATAGCAAAGCAGGCTAACTCTCCAGCCTCATCTCAGAAAGCCTCAGAGGTCCTTACCCCAGCAAGCTCTGGCATTGTCCACAAAAGGGGTGAGTTTGGATAAGAACTTGTAACAAAGGAAAGGTTTGCAGAGCTTGACCTCCACTTACGGTGCAGCTCCTCATACGCTTTGAGTGTCAGACTATTGCACAGACTTTCATACTGGAATAAAAGAGAGATATGAAATGAGAGAACAATTAAGAAAAGACAGTAAGAAATGAACTGCAACCCACAGGCACTACTAGTAAATTGAGCTTATTTCCATTTCCACTACCTATCTGATGAAGGCTAGATGAATTCGCCTCCAGAAGATTACCTTTATTTCACTGAGCAATAAAATATCAGCAACTATACGAAACAAAACTTCTTCCCAGTGTCACAGCTTCCCAACCGTTTTCTCATTTTCTAAAATCATTTTATTTGTTGCTGTTTGGCTAAGTATTACGAGTTGGGTGCTTTTCTCTAATTTTCAATTCACTCAAAGTCATAACACATGGCAGCTGAGTGTAGCTATGATTAATGCCCTAAACCTCTTCTGTTCAGGTTCCCACTGCATTTCACTCTGCAGTACCTGAGCACTCAGCACCATCTCTGGCCAGCTGCATAAAGTACAAGCCTAAATTCAAATAAAGAGAAATCTCCAGTATGAAATACACAGGATTCAGGAGAGATTAAGTTGTCATGAAGATTTTGTAGACAAAAAGACCCTTGCTTGTCTGGAAGTTAAGGTGCCCTCATGAGTGAAAAACATGTGAAATGGGATTTAGTTCTTTCTATAAAACTCTATAAAATTTCTATACATTTCTGCATTATGCATTATGTTTTTCAGTTTGTGTTTTTGTTTCTCCTTTATATAAGAAGCATTAAAACCCTGTGCTTCCTTTTGCAGGATGGCAATGTTTTCTGCCCTTAATCTCACTATTTAATAGCTGCAAAATGATGGACTAGGCACAGAGAAGCTGTGAGGAAGAAATCCCTATTGGGATTTGAACCCATATTTCCTGCTTGGTTCCTTACCATAATGAACCAAACCTAAACCACAGATCCAAAGACCCATTATTACTGAAATACTGAAAATACTGAATTTGAGCTTATGCATTTGAAACAAGAAAAATGCCCTCCCCAGTTGTCTTGCCCTATATTGAAGCCTGCATCTTTCCTTCATAAACTAAAGTGTAAATGTACTTGAAGGATACAGGTAATATGTGGAATGTATTTTCCACATCACTTTTGCTTTCAAATCTTGGAAAAAATCAAGTTTAACTTACTTGGTTGCATGAGTCCTCTTTTGGTGTTGAGGGTTGAACAATATACAGAAAATACGAAATGACTGAGTTGAAAAATTATTCCCCTGAGTCACACAAGCTGTAACAGGCATACACCCTTCCCACACACACATAAACATACTTACATACATGTATGAAAAAACTACGGTTTTGAGGGTGTGTGCGTTAGATCAAGCCTTAATCTCTATAAGTGCTTTTATTCACATCTGCTTTTCTTCCCACGGTCTCAAACGCAAACTTAGAAAAGACCGAGAGGAACAAGATCTTCAACTGCATTTGCACGCACACAGGACAAGGACAGTGACCTCCCACTTATGAGTCTGTGTAAAGTGCAAGAGTATATTCCAGTTGCACATTAAATTTTAGTCCCTGTCCCAAAATGACTCAGAAACTCACACTAAAGCAATCTTAGCACAAGTCTTCCTTTCCATCTTCATTCTGTGGACTCATATTCTGCAGAATTTGGATGTTTTTCTTCCCACTACAAACTGATAATCACCTCATTGGTTTAAATGGTTTATCAAAAAGAGGGTTGACTCATAGGAGAAATTTCATACTTCAAATCTACAAAGGCCTAAATGGAATTTAGAATAAAAGTATTATGATAACCTAAATCATAGACAATGCCACATCAGAAAATATATTTCTCATCTATTTAAATCTAAATATATCATTGCCATGTTAAGTAGCTAGGCATGAAATACCAATGAACTAATCCACTGCATTTTCTCAGATGTCCCAAAGACATGAAAAATAAATCTGAGTTTTCTTTATATTTTTTAACTAGTCTCTGGCAAGCATGGAAAACGCTTTATTCATGAACCACAAGCAGAAAAAATGTCACATATTCACCCAGAATTTGCTCAGATTTTTATGCTAATTGACTTCCTGTGTTTTCCCATTCCTTGCATGTTCTCTTCCTGTTAAGGTAAAAAGCAACTGACTTTCAACGGCATAATACGGTTCCAGAAAGCAAATTTAGACACGCATCCTTGAATACTTGAAGTAAGTGGATTTAAAACTCGGTGTTCAAAAGAACTTACTTGGAAACTTGATTATAATCAGCTAGCTTTCACGTCATTCTGGAACTACAATAGTCAGATGTCACTTGTGTCCCAGCCCTAGAAGACCACATTCTTCATGTCTTCTGAAAGTTGAGCAGGCATTACATGAGCAGGGGCTTGTTGCTTTCCTCCATTTTATTCCCTCAGCTCCTTGCGTGCCATCCATCCCCCCTCCTCTGCTTATAACTCATCCAAGGGGTTCCTATATTCACCCTCCTCCATATCAGCTCATCTTCATCTTTGTGGTCCCATGTTTCCATTTTCCACATTGCCACACACAAGGTCTCCCCATTCCTCTTTCACACTGTCCTTTTTTTCTCACTCCAGGACTCTTGTGTAACCATTCCTTCACATGCCCCACTTACTTTGTATCTTCTTGCTAGGCAAAAGGTTTCCCCATATACTTGAACCTTCCTGTTGCCTTTTCCTTTCATCTCACAACTCCTCTGAAGTTGCTCACAGACCTAGTGCACCTTCCCTGGGAGTAGGTCGGGAAGAGTGAGATTGGGGGAAGCAATTTTTGGACACTACTGAACCCTGCTTGGCTGAAGTGGTAATACCTGGCGATAGAGGGAAAGCAGGAACTATGAGGCTGAAGAAAGCCCTGGACTTCTTCATGGATGTCATTAATTGTCAGTTTGGCTTCTTGAATAAAACAAAGAAACAGTAAGAAAAAAAGAACAGGAGATAAAATTGTCTCCACTTTCTCTCCATCATCCTTTTTACTCCTCAATTCAGTAGGGTTCTGTCTGACATTGCCAAGAACCTGGTCTGAAATTTTATTCATGAGATGCAATGTTCAAAAGTTCATGTTCAAGAGAAATGGTCCAATGCACCATGAAGTACTGTGCAATCTTGATTGATCCAATCAAGCAAGTGCTGATTTCAGTGGTGGCCCCTAGACTAAACACAAGCATGCAAAATATTACTAAATGTTTTCCAGCTAGCATAGTTAAGAAAATGGCCATTTTTTTCTCAAGGCATGCTGCACACAGAAGGGAACAACATTATTAAAATTACCTTTCATTAACACTAATTCTCTCAGGTCTAGGAGGAAGAGCCTAAGAAAACAAATGTTAAAGAACTCAACTTGAGGGAGAGGAGAAACTGTTGACAGTGTGTGTGGCACGTCTTGATTTAATTGGAGTTTTGTGCATCTTTTCTGTATTGCAGATTTTGTGTTCTTAAGCCATTGCAGGGCTGGGGATGGCAGGCTAGCTACAAGACCTTTCTGAAGTGTGGTTCCAAATTGTATGATAGAAAGAAGTTAGAAAAGAATTAGCAGCAATTCAGTGGTCAACCTCAACTGCAGGCTGATATTAGGTTAAAAAGGCATGGTTATGCATGCAGAAATCTCAGCATAATGCCTGCTTGCTTCTAAAAAGTACAGCAGCACCATCAAGGACAATAACAGTGGATCCTGAAGTTTGTGCTTTGTTTGTGCCTTGTATGACAATTCTTCAAAGCAATACAGTGTCTCCTAACACCACATCAGAGCTCTGGCTCAGTAATAACTTTATGGGAAATGTGACACCCAAATCATCAGCATCATTTACGGACTGTATATCGCTCCCTTAGAGTATTTCTCAATTACAAGTAATGTAGCACCTCAAGGAAACAGCATGGTACATCACGTCCTGCTCATCAGCTCCTCAGTACAGCTTAGATATAAAAATGCCACACATTACTTAAGAGACCTGTTAATAAATTCTTATAATTGGGATACAGTGGCAGCTGCTTAGCTGGTTTTTATTGTCATAACTTCAGCAACTTCACTAAGAGACAGCTTGTCCCATATTCCCTTACAGCTGGGTTCTTTTAATAGGCTTTGGATGTTTTTTAAAAGTGAGCTTTCCTCCTAGAAATACATCTTTGAACATTGACATCTGATGGTGGGAAAACTCTGCCTTCATTAACAAATTGGTACAAACCCAGACTAAATTTTACTTTGTATTTCAAATGTGCACAAATGCTTGCAGATGAGATTGGTCCTTGGCTGTTGCATAGGGAAATAACCCAAGCAGACAGAAATTTTACCTCTTATAGAGTGGAAAGACAGGAATAATTTTTGGCATTCCCATTTTTTATCTTTTCTTCCCAGATGTTTGATGCATATCAGAGTAAACACCAGAAAAATAGAATCAAAATACTTACACAAATCCTGAAGTCATGTGTAACCCTTACTAATGCCTATGACTTCTGTCACACAGGATAGAGACTCCATTGACCTTTGACAGAGAGGAGCATGTGCCAGGGGTGAAGCCTTAGAGACACTGACCAGATTTGCAGTTGGTATAAATTATCGAAGCTCCACCAGATTTCATACTTCTGCAAGTATTGAATGAAGATGGCCCATATCTTCAGAGAAGACAATCTATAGCTGCTCTTTATGAAATCTTTGTATAAAATCTTAACATTAAATCATGAAACAATGGCAAGACACTAACTGCAAGGCAGCAAAAGTAAGATTTGAAAGGATAGCGTGACAAAGCTGAGACAAATGTGTACAACGTATAAACGTTTCAGCGCTAAAAAGCAAGTGCTACTCCCTTGACATTTCTTTTCTGTCAAAATATAATTAAAGAATAGCAAAAATGTGTTTCAGTAATGCATATAATTATGTCTCCAGCTGTAGACATATTTGCTTGAAGTGATAAAAATAAAGGCATTCCCAGGTGCTAATGTTGACTAATCAATCTGCTATTAACAGGTAACACACCTTCAACTGAAAGAAAGGAAAAGGGCATTTTCCTACATCAGTCAATGCATCAGTCAAGAAGTCAATCAAGAGAAATCAGGATAGCAGAAGCATTAGATATGTACCACAGGCCCTGAATTAATGTGAGTTACTGGAACTAAAAAATATTTCTATCCGAAAAGTTAATATTCCCCCAGCTCCTGCAAGAAAGGTAATAAAATTGATCACATTTCTTGAAAAGCCTGAACTGTAACTTTTGTGTATTATTCTTCAGTAAAGAGGGAGAAATTATGAACTTCAACATGCACAACTGTTTCCTGATTCTTCTTTGGAGACACAGCAGCAAAATTTGCAAATGTTCCCTGCCTGCCTGCGCCTTTCCAAAACCTGTAAAGACTCCAAAAGGTTCAGTGGAGGGAAAATGCATTTTCACTTAAGCTACCTGATGACATATTGTCACCCAAATTGATGCGCACACACCAACCTTGACAGAAGAGTTTGTTTTACCATTGCCGTCCTTACCCCTAACTCTAAGACGAATTCATCCAGGAATGGGGAATGGGAAAAATAATTTCAAATACACAAATGAGTAAGTGAAAGTCACTGCAGACCCTGGTCCAGCATTCACAGTGCGTGTTGCTTTGCCTTGCAGGCACTGAGGAAAATGGAGGATGCTCCATGATAGCCCTTTAGGGCAATCCCCACATCTTTGCTTTCCACTCTTCACAAACGTGCAGCTGAAATTATAGCTAGGAGCCACAGAAAGACCATGCAAAAGCCTGTGACAATGGGGAAGAGCCTGGCAAGTCCAGTTCCGGCTCTCAGGATTACTTCTGATTTTTTTCTTACTATTGGGAAGCAAGTAAGTTGTTGGCCAGAGCCCTCTGCCTTGTAACTCACATAGATCCTGCTCTGGAAATGCAGCAATGCAGCAAGGCCGGCTCTGAAGGGATATCTAGGTTAGAACAGAAGGTATAAATCTAGCTAAAGTGCTGTTAGCATTAGGGTGAAAACAGTGATCCCAGTATGGGATCCTAAAGTCCATCTAAGTCCTGCTTTAATTGTCATAATCCTTTTCTAGATGCTTCTTCTCTCTCCCTACAGAAATCTTGCACCTGAGCAGCAGGCATGAAAATCTCCAGTTATTTTGGTGGTATTCTTATTGTATTCTTCCTCTCCTTCAGACATTTCTAACTGTTCCTTCAATGACTCCGCAGCACTACCTACCTCATTTATTGTAAACCTAATGCAATGCTAGTATCAGAACATCAACCTGGCTTGCTGATCAGCCAAGCAGTCCTTGTCTCCAAAGGGAAAAATACTGCTAATGGAACAAAAAATTCAGAAAATCTGAATTATTTTTGTTATCAAAAAAGGTAGATAACAAAGCAGGGTTTATAAACTCTGTAAACATCACTGATTTCTCTTGGGGTATTTCATTAGCTCCATTTTTAATTCATATACAGAGAAAGGGTCACATTTCTGAAAAGTGATTTCTATTAGCTGTGGAAATATTATGATTCAATGTTCTTCTCACAAAAAATGTAACATTCAGGGAGTCTTTTATATGGATCCAGTTCAGCAAAGCTCTTAAACAAATGTTTACACTGTAGTGGTGCTATGTACAAACCAACATCATACATTTCCTGTTTTTCCAAAATGATTATTGGAATATCCACTTTGACAGAAACATTTCAAACAATTATACGCCACAACAAAAAAAAAAAAAGAAAAACAAAACAAAACAAAAAACAACCAATAAAGGAATTGTTGAGTCTTCTTCCTACTAATGAATAATCATATTGACAAACAAACTGATCACCAGCTCCCAGCTCATAGGAAGAAATACCTTCTGTGTCTGTCTGGAACAAGTCACATTTAAATCCTGCTTTGCCACTGGGACTCCACAATGCTATTGCACTTAATGGTAATAACAATAGTCTAAGCCTTGCTCTCAAAAATATCTCCTTTCACACACAGTGACTGCTGTGGTACCCTACCTTCACCCAGGAGAAACTTCTTGTACCACTGTATGTCAGGAAAATGAAGGGAATGCACTTTTTCGGCAAACACACCTGAGTGCTGCTCTAGCCACCCTAATCCAAGGTCACACAAATAGAGAAAGCTTTTCAGTACTTCACAGCATATTCACTCCCTGGGCATCGCAAGGAACGCAGACCATACTGCAACCGATTCCATCCTGCATCCCACTGAGTGACATCTTAGTGATGTCAACGGCAGCAAACCTTCTGGGAAGTGCTGAGATGGATAGAAAATGGTGCATTGACCTTATAGATGCTTTCAGTTAGTCCAAAAACATCTTGCTAAATGTCTAAAGGCAAAAAAAAAAAAAAAAGTTTAATGCCTTTGGTTTTCTTTGCTGCTTTTTAATAATTTTTCTGGCCAGAGGGCCAATGATGATAATATTTCCTCTGTATCAGCTTTTCTTATTAAGTAATGTTTCAACACAAAGGCACAAACAGTTAAGGAAAAAAATGTTGAGCAGGGATTTTTATGTTAAATCACTATGCACTTTTGGAAAAGGAGGTAAGGAAGTAGAAATTCGGGATAGCTTGTTTTCCCATGAGTCAAAGGCATCGGCTCTTGTCTTTCCATGTCATCTTGCTATCAATAAGCTGTTGCTAGGATGTGAACGTTTCCATGGCAATGAGTGAACTCTTCAGCTTCACTAACAGCTCTGTTCTCCACACCCCCCCTCTTTTGTTTACTGAGACTATTTATTATTTTGTACCTTTGGAACAAATATGGAAATGAAAATAGAACAAGATGGGCAAATCTGCATCAGGCTAAAACCTATGAAGTCCTGAGGACTTCAGTGTGAATTCAGGTAATGTCACGGAGAAGAGAGCATGGCTTTAGCCATAGAGTGTGGCTGCTTTCTTGTATTTCAGACTTCTGACAGGGAGCAGAGCACTGTATCAGGCTCAGAAAAATGGCCTAGAAACCTGAAAGGCAGTAGCTTGTCCCGAGGAAGCTGAATTTTAAGCACCGGCTTTGCCGGGTTTGGAGGATTGGGGAAGGCAGAGGCTCCTGTGCAGGTGCCGGGTGGAGGCAGAGGCCGGGCTGCGATTGCCACCTGTTGGGTCTGAAATGGCAACTGCAGGGCCAGGAGCATGGCAGGGGCTGCCTGGGCCTGGGCCTGGGCCCTCCGGACGGGGCGAGCTTGCCAGGCTGCCCAGCACCCTCGCCCTGACCTGGGGGCCGCGCTCCCAGCACTGGCCCTCCTCATCCCCACAGCCCAGGCCGCGTCCTGCTTCTCCTCATGGGGAAGGAACCATAGGGACTTGCACCGTCGTGGCATTCAGAGGGAATGGGGATAAGGCCATAGCTCCCTGTTGCTCTGTTTGCTCTTTCTTCTTCAAACAGGGGATATAAATTGCAGAAGAGGAAACTAAGGCCCCTTCTTTGCTTCTCAGCCCTTCTGGCTTCTCCACAACCTGGGCCTAAATCCTGCCATCACGTCTCTATTGCTAAGAAACTCTTGGCTGGCTTGCCATGCTGCTCCTTTCAGGAGGCTTGCAGCCCATGCAGTTGCTCAGTCATTATCTTCAGCTTTTCAGCCTAGTCACCCTGGGTTCCATTTTCACAGAATCACAGAATGGTAGGGGTTGGAAGGGACCTTCAGAGATCATCTAGTCCAACCTCCTTGCCAAAGCAGGTTCACCTAGAGCAGGTTGCACAGGAATGCGTCCAGGTGGGTTTTGAATGTCTCCAGAGAAGGAGACGCCACAACCTCCCTGGGCAGCCTGTTCCAGTGCTGGAACAAAGCCTAATTCCAAAGATATTTTGGTTATTTTTTAGCAAGAGAACAAAGCCAGAAGGAAGAAGAAGTAAAAATGTAACAGAAAAATCATACACAAAAAGATACGAATCAGCAAGAAATTTTGATTTGGCATATAAGAAGTTGTAGATAAGGCAATCAAGGAAATCCTGATCTGAAGTTGCTTCTTCGCCTCCATTCATCACATGGCTTTCTAGGAAACAATGAGTGACAGTAAATCCCAGCAAGTATATTCCTTGTGGTGGTGGAGTTTGAGGGCAATGGAGATGGTTAGCCACACTAGAAATGAGACCAAGAAACTCATAAAATACTTACAAAGATGTTTGCTTTTGAATGAATTGGACCAAAAGTGAGAGGCACATTTATTCTGTTTTTCTTAATGACAGGAAAATACAATTTCAGAGCCCCGTTTATGAGCTCTTTACATCCCATCCCTTCTGCCTCACAGTACTTCTGTGGCAGCTTATGCTTCATTCTCAAATACACTCAGCTTTATTTTTTTTCCTTAGGAATAATGCATAAATATTTCTGGCATTAAGTACCTTGTGTGTTTGTTTGCCAAGTGGTTTTGACAGCTCTCCTTGATTATGAGACAACATTTTTCTTTAAACTACTCCATTTTCTAGACAGCCACCTTAGGCACAGACAGTTTCCTACAACAAAAAGCATATTTATGGAACTACATTATTAAAAAATTAATGGTCTGTTACTGCTTTTCATAATTTGGCCGGTCCCCTGTTTTCCACAGTCAGCTCCTCTGCTCAGCTGACACACCCCAGTCAAAATCTCACCAGAGCCACATAGTCTGAGGTCTAGTCAGGATCTTCAGTACCAATGGATTTCTCTCCTGACAACCATTGCCCTCCCTCACTTTGATAAATCTGCCTTTACACTGAAGATATTTTCCAGTGCCATATTGAAAGTTAAAGTCTTTTTCAGTGCTTCTTCCTGAGAGGCCAATGAATCAAAAGTAGATCAGCCTCTGACCCATATACCTATTTGAAACATTTATAACCCTACAAATATTGTTGCTTAAGTTGCAAGATTAGCATAGGGCCTGTGACCTGTTACAAGCAATAGCAATACTGGTCTTACTGGGCCACTTGGCAAGAGCATTAACTGGTTTCTCACAGATAATACCTTGGCAGTTGGCATAGGGCTGTCTTTTGCAACAAACGTCACCTGAGGATGCTGATTTATGACAGCTGGGGCTGTAGTGCTACATGCTTTGTAGCTCACAAGGAACTAAGTGTTGGTGGGGTAAATTATATGATGGTAAGCTAGCACATGTTGAGCATAATCAGATTGCTAAAAAGCTGGAAGGGGAGACTGTTACTGGCCCAAACAACTCATAAGGATACAAAATAAAAGCAGAACACTCTCAGAATTGCCGTTAGCTGTGCTAAATTCATTAAGAATGTCAAACGCATTCAGATCCTTTAAACTACTGTCCCGCATGACATCCTGGTCTCCAAGCTGATAAAATATGGGTTTGATGGATGGACAATTCAGTGAATAAAGAACTGGCTTGACGGCCGCACCCAAAGAGTGGCTGTCAATGGGTCCATGTCCAAGTGGAGGCCAGTGACAAGTGGAGTCCCTCAAAGATCACTACTGGGACCGGTCTTGTTTAACATCTTTGTCAGTGACATGGACAGTGGCACAGAGTGCACCCTCAGCAAGTTCGCTGGCGACACCAAGCTGTGTGGGGCGGCTGACATGCTGGAGGGAAGGGATGCCATCCAGAGGGACCTGGACAGGCTGGAGAGGTGGGCCCATGCCAACCTTATGAAATCCAACAAGATGAAGTGCAAGGTCCTCCATCTGGGTCGGGGCAATCCCAAGCAACAATATAGGCTGGGCAGTGACTGGCTTGAGAGCA